>CM065369.1:195000-347500 GCA_033032245.1 Poecilia picta | reverse complement strand
CACCTGTCCCTCTGTCTCACCTGCCTCACCTGTCCCTCTGTCTCACCTGCCTCACCTGTCCCTCTGTCTCACCTGTCCCTCTGTCTCACCTGCCTCACCTGTCCCTCTGTCTCACCTGTCCCTCTGTCTCACCTGTCTCCTCTGTCCCTCTGTCTCACCTGTCTCACCTGTCCCTCTGCCTCACCTGTCCCTCTGTCTCACCTGCCTCACCTGTCCCTCTGTCTCACCTGTCCCTCTGTCTCACCTGTCCCTCTGTCTCACCTGCTCACCTGTCCCTCTGTCTCACCTGCTCACCTGTCCCTCTGTCTCACCTGTCCCTCTGTCTCACCTGTCCACCTGCCTCACCTGTCCCTCTGTCTCACTCTGCTCACCTGTCCCTCGTCTCACCTGTCCCTCTGTCTCACCTGTCCTCTGTCTCACCTGTCCCTCTGTTCACCACCTGTCCCTCTGTCTCACCTGTCCCTGTCCCTGTTCTCACCTGTCCCTGCCTCACCTGTCCCTCTGTCTCACTGTCACCTGTCCCTCTGCTCACCTGTCCCTCTGTTACTCCTCACTGTCCCGTCTGTCTCACCTGTCCCTCTGTCTCCTGTCACCTCTGTCCCTCTGTCTCACCTGTCCCTCTGTCTCACGTCTGTCCACTCCCTGTCTCACCTGTCCCGTCTGTCTCACCTGTCCCGTCTGTCCCTTGTCTCACCTGTCCCTCTGTCTCACCTGCTCCCTCTGTCCTCCTGTCCCTCTCCTGTCCTCTGTTCCTTTCCCTCTGTCTCACCTGTCCCCTGTCTACTGTCCCTCTGTCCCTGTCCCTCTGTCTCACCTGTCCCTTCACTGTCCTGTCACCTGTCCTCTGTCTCCTGTCCTCTTCTCACCTGTCTCCTCTGTCCCGTCTGTCTTCTCGTCCTCTGGCTGCTTCTCCAGTTTGTCCTCCAGTGATTCCACACAGAACCTGAAACCGTGTTCGGCCAGCTCCGCCCTGCACCACAGGAGGGGGAAGTTAGTGACCTTTGACCTCTGATAACCGACTCAGCCGATGCCAAACAGAACCAAAACGGTCCTGATACACAACTGGACATGAAGTGAACTGGTTCTACAGGTGAACTGGTTCTTCAGGTGAACTGGTTCTTCAGGTGAACTAGTTCATCAAGTGAATTGGACATGAAGTGAACTGGTTCTTCAGGTGAACTGGTTCTTCAGGTGAACTGGTTCTTCAGGTGAACTGGTTCTTCAGGTGAACTAGTTCTTCAGGTGAACTGGTTCTTCAGGTGAACTAGTTCTTCAGGTGAACTGGTTCTTCAGGTGAACTGGTTCTTCAGGTGAACTGGTTCTTCAGGTGAACTAGTTCTTCAGGTGAACCGGTTCTTCAGGTGAACTAGTTCTTCAGGTGAACTAGTTCTTCAGGTGAACTAGTTCTTCAGGTGAACTAGTTCATCAAGTGAATTGGACATGAAGTGAACTGGTTCTTCAGGTGAACCGGTTCTTCAGGTGAACCGGTTCTTCAGGTGAACTAGTTCTTCAGGTGAACTAGTTCATCAAGTGAATTGGACATGAAGTGAACTGGTTCTTCAGGTGAACCGGTTCTTCAGGTGAACCGGTTCTTCAGGTGAACTAGTTCTTCAGGTGAACTAGTTCATCAAGTGAATTGGACATGAAGTGAACTGGTTCTTCAGGTGAACCGGTTCTTCAGGTGAACTGGTTCTTCAGGTGAACTAGTTCTTCAGGTGAACTGGTTCTTCAGGTGAACTGGTTCTTCAGGTGAACTAGTTCATCAAGTGAATTGGACATGAAGTGAACTGGTTCTTCAGGTGAACTGGTTCTTCAGGTGAACTAGTTCTTCAGGTGAACTGGTTCTTCAGGTGAACTGGTTCTTCAGGTGAACTAGTTCATCAAGTGAATTGGACATGAAGTGAACTGGTTCTTCAGGTGAACTGGTTCTTCAGGTGAACTAGTTCTTCAGGTGAACTGGTTCTTCAGGTGAACTGGTTCTTCAGGTGAACTAGTTCTTCAGGTGAACTGGTTCTTCAGGTGAACTGGTTCTTCAGGTGAACTAGTTCTTCAGGTGAACCGGTTCTTCAGGTGAACTAGTTCTTCAGGTGAACTAGTTCATCAAGTGAATTGGACATGAAGTGAACTGGTTCTTCAGGTGAACCGGTTCTTCAGGTGAACCGGTTCTTCAGGTGAACTAGTTCTTCAGGTGAACTAGTTCATCAAGTGAATTGGACATGAAGTGAACTGGTTCTTCAGGTGAACTGGTTCTTCAGGTGAACTAGTTCATCAAGTGAATTGGACATGAAGTGAACTGGTTCTTCAGGTGAACTGGTTCTTCAGGTGAACTGGTTCTTCAGGTGAACTGGTTCTTCAGGTGAACTGGTTCTTCAGGTGAACTAGTTCTTCAGGTGAACTGGTTCTTCAGGTGAACTGGTTCTTCAGGTGAACTGGTTCTTCAGGTGAACTAGTTCTTCAGGTGGCTCCGCCCCTTACTTGTTCTGCTCGGCGTAAATGGTGGCCAGCTTCAGAGACATCTCGATGACAGCGTTGTCGTCCTGGAAACAGACAGGAAGTGAGGTGAACGGATGATGTAACCGGTGGAGCTGCAGCTGAACACCTGGCCAGGTGAGCGTCTGACCTCTGCAGCTCCTCCAGTCAGCATGAGGCTCATGGCTGCTTTGAACAGCTTCTCTGCCTGGGAGAAGAGGAGCAGAGAGGAAGATCAGCAGAACCAGAACCAGAACCAGAACCAGCCTGGACCGGACCGGGCCGTACTCACACTGTCCAGGTGACCCTGAATGTAGGCCAGGTTCGCCATCTGAGGAGGACAACAGAGAGTCAGCAGGTCAGAGGTCAGACAGAGGTCAGAGGTCAGACAGAGGACAGAGGACAGAGGTCAGAGGTCAGAGGACAGAGGTCAGAGGTCGGCTCACCTGGCTGTAGCTGTAGATCAGAGCCTTGTTGTTGTGGCTCTGCTGAGCCACAGCGACGGCCTGATGGAAGAAGGACGAAGCCGCCTGCAGGTTCCCACGGTGGAGACTGAGCTGGAACAGACCTTAGTTACTCTGACCGACCGGACCGGACCGGACCGACCGGACGACGGACCGGACAGGACCGACCGGACCGGACCGACCGGACCGGACCGGACTGGACCGACGACCGGACCGACTGGACCGGACCGACCGGACCGATGGACCGGACGGACCGACATGGACCGGACCGACTGGACGACTGGACCGGACCGACTGGACCGGACCGGACTGGACCGACCGGACCGGACCGACCGGACCGACGACCGGACTCGACTGGACCGGACCGACGGACCGACGGACCGGACCGACTCGGACCGCTGGACCGGACCGACCTGGACCGACTGGACCAGACCGACCGGACCGACTGGACCGACGGACCGACCGGACTGGACGGACCGGACCGGACCGGACCGACGGACCGGACCGGACCGACGGACCGGACTGGACCGACTGGACCGGACCGACTGGACCGACCGGACCGGACCGACTGGACCGACTGACTGGACCGGACCGACCGGACCGACCGGACCGGACGACTGGACCGGACCGGACCGGACCGACCGGACCGGACCGACCGGACCGGACCGGACTGGACCGACTGGACCGGACCGACCGGACCGACCGACCGGACGACTGGACCGGACCGGACCGGACCGACTGGACCGGACCGACTGGACCGACGGACCGACCGGACCGACTGGACCGACCGGACTGGACCGACCGACCGACCGACCGCTGACCGACCGCGGACCGGACCGGACCGGACCGACCGGACCGGACCGGACCGACCGGACCGGACCGGACCGACCGGACCGGACCGGACCGACGGACCGGACCGACCGGACCGACGGACCGACTGGACCGACCGGACCGACCGGACCGGACCGGACCGGACCGACTGGACCGACTGGACCGGACCGACTGGACCGACTGGACCGACCGACCGGACCGACTGGACCAGACCGACCGACCGGACCGGACCGGACCGACCGGGACCGGACCGACGGACCGGACCGGACCGACGACCGGACCGGACCGACCGACCGGACGACCGGACCGACTGGACCGGACCGCGGACCGGACGACCGACCGACGGACCGACTGGACCGACGACCGGACCGACCGGACCGGACCGGACCGACGACCGACCGGACCGGACCGGACGGACCGACTGCGGACCGGACCGGACGACCGGACCCGACTGGACCGACGACCGGACCGGACCGGACCGACCGGACCGGGACCGGACCGGACCTGACCGGACCGACCGGACCGGACCGACTGGACTGGACCGGACCGGACCGACTGGACCGACCGGACCGGACCGGACCGACTGGACCGGACCGACCGGACCGGACCGACCGGACCGGACCGACCGGACCGGACCGGACCGACCGGACCGGACCGACTGGACCGGACCGGACCCGGACCGACCGGACCGACTGGACCGACTGGACCGACCGGACCGACGGACCGGACCGGACCGGACCGACGGACCGACTGGACCGGACCGACTGGACCGACTGGACCAGACCGACCGGACCGACTGGACCAGACCGGACCGGACCGGACCGGACCGACCGGACCGGACCGACCGGACGGACCGACCGGACCGGACCGGACCGACCGGACCGGACCGACTGGACCGGACCGGACCGACCGGACCGACTGGACCGACTGGACCAGACCGGACCGACCGGACCGGACCGGACCGGACCGGACCGGACCGACAGGACCGACTGGACTGGACCGGACCGACCGGACTGGACCGGACCGACCGGACCGGACCGGACCGGACCGGACCGACCGGACCGGACCGACGCGGACGGACCGACCGGACCGGACCGGACCGGACCGGACCGACCGGACCGACCGGACCGACTGGACCGGACCGACTGGACCGACCGGACCGGACCGGACCGACCGGACCGACCGGACCGGACCTGACCGGACCGACCGGACCGGACCGGACCGACTGGACTGGACCGGACCGGACCGACTGGACCGACCGGACCGGACCGGACCGACTGGACCGGACCGACTGGACCGACTGGACCGGACCGACTGGACCGACTGGACCGACCGGACCGGACCGGACCGGACCGACTGGACCGACTGGACTGGACCGGACCGACCGGACCGACCAGACTGGACCGGACCAGCAGAACCAGACTGGACCTGCAGAACCCGGCCAGCCGGTCCACATGACCCGGGTCGGTCTGAGACTGAAACCTGGTTTCTGGGTCACCCAGCTGGTCTCAGCTGACAGGGGGACACGTCTCGGTTCTGGTTCCGGTCCGGTCCAGGTTCTGGTACCTTGGCTTTCTTCAGCAGCAGAACGATGTCGTCCTCCTTCCTCTGGTCTTCATCAGTGGAGCTGAACAGGGAGAACGCTGCAGCCAGAGGTCAGAGGTCAGCAGAGAGAGGTCAGAGGTCAGCAGAGAGAGAGGTCAGAGGTCAGCCCCCCCTGTCTGTCTCATCAGGTTTCTGACAGGTCAACCTACCGACTGCTGCCCACAGACCTCCACCTGCTCCACCTGCTCCTCCTCCTTCTCTTCTTCGGTGGTATTTGTTGCCGTCCTGTCGTGTGTTCTGTGTTTCCCAGCATGCTGCGCGGCGTCCCGCCTCAGGGACACCCCGAGCAGAGGTCAAAGGCCACCTGTAGGGGCGGTGAGCTGTTAATGCAGACGGTCCAGGTTCCCTGCGGTGGATGACGTATTGATACGTCATCAATACCGATAAATGCTAGAGCCAATCAGAAGCCGCTGCTGATGTGGGTCGGTACTGACCTGAGCCCTCCAGAACATCTGGACCGGGTCAGAGTTCGGCTGAGGACGGATCGGAGCGCACAGGAGGCCGCCATCTTTACTGTTTACATAAGGAACGGAAGTCACGAACCTTCAAAATAAAAGCCTGGAAATCTACATTTCTGCTGGTTTTCAGCAAACATAATAAAAAATGATTGTTTTCTTCTGCTGAACTGATTCTAGTTCATTTAGGAAACATTTCAGAAGACAGAACCAGAGCAGGACATTCAGAGGGAGACTGGAGACAAACCAGGAGACATTAATAAGGTTTTTATTACATTTTGAGGAACTTTAGATTAGTTACAACAAAGAACCAGAGAAACAGAAACAAGCAGAACTACAAGTACAGGAGACAAGAGACAAACAGACAAAATACTGAGGACCAAGCAGAAAAGACTCCAGAGGATCCAGGACTCTGATGTGTGATGAGGGACATTTATCAGACCATAAATCCTGAGGTTCCACTGCAGCCAGTAGGTGGCGATAAAACGGTTCAGGGAGAAGAATCAGAACCAGGCAACACATCCTGGTTCTGACCCGGTTCTGTCCAAGTCAGCATGGAGCGGGTTCAACCTGCAGGTCCGGAACCCAACCAGAGCTCAGGCTCAGCTGATCAGACCTGTGACCTCTGACCTTCCAGCTTCTGCCTGGAAGACGAAACCAGAGAGACGTAGTGGACCCAGAACAGAACCGGGTCCAAACATTCAAGAGTTTTTAATCAGAGACGATGTTAGCAGCAGGTACTGGCCCAACGGCCGGATTGCTGGTTCTGACCCGGTTCTTTTACATCTGCAGAATAAAGACCATCTCCGAGCTGAAGAGGGATCAGTCGGTCCAGTTGGATCAGTCGGTCCAGTTGGATCAGTCGGTCCAGTCGGTCCAGTTGGTCCAGTCGGTCCAGTTGGTC
This sequence comes from Poecilia picta, assembly GCA_033032245.1. Taxonomy (NCBI): domain Eukaryota; kingdom Metazoa; phylum Chordata; class Actinopteri; order Cyprinodontiformes; family Poeciliidae; genus Poecilia; species Poecilia picta. The sequence goes on along the minus strand of CM065369.1, from coordinate 340,772 downwards.
CAGTCGGATCAGTTGGTCCAGTTGGATCAGTTGGTCCAGTTGGATCAGTCGGTCCAGTTGGTCCAGTCGGTCCAGTTGGATCAGTCGGTCCAGTTGGTCCAGTCGGTCCAGTTGGTCCAGTTGGTCCAGTCGGTCCAGTTGGATCAGTCGGTCCAGTTGGTCCAGTCGGTCCAGTCGGTCCAGTCGGTCCAGTTGGATCAGTTGGTCCAGTTGGATCAGCTGGTCCAGTTGGATCAGTTGGTCCAGTTGGATCAGTCGGTCCAGTTGGTCCAGTCGGTCCAGTTGGTCCAGTTGATCCAGTTGGATCAGTTGGTCCAGTTGGATCAGCTGGTCCAGTTGGATCAGTTGGTCCAGTTGGATCAGTTGGTCCAGTTGGATCAGCTGGTCCAGTTGGATCAGTTGGTCCAGTTGGTCCAGTTGGTCCAGTCGGTCCAGTTGGATCAGTTGGTCCAGTTGGTCCAGTTGGATCAGTTGGTCCAGTTGGATCAGCTGGTCCAGCTGGTTCAGTCGGTCCAGTCGGATCAGTTGGATCAGTCGGTCCAGTTGGTCCAGTTGGATCAGTTGGATCAGTCGGTCCAGTCGGTCCAGTTGGATCAGTCGGTCCAGTTGGTCCAGTTGGATCAGTCGGTCCAGTCGGTCCAGTTGGTCCAGTTGGATCAGTCGGTCCAGTTGGTCCAGTTGGATCAGTCGGTCCAGTCGGTCCAGTTGGATCAGTCGGTCCAGTTGGTCCAGTTGGATCAGTCGGTCCAATTGGTCCAGTTGGATCAGTTGGTCCAGTTGGTCCAGTCGGTCCAGTTGGATCAGTCGGTCCAGTCGGTCCAGTCGGTCCAGTTGGTCCAGTTGGATCAGTTGGTCCAGTTGGATCAGTCGGTCCAGTTGGTCCAGTCGGTCCAGTCGGTCCAGTTGGATCAGTCGGTCCAGTTGGTCCAGTTGGATCAGTCGGTCCGGGTCGGTCCAGTTGGACCAGCTGGTCCGGGTCGGTCCAGCTGGATCAGTCGGTCCGGGTTGGTCCAGTTGGATCAGTCGGTCCAGTTGGTCCAGTTGGATCAGTCGGTCCAGTTGGTCCAGTCGGTCCAGTTGGTCCAGTTGGATCAGTCGGTCCAGTCGGTCCAGTTGGATCAGTCGGTCCAGTTGGTCCAGTCGGTCCAGTTGGTCCAGTTGGATCAGTCGGTCCAGTTGGATCAGTTGGTCCAGTCGGTCCAGTTGGTCCAGTCGGTCCAGTTGGATCAGTTGGTCCAGTTGGTCCAGTTGGATCAGTCGGTCCAGTTGGTCCAGTTGGATCAGTCGGTCCAGTTGGTCCAGTTGGATCAGTCGGTCCGGGTCGGTCCAGTTGGACCAGCTGGTCCGGGTCGGTCCAGCTGGATCAGTCGGTCCGGGTCGGTCCAGTTGGATCAGTCGGTCCAGTTGGATCAGTCGGTCCGGGTTGGTCCAGTTGGATCAGTCGGTCCAGTTGGTCCAGTTGGATCAGTCGGTCCAGTTGGTCCAGTCGGTCCAGTTGGTCCAGTTGGATCAGTCGGTCCAGTCGGTCCAGTTGGATCAGTCGGTCCAGTTGGTCCAGTTGGATCAGTCGGTCCAATTGGTCCAGTTGGATCAGTTGGTCCAGTTGGTCCAGTCGGTCCAGTTGGTCCAGTCGGTCCAGTTGGTCCAGTTGGATCAGTCGGTCCAGTCGGTCCAGTTGGTCCAGTTGGTCAGTTGGTCCAGTTGGATCAGTCGGTCCAGTCGGTCCAGTTGGTCCAGTCGGTCCAGTTGGTCCAGTTGGTCCAGTTGGACCAGCTGGTCCGGGTCGGTCCAGCTGCCGCAGCATGCTGGCCTCTCAGCCCAGAACCGGTCCAGAACCGGGTCCCTGGGCCTGGTGGTCGGTGAACCTCTTGAGGTGGAACCTCAGGACGCCGCGGGTCTTGAAGCTCTTGCCGCAGCTGCAGCCGTGCGGCCGCTCGCCGCTGTGGTCCAGCTGGTGGAGGCGCAGCAGGGAGCCGGTGAAGAAGAAGCGGCCGCAGGTGATGCAGTAGTGGTTCCTCTCGCCGGTGTGCGCGGCGCGGCGGTGCGTCAGCAGCGCGCCGGACGTGACGAAGCGGCGGCCGCAGTCGGCGCAGGCGAAGGGCCGCTCGCCGGTGTGGATCCGCTCGTGGGCCCTCCAGGAGTTGTGGTAGGAAAAGGCCTTGCTGCAGTAGGAGCAGTGGAACCGCTTCTCCTTGGTGTGGCTCAGCCGGTGCATCTTCAGGTAGTGAGCGATGGTGAAGCTCTTGCCGCAGTCGGCGCAGCTGTGCGGCTTCTCGCCGCGGTGGAACAGCTTGATGTGGGAGTTGAGGTGCGACGACTGGGTGAAGCGCTTGCCGCAGGCGGAGCAGAGGAAGCGGCGCTCGCCGGTGTGGGTCACCATGTGGGCCTTGAGGTGCGGCGCCTGCGTGAAGCGCTTCCCGCAGGCGGCGCAGCCGTAGGGCTTCAGGCCGCTGTGCGTCCGGTGGTGCAGCTTCAGGCCCTGCAGGCTGGAGAAGCGCTTGCCGCAGGCGGGCAGCCGTACTCCCTGAGGTTCTGATGGACCCGCTGGTGGCTGCGCAGGCCGCCCGGCAGCTTGAAGCGCTTCCCGCAGGCGGCGCAGCGGTGCGGCCGGCGGCCGGAGTGCGTGGCCTGGTGGACCTTCAGGCTCTGCGCGGTGCTGAAGGTCTTGGAGCAGCGGAGACACGGCAGGCGCCGGGCGGCCCGGTGGGCCCGGCGGTGGACGCTGAAGCCCTGGTGGGACGCGAACATCTTGCCGCAGACGTCGCAGCGGTAGCACCGCTCGCCCCGGTGGGCCTCCAGGTGCCGGTCCAGCTGGGCCTGCTGGCCGAAGCCGTCGCCACAGAACCAGCAGCTGAAGGGCTCGGCGCCGGTGTGGGTCCGGTGGTGGGTCTTCCAGTCCCGCTTCAGGGCGAAGCTGCGGTCGCAGTGGGAGCAGCGGTAGGACCGGCTGCCGTCCTGGACCCGCGGCGGCGCCGGAACCGTCCGGGTCGGGCCGGACGTCCCGAACTCCCAGCACCGGTCGGGGTTCTGGTCCCGCTGGGCCTCCAGGTGGGCCGGCCGCCTGCCGCCGCGCGGCTCAGGGTGGCCGTCTGAGGAGGAGCAGAGGTCAGAGGTCAGGGGCCCGGTGAGGAACAGAACCGACCCGACGGACGGCTCACCCAGAGACAGGAAGTCCCGCCCCCCCAGCCACGGCCTGCAGTCCGTCAGCCGGACGCTCAGCCTCCTCAGCACTGGGACCCATCGGATCTCCGCCTCGTCGCCTGGTTCCGGTTTGATCTGGACGCTGCAGCGACCCTGGAACAGAACCACGACTGAGCAGCGCCGGCAGCTGATTGCTGGCGGCTCATGACCTCTGACCCAGAGGTCTGTCCTCTTTTGTGGTCAGAGACGGTTCTGGTTCTGTCGGGTCGGCCCCTATGAAGCTGGACAGCCCAGATCCTGCAGGTTCTCTCCACACTGGACCACATCTGGACCCCAGAACCAGAACCAGACCAGACCAGGACCAGACCAGACCAGACCAGAACCAGAGCCAGAACCAGGACCAGACCAGACCAGAGCCAGAACCAGAGCCAGAGCCAGAACCAGGACCAGAACCAGAGCCAGACCAGAGCCAGAACCAGACCAGAACCAGAGCCAGAACCAGACCAGAACCAGAGCCAGAACCAGGACCAGAACCAGAGCCAGAACCAGAACCAGAACCAGAAGCCAGAACCAGGACCAGAACCAGAACCAGAGCCAGAGCCAGAGACCAGAACCAGAGCCAGAACCAGACCAGCCAGACCAGAACCAGAACCAGACCAGACCAGAACCAGGGAAACCAGGACCAGAACCAGAGCCAGAGCCAGAACCAGAACCAGAGCCAGAACCAGGACCAGAACCAGAACCAGAGCCAGAACCAGAGCCAGAACCAGGACCAGGACCAGGACCAGAGCCAGAGCCAGAACCAGAACCAGAGCCAGAACCAGGACCAGAACCAGAACCAGAGCCAGAACCAGAGCCAGAACCAGAACCAGGACCAGAACCAGAGCCAGAACCAGAACCAGAACCAGAGCCAGAACCAGGACCAGGACCAGAACCAGAACCAGAACCAGAACCAGAGCCAGGACCAGAACCAGAACCAGAACCAGAGCCAGAACCAGAGCCAGAACCAGAGCCAGAACCAGAACCAGAACCAGAGCCAGGACCAGAACCAGAACCAGAGCCAGAACCAGGACCAGAACCAGAGCCAGAACCAGAACCAGAACCAGAGCCAGGACCAGAACCAGAACCAGAACCAGAGCCAGAACCAGAGCCAGAACCAGAGCCAGAACCAGAACCAGGACCAGAGCCAGAACCAGAACCAGGACCAGAGCCAGAACCAGGACCAGGACCAGAGCCAGGACCAGGACCAGAACCAGAACCAGAACCAGGACCAGGACCAGGACCAGAACCAGAGCCAGAACCAGAGCCAGAACCAGAGCCAGAACCAGAACCAGAACCAGAGCCAGAACCAGGACCAGAACCAGAGCCAGAACCAGAGCCAGAACCAGAGCCAGAACCAGAACCAGAACCAGAGCCAGAACCAGAACCAGGACCAGAACCAGAACCAGGACCAGGACCAGAACCAGGACCAGAACCAGAACCAGAGCCAGAGCCAGAACCAGGACCAGAGCCAGAACCAGGACCAGGACCAGAGCCAGGACCAGGACCAGAACCAGAACCAGAACCAGAACCAGAGCCAGGACCAGAACCAGAACCAGAACCAGAGCCAGAACCAGAGCCAGAACCAGAGCCAGAACCAGAACCAGAACCAGAGCCAGAACCAGGACCAGGACCAAGGTTCTTCTTTCACAGTCGGGTCCAGACTGACTGAACCGAACCTGGATTACTGGTTCTGCTGACCGGAACCGGGCCAGTACCGATGGATCAGCCATTCACACACCAGTTACCGAACCGACCCGATTGCCAATCACGTCATCGCATAATGTAAACACGATCACACCTCGTTGTTTATATGATGACGTCAGAGCCAGAACCTGTAAAGGTTCTCAGGGGAACATTGGACCCAGAACCGGGTCAACAGAACCGTGAAGCGGAGCAGCTGCTGCTCCCACCAAACTGCATTCATTTACCGGCTGTTTTTAGCTTCAGGTCCAGGTTCTGTTACTTGGTTCGGTGAAACGTTCTGCTGGTTCTGGTAGCTGAAGGTTCTGGTAGCTGAAGGTTCTGCTGGTTCTGGTAGCTGAAGGTTCTGGTAGCTGAAGTTTGTTCTGCTGGTTCTGGTAGCTGAAGGTTCTGCTCCGGTTCCGTCGTGAATCGAGTGATGGGACCCGCGGTTCGGTAGAACCGAACTGGATCCAAAACCGAATCAATCAAAGCTAATCAGTTTCTGAATGGAGCTGCTAGCGGGTCCAGGGTTCGGACCCGGTCCGGTTCCAAGGTTCGGTCCAGCTCCTTACCTGCGAAACCGGGTCGGTCTGCATCCCTCTGGGTCTGTGAACGATGAGGACGAACCGAGTCCGGAACCGATACCGGAGCAGATCCGGGACAAAGGTCACACGCTCCTCACCAGACTGAACAGAACCGGTTCCGAACCAACAGAACCACGGATCGCTCCCTTCCGGTATCCCGGGTCCATTTAGAACCACAGGGGGCGCCATAGGTTTACTGGACCGGACCAGAACCGGACCCGGACCGGACCAGCAGCTGGAACCGGACCAGAACCGGACCAGCAGCTGGAACCGGATCAGAACCGGACCAACAGCTGGACCCGGACCAGAACCGGACCCGGACCGGACCAGAACCGGACCAGCGACTGGAACCGGACCAGAACCGGACCAGCGACTGGAACCGGACCAGAACCGGACCAGCAGCTGGACCAGAACCGGACCAGCAGCTGGACCAGAACCGGACCAGAACCGGACCAGCAGTTGGAACCGGACCAGAACCGGACCAGCGACTGGAACAGGACCAGAACCGGACCAGCGACTGGAACCGGACCAGAACCGGACCAACAGCTGGACCCGGACCAGAACCGGACCAACAGCTGGACCAGAACCGGACCAACAGCTGGACCCGGACCAGAACCGGACCCGGACCGGACCAGCGACTGGAACCGGACCAGAACCGGACCAGCGACTGGAACCGGACCAGCAGCTGGACCAGAACCGGACCAGAACCGGACCCGGACCGGACCAGCAGCTGGAACCGGACCAGAACCGGACCAGCGACCAGAACCGGACCAGCGACTGGAACCGGATCAGAACCGGACCCGGACCAGAACCGGACCCGGACCAGCAGCTGGACCCGGACCAGAGCCGGACCAGAACCGGACCAGCGACTGGAACCAGACCAGCAGCTGGACCCGGACCAGAACCGGACCAGAACCGGACCAGCAGCTGGACCCGGACCAGAACCGGACCAGAACCGGACCCTCCCCAGCTCGTTGCTGAGTTCTAATGGTGTCCAGAACCACAGAAGGTTCTGAGGTTCCTGCAGTAAAGCCTCCAAATGACCAGACACTGATTTCATCAATGACGTTTATTCAGAACCGTGACGTCACAGAACCAATCAGAACCCGATTCCAGGACCAGGTTCTACAGAACCGAGCTTCAACTCTTATAGGGGAGCAAAGGGTTCAGGAGACGGACCAGCAGCTCCAGAACCATCAGAGTAGAGCAGAACTGCTGACCCGGTCCGGTTGGAGTCTGGAAGAGGACGGTCATCAAAGCTGGCCTCCTATTGGCTCCCAGGGTCACATGATCTGCTTCAGTTTATTGTTGCCTAAATGGAAATGTGACAATAGAAACAAACACAAAAGATGTTAATAAATAAAAAGCATCATAAAAATATAAAATGTTCTAACTCAGCATTTTAGGGACAGAATCTGTTGTTTCTGCCTCCAGCCAGCAGGAGGAGCTGCAGCTCCATGGAAACCAGCCTCACAACAGAACCAGCTGCGTCAGCAGGAACGTTGTAGTTCAGGACCAAACGACTCGACGAACCGTTTCAGTTCAGATTCATTCATTCATCTGGTGGGATCAGACAAACGCTTCGGTCCGTCTTTGTCACGGCGCCGCGCTTTGAGAACCAGCTGCCTGAGGGCGGCGCTACAATTCGGCCTTTTGTTCGCATCATCTCCCATAGGCTCCGCCCACACAGTGACATCACATACATCATATCCCATAGGCTCCGCCCACACATTGACGTCACACACATCATCTCCTATAGGCTCCGCCCACACATTGACGTCACACACATCATCTCCTATAGGCTCCGCCCACACAGTGATGTCACACACACATCATCTCCCATAGGCTCCGCCCACACAGTGACGTCACACACACATCATATCCCATAGGCTCCGCCCACACATTGACGTCACACACATCATCTCCTATAGGCTCCGCCCACACATTGACGTCACACACATCATCTCCTATAGGCTCCGCCCACACAGTGACATCACATACATCATATCCCATAGGCTCCGCCACACATTGACGTCACACACATCATCTCCTATAGGCTCCGCCCACACAGTGACATCACATACATCATATCCCATAGGCTCCGCCCACACATTGACGTCACATACATCATATCCCATAGGCTCCGCCCACACAGTGACGTCACACATCATCTCCCATAGGCTCCGCCCACACCGTGACGTCACACCACTCACCTGTGCTGACTGGCTCCTCCCACTTCCTGCCTGCAGCCTCACCTGAGGAACAGAACAGAGTTTTCCCGTCGTTGCTCCTTCAGGGTGTAAACATGTTTCGGGTCACCAGGTCGGCTGACGACTCGAGCGCCGACCCGGATCAGAACTCGCCTCGGTCCGCTTGCGTCACGGCGCCGCCGCTGTGAACCCACTGCTGGGGGCGGAGCTTCAGTCGGCCTTTCGTTACATCACGTCCAGGTGGGCGGCGCTCGAGTCGCAGCGGTTCTGGTGACCAGACATGCGGGTCGACCCGTCCGGTCCGGACCAGAACCAACAGATAGAAGACAAAGATATAGGGAGACGGTTCTGAGGAGGACAAGAACCAGGACAGGATGAGAGTCTGATATGGACCCAACACTGAGTGGTGCTGCCCACCTGCCCAGAGTCCAGTCTGACCAATCAGCTGAGACCTCAGCGAAGTGAAGCCCAGGATCTCAGTGCTGCTGACCGTCTGCTGTGGACGGTCAGCAGCACCCGTTCCAGGTCCAGGCTTTCCAGGACCGTTTCCAGGACCGTTTCCAGGCCGGACCCGTTTCCAGGACCAGGACCCCAGACCGTTTCAGGACCGTTTCCAGGACCGTTTCCAGACCCGGACCCGTTTCCAGGACCAGGACCGTTTCCAGGACCGTTCCAGGACCCGACCCGTTTCCAGGTCCAGGACCGTTTCCAGGACCGTTCCAGGACCGTTTCGGTCCAGGACCCGTTTCCAGGACCAGGACCCGTTTCCAGGACCGTTTCCAGGACCGTTTCCGACGTTTCCAGGACCCGGACCCGTTTCCAGGACCAGGACCCGTTTCCAGGACGTTCCAGGACGGACCCGTTTCCAGGACCAGGACCCGTTTCCAGACCGTTTCCAGGACCCGTTTCCAGGTCCAGGACCCGTTTCCAGGACCAGGACCCGTTTCCAGGACCGGACCCGTTTCCAGGACCCGTTTCCAGGTCCAGGACCGTTTCCAGTCGGACCCGTTTCCAGGTCCAGGACCGTTTCCAGGATCCAGGACCCGTTTCCAGGACCAGGACCCGTTTCCAGGACCGTTTCCAGGACCCGACCCGTTTCCAGGACCAGGACCCGTTTCCAGGACCCGTTTCCAGGTCCAGGACCCGTTTCCAGGACCAGGACCCGTTTCCAGGACCCGTTTCCAGGCCAGGACCCGTTTCCAGGACCAGGACCCGTTTCCAGGACCCGTTTCCAGGTCCAGGACCCGTTTCCAGGACCAGGACCCGTTTCCAGGTCCAGGACCCGTTTCCAGGTCCAGGACCCGTTTCCAGGACCAGGACCCGTTTCCAGGTCCAGGACCCGTTTCCAGGTCCAGGACCCGTTTCCAGGTCGTTTCCAGGACCGTTTCCAGGACCAGGACCCGTTTCCAGGACCAGGACCCGTTTCCAGGTCCAGGACCGTTTCCAGGACCGTTTCCAGGACCGTTTCCAGGACCAGGACCCGTTTCCAGGACCAGGACCCGTTTCCAGGTCCAGGACCCGTTTCCAGGTCCAGGACCCGTTTCCAGGTCCAGGACCCGTTTCCAGGACCCGTTTCCAGGTCCAGGACCCGTTTCCAGGACCAGGACCCGTTTCCAGGACCAGGACCCGTTTCCAGGACCAGGACCCGTTTCCAGGACCAGGACCCGTTTCCAGGACCAGGACCCGTTTCCAGGATCCAGGACCCGTTTCCAGGTCCAGGACCCGTTTCCAGGACCGTTTCCAGGACCCGTTTCCAGGACCCGGACCCGTTTCCAGGACCAGACCTTCCAGGACCCGTTTCCAGGTCCAGGACCCGTTTCCGGGGACCAGGACCCGTTTCCAGGACCCGTTTCCAGGTCCAGGACCCGTTTCCAGGACCAGGACCCGTTTCCAGGACCGCTTTCCAGGTCCAGGACCCGTTTCCAGGACCAGGACCCGTTCCAGGTCCAGGACCGTTTCCAGGTCCAGGACCCGTTTCCAGGTCCAGGACCCGTTTCCAGGTCCAGGACCCGTTCCAGGTCCAGGACCCGTTTCCAGGTCCAGGACCCGTTTCCAGGTCCAGGACCCGTTTCCAGGACCAGGACCCGTTTCCAGGACCCGTTTCCAGGACCAGGACCCGTTTCCAGGACCAGGACCCGTTTCCAGGTCCCGTTTCCAGGACCCGGACCCGTTTCCAGGACCCAGGACCCGTTTCCAGGTCCAGGACCCGTTTCCAGGACCCAGGACCCGTTTCCAGGTCCAGACCCGTTTCCAGGTACCAGGACCCGTTTCCAGGTCCAGGACCCGTTTCCGACCAGACGTTCCAGGACCCGTTTCCAGGACCGGGACCCGTTTCCAGGACCCTTTCCAGGTCCAGGACCCGTTTCCAGGTCCAGGACCCGTTTCCAGGTCCAGGACCCGTTCCAGGACCAGGACCCGTTTCCAGGTCCAGGACCCGTTTCCAGGTCCAGGACCCGTTTCCGAGGACCCTTTTCCAGGACCCGTTTCCAGGACCAGGACCCGTTTCCAGGACCAGGACCCGTTTCCAGGTCCGTTCCAGGACCCGACTTTTCCAGGACCAGGACCCGTTTCCAGGTCCAGGACCCGTTTCCAGGACCAGGACCCGTTTCCAGGTCCAGGACCCGTTTCCAGGTCCAGGACCCGTTTCCAGGTCCAGGACCCGTTTCCAGGACCAGGACCCGTTTCCAGGACCCTTTCCAGGTCCAGGACCCGTTTCCAGGACCAGGACCCGTTTCCAGGACCCGTTTTCCAGGTCCAGGACCCGTTTCCAGGTCCAGGACCCGTTTCCAGGTCCAGGACCCGTTTCCAGGTCCAGGTCTGGTATGAATTCTGGTCCAAACCTCCTGGACTCGCCAATGACCAGGGTGATTATTCTGGACCAGACCAACCTTCACTCTGCTGCAGGAAACACGGCGGCCATCTTGGAGCCGCCATCTTGGCTGCACCAAAGCAGCAGCAGAAGCTTCAGCACTGGCAGATATTTCTGACCACATTGGACTGTTGACATAATAATCTTTATATTTTGTGGTCATAATGTCACTATAATAAATATATGAACAACAGTCACACAGGCTGTTAACGTCTAAAGCAAGATGGCTGCCAACGGCTTCCTGAAGACACGATGTGAGGAAGAAACGATTCACTGAATCACCAGAACGTCTCTGAAGCTGGAAGGCGTGAAAAATAACCTTTAAACATAAAACAGTACCGAGAGGCTGCGGACTTTAGACGGTGGTTTTGTAGAAGTTGAACCAGAACCATTAAGTTACTAAAACATCCGCTTCCTGACCGCTGCTCTTCATGTCTAATGCGCATGCGCACTCAGAGACATATTGTCTGCCTCCCGTCGTTCACTTCAAAGAACCGTTTCTAGGAACCGAAACGTCACCTGGAGAAGAATCAGGACCGGGTGGTTCCGACACATCGGTCCGGTCCGGTCCGGTCCAGTTGGTGTCGCTGGCCTTAGCTAGCAGTTAGCATCCTGCGGTACTTCAGTCACTGCCCCCGGAACCAGCAGAGAAAAGTCAGAGGAAATCGTGTGGAAACCTCCCCGCCAGACCCGAACCGGACCGGAACCGGAGTCACACAGTCTGAACTCATCGGGCTGCGACCCGAACCGGTTCCGACCGGTTTGGGTTCACTCCACGCCGCCAGCCTCGTGGTTACAGATCTTCGTTCAAAGCATCGCTGCTGCTGCTTCTTGATGGCGGAAACCACTGACCGCCCCCTAGTGGCGAGGGGCGGGACGGACCGCTGTCTGCTCGGGGTTGGTGCTGCCTCTAGTGGCGAGGGGCGGTAGCACAACTAATATAATTACTAAATCAGAATACCACAAAGTCTTTATTATTCATTCTGATGTCACTGCAACAGTAAAATATAAAGGCCCTCACAAAAAAACCGACCTTCTCATCCTCTTAAGAATGTAGAGCTAATTAAATGATCTAAACCTCAAAGTGGTTCCAGTTTCTCTCCATGGTCAACCTGGTGAAACATTTTAAACACCTTGGCTCGTTCCTGGACAGTCAGATCAACTTTACTGAAAACACTGACTACATTATGAACAACTGTCCTCAGAGACTCTACCTTTAAGAAGACCTGAGTGACCCAACTAGAGGTTGTTGAGTTAAAATGTTGAAACTAAACATCTGAACTCGAGTTTTAACTTTTCATCTGGTTTGGTAACATGAGCTGCAGAACAACAGACAAACTTTAATAATAGTTTTAATGGTGAAACCAAAAACGTCTCTGTCTCAACTGACAGAACCTGGAAGATGGTAGGAATATTTCAGCAGATCATCCATCGTCTTTATTCATCAGTTTGACCTCTGACCTCATCAAGGCATTACTATTCCCTCTGGCAATAAGAACATCTATCAGACGTGATTTATTGATAATTATTCCTAACCAAACTAAATACTTACCTACAGCGTTCTAAGTGTTTTGCTCTATTCACACATTGTTGATAAATCAATCATATCTTTATTCCAGACCCTAAAAACGTCCATAGAAAAAAGGTAAAAACAAGAAAAATAAAATAAAAACACACATGACATGATATGATTCACCGAGTCACCAATAAATGATTCTATAATCTTGAAGAGAATCTCAAGAACTAAAAGAAGGATTTTCTAAAATAACAATTATATTATTGCAAGGTACAGATAATCTACACATGCATTTCTACATCCTGAGCCGCACATGTGGGACCAGCATCATGTCCAAACATGTGAGCAGCTCTGAGCACTTTGAGCCGGAGCCTCATTGTAGGACACTAAGTTTCTGCAGGAGACTTTGTATCGTCACCACGAGTAATACTGTGATTCATGAATATGATTTATCAATGTAGAGTCAAAGGAAAATTTACGTGTAGATAGTTTCATCTTATTGTTTTCTACATATAAGACTCTACAACAAAAAGTCTCAATAACATAAAACAAAACACTGTAAAAACAAAAAATGAATTTTTGCTAGTATCTGTTTAACAACCTGGGTTATTATTCTGTACCTAATTCATTTGTTTATTGACTTTAGCTCAATTAAATTTGCTACTATGCGTTGTGAATGGTAGTTTTATTGTAGTTGATCTGCATGGAGTTTGAACATGCAGACTCCATGCAGAAAGACCAGGCCGGGAATCGAACCCAGAACCTCTACCAACTGCACCACTGTGCAGCCCTATGCAGATATTTATAATGTATAAAAGTATTATTTAATTAGCTCTACATCATTAAGAAAATGTAAAAATATGTTTAAGATAATTCATGTTTTACGGTCCCAGTGATGCCAGAGCTAATAGTAACTAATAAAGACTGTGTGGTTTTCTGATTTAGTCATGTATTTATATTAGTTGTGTTGCCCCTCCACCCCACTAGGGGCAGCACCGACCCGAGAAGATGCGACTCAGCAGCAGATTTAGAAAACACCGAAAGCTACTGAACCAGCTAAGAGCTGTGAGCTGAAGTACATAAAGACAGAAGTTCAAAAACATGCTGAGAGACAAACTGTTTCCTAAAGGTGAAAATATCACAGAGTTCTACAGAAAATAAAACGGAAGGGAACAGCGCCCCCTTCATTCCCGACTGAAATGTCCCGCCCCTTCCGGTTTGCTGCAGCCAGTGAACTGGACCAAGTCCTCATTTACATAAAACCTGAATGTCGGGTCAACAAGCCCAATATCCGTCTCCTTCACTGACCCTCTGCATGTCGTTTTTACCTCGTCTTGCTGTGTGTCTGTTACTGTTTGACCCTTAACTAGTGTGTGACTGAGGTCGCGACCCTAAAGCCAACTGGTACCAACTGGTACCCAGTGGTCTCCCAGTTTACACCCAGGTAGGTCTGGCTTCGAGTGAAGAAACAGACAATATATTTTATTCATACAATATTAAAAATAGACTATTATTCCAATTTAAAACCCAATAAAGCTCAGGAACCCAGGACCAGAAACCATCTGAGACTTAACCAACAACTGCAAACCAAATTAGTAGAAACACAAATTAATGACACTAAATAAAGTTAGACAAACCAAACCAGACGTTGTCCTAAGGCTGAGCCACATAAGATCATCATTATAATAGATACAAGCTGTTCTGGTTCTGCTACAGATCCAGTTCTACAAGACGACCTGACAGCATCTAAACCAAACAGAGGCACTTTGGTGAGAGCAAAATGAAACAGCAGCATAAGACCCAAAGACAGTGAAGGGTCATGAAAGGTCAAATGAAAAGGGACCTTAATCAGCCACACCAGGTACATCGACAGTGCAAAGCCACTCCCTCTCTGATTGCTGGGAAGCCTCTTTGGTCTCAACCGTTCTGCATGGCTCAAAAGATTTGTTAGAGTGGGGAAAAATTTGCTCTCAAAAAGCAGAAAAAAGAAAAAAAATCCTGGCTCCTCAACTCAAAATCCTCACTTCTGACACCACATGTGATGGACCGAGTTAAAACAGGAGGAGCCACAGGATATTAGTTTGAAAAATAGGGTTTTTATTTTTAACCCAAAGATTATAAAATGACAAAAGATAAACTGAGCTCATAAAAGATGTCAAAGAAACAAAACTGAACTCAGGCAAAAATGTAAACAAACTGGCTGCACAAACAAACATAACTGACCTAACAAAGAAATGACACACAGAGTTTATATACTGGCTGATCAGATCCAATTAAGACACAATAGGGGTAAATAAACAGAATACAATTACAAACACCAAAATGAATAACAGTACAGCTAAGTTTGGCTAAACTAAAAATTAACAAAATGAAAATCAAAATATATTAAAGTTTAAATACTAATATTTGCTTAAACAAGGAAACTATACATTTCCCTGCCAGCATGAACTAGTGGTTCAGTCCAATCAGCATTTAAGCTGCTGAGGCCCCCATCTTTGTCTGGCCACTCCAAGGAAGGTAAGTAAGGTTTGGGCCATCACATGACCCAAACCCTTAGATCTGACCCAAACCCTTAGATCTGACCCTTAGATCTGACCCAAACCCTTAGATCTGACCCAAACCCTTAGATCTGACCCTTAGATCTGACCCAAACCCTTAGATCTGACCCTTAGATCTGACCCAAACCCTTAGATCTGACCCAAACCCTTAGATCTGACCCTTAGATCTGACCCAAACCCTTAGATCTGACCCAAACCCTTAGATCTGACCCTTAGATCTGACCCAAACCCTTAGATCTGACCCAAACCCTTAGATCTAACCCAAACCCTTAGATCTGACCCAAACCCTTAGATCTGACCCTTAGATCTGACCCAAACCCTTAGATCTGACCCAAACCCTTAGATCTGACCCAAACCCTTAGTCTGACCCTTAGATCTGACCCAAACCCTTAGATCTGACCCAAACCCTCAGATCTGACCCAAACCCTTAGATCTGACCCAAACCCTTAGATCTGACCCAAACCCTTAGATCTGACCCTTAGATCTGACCCAAACCCTTAGATCTGACCCAAACCCTTAGATCTGACCCTTAGATCTGACCCAAACCCTTAGATCTGACCCTTAGATCTGACCCTTAGATCTGACCCAAACCCTTAGATCTGACCCAAACCCTTAGATCTGACCCTTAGATCTGACCCAAACCCTTAGATCTGACCCAAACCCTTAGATCTGACCCTTAGATCTGACCCAAACCCTTAGATCTGACCCAAACCCTCAGATCTGACCCAAACCCTTAGATCTGACCCAAACCCTTAGATCTGACCCAAACCCTTAGATCTGAACCCTTAGATCTGACCCAAACCCTTAGATCTGACCCTTAGATCTGACCCAAACCCTTAGATCTGACCCTTAGATCTGACCCAAACCCTTAGATCTGACCCTTAGATCTGACCCAAACCCTTAGATCTGACCCAAACCCTTAGATCTGACCCAAACCCTTAGATCTGACCCTTAGATCTGACCCAAACCCTTAGATCTGACCCAAACCCTTAGATCTGACCCTTAGATCTGACCCAAACCCTTAGATCTGACCCTTAGATCTGACCCAAACCCTTAGATCTGACCCAAACCCTTAGATCTGACCCAAACCCTTAGATCTGACCCTTAGATCTGACCCTTAGATCTGACCCAAACCCTTAGATCTGACCCAAACCCTTAGATCTGACCCTTAGATCTGACCCAAACCCTTAGATCTGACCCTTAGATCTGACCCAAACCCTTAGATCTGACCCAAACCCTTAGATCTGACCCAAACCCTTAGATCTGACCCTTAGATCTGACCCTTAGATCTGACCCAAACCCTTAGATGTGACCCAAACCCTTAGATCTGACCCAAACCCTTAGATCTGACCCAAACCCTTAGATCTGACCCAAACCCTTAGATCTGACCCTTAGATCTGACCCTTAGATCTGACCCAAACCCTTAGATCTGACCCAAACCCTTAGATCTGACCCTTAGATCTGACCCTTAGATCTGACCCAAACCCTCAGATCTGACCCAAACCCTTAGATCTGACCCAAACCCTTAGATCTGACCCAAACCCTTAGATCTGACCCTTAGATCTGACCCAAACCCTTAGATCTGACCCAAACCCTTAGATCTGACCCTTAGATCTGACCCAAACCCTTAGATCTGACCCTTAGATCTGACCCAAACCCTTAGATCTGACCCAAACCCTTAGATCTGACCCTTAGATCTGACCCAAACCCTTAGATCTGACCCTTAGATCTGACCCAAACCCTTAGATCTGACCCAAACCCTTAGATCTGACCCTTAGATCTGACCCAAACCCTTAGATCTGACCCAAACCCTTAGATCTGACCCTTAGATCTGACCCAACCCTTAGATCTGACCCAAACCCTTAGATCTAACCCAAACCCTTAGATCTGACCCAAACCCTTAGATCTGACCCTTAGATCTGACCCAAACCCTTAGAGCTGACCCAAACCCTTAGATCTGACCCAAACCCTTAGTCTGACCCTTAGATCTGACCCAAACCCTTAGATCTGACCCAAACCCTCAGATCTGACCCAAACCCTTAGATCTGACCCAAACCCTTAGATCTGACCCAAACCCTTAGATCTGACCCTTAGATCTGACCCAAACCCTTAGATCTGACCCAAACCCTTAGATCTGACCCTTAGATCTGACCCAAACCCTTAGATCTGACCCTTAGATCTGACCCTTAGATCTGACCCAAACCCTTAGATCTGACCCAAACCCTTAGATCTGACCCTTAGATCTGACCCAAACCCTTAGATCTGACCCAAACCCTTAGATCTGACCCTTAGATCTGACCCTTAGATCTGACCCAAACCCTCAGATCTGACCCAAACCCTTAGATCTGACCCAAACCCTTAGATCTGACCCAAACCCTTAGATCTGACCCTTAGATCTGACCCAAACCCTTAGATCTGACCCAAACCCTTAGATCTGACCCTTAGATCTGACCCAAACCCTTAGATCTGACCCTTAGATCTGACCCAAACCCTTAGATCTGACCCAAACCCTTAGATCTGACCCTTAGATCTGACCCAAACCCTTAGATCTGACCCTTAGATCTGACCCAAACCCTTAGATCTGACCCAAACCCTTAGATCTGACCCTTAGATCTGACCCAAACCCTTAGATCTGACCCAAACCCTTAGATCTGACCCTTAGATCTGACCCAAACCCTTAGATCTGACCCAAACCCTTAGATCTAACCCAAACCCTTAGATCTGACCCAAACCCTTAGATCTGACCCTTAGATCTGACCCAAACCCTTAGATCTGACCCAAACCCTTAGATCTGACCCAAACCCTTAGTCTGACCCTTAGATCTGACCCAAACCCTTAGATCTGACCCAAACCCTCAGATCTGACCCAAACCCTTAGATCTGACCCAAACCCTTAGATCTGACCCAAACCCTTAGATCTGACCCTTAGATCTGACCCAAACCCTTAGATCTGACCCAAACCCTTAGATCTGACCCTTAGATCTGACCCAAACCCTTAGATCTGACCCTTAGATCTGACCCTTAGATCTGACCCAAACCCTTAGATCTGACCCAAACCCTTAGATCTGACCCTTAGATCTGACCCAAACCCTTAGATCTGACCCAAACCCTTAGATCTGACCCTTAGATCTGACCCTTAGATCTGACCCAAACCCTTAGATCTGACCCAAACCCTCAGATCTGACCCAAACCCTTAGATCTGACCCAAACCCTTAGATCTGACCCAAACCCTTAGATCTGACCCTTAGATCTGACCCAAACCCTTAGATCTGACCCAAACCCTTAGATCTGACCCTTAGATCTGACCCAAACCCTTAGATCTGACCCTTAGATCTGACCCAAACCCTTAGATCTGACCCAAACCCTTAGATCTGACCCAAACCCTTAGATCTGACCTTAGATCTGACCCAAACCCTTAGATCTGACCCAAACCCTTAGATCTGACCCTTAGATCTGACCCAAACCCTTAGATCTGACCCTTAGATCTGACCCAAACCCTTAGATCTGACCCAAACCCTTAGATCTGACCCAAACCCTTAGATCTGACCCTTAGATCTGACCCTTAGATCTGACCCAAACCCTTAGATCTGACCCAAACCCTTAGATCTGACCCTTAGATCTGACCCAAACCCTTAGATCTGACCCTTAGATCTGACCCAAACCCTTAGATCTGACCCAAACCCTTAGATCTGACCCAAACCCTTAGATCTGACCCTTAGATCTGACCCTTAGATCTGACCCAAACCCTTAGATCTGACCCAAACCCTTAGATCTGACCCAAACCCTTAGATCTGACCCTTAGATCTGACCCTTAGATCTGACCCAAACCCTTAGATCTGACCCTTAGATCTGACCCAAACCCTTAGATTTGACCCTTAGATCTGACCCAAACCCTTAGATCTGACCCTTAGATCTGACCCAAACCCTTAGATCTGACCGAGACCCAACTGGACATCGGACCTGACAGACAGTGTTGGGACACTGGGGCCCTGGATGCATTCAAGGCCCCAAACCGGGTGGGAATTTTCAGCCACTTGGTGTAAACAATGTTTTCCAAGTAAAACCCGGTTTCAGTAACTTACCAGCAAGTTTATTCCATCTGTATCAGTGCAGAAACCCATACACTTAATTTCTAGTAAGATTTGATATTTTTCAAAGCGCCTGTGGCATAAAACAGAAACATGTTCGATGTCAAACTGTCTGTTTTTAAACCTGCAGGTTGTTTTCATCCCTGAAGGTTTTATTCTGACCGTTAGAAACGTTCATGTGTCCAGAACTTTAAACGGTTTCAGGTCCGTTTTCCGTCCAACTGGTCGTTTAGTGATCGAGACAGAAGAAACATGGAAAGTTCCGACAACGAGCGGTTAGAACCGGTCCGGATCTTGGTCCAACGGAGCTTCAGGCTGGACCCGGACAAATGGCAGAACTTTGTGTCGGAGAGCAGCAACAAGACGCTTCTGACCCGGTTCATGAGCAGCTCGGATTACCAGCTGTTCTTCCACCTGCAGCCGGACTCCGGGCTCCAGGCCAGCCTGGGCTTCCCCTCCGCGGCCCGGTCCAAGGTGGTGTCCATGTCCCGGGCGGCCCAGGAAGGTTCTGGAAAAACCTTCAGGATCCAGGAGATTAGCGGAGGGAAGGCTCTGGGCGGCCTGGTAGGCCTCAGCGAGGAGGTGAGCTAACTGCTAAATGCTAACAGCCCAAAATGTTCTGGTAGGCCTCAGCGAGGAGGTGAGCTAAATGCTAACGGCTAACGGCCCAGAATGTTCTTCTAGGCCTCAGCGAGGAGGTGAGCTAAGTAACTGCTAACTGCAGACTGTTCGTAGGCCCAGCAAGTGTACTGGTAACCCAGAATTGTGGCCTCAGCAGGAGGTGAGCTAAATGCTAACAGCCCAGAATGTTCTGGTAGGCCTCAGTGAGGAGGTGAGCTAACTGCTAACGGCTAACGGCCCAGAATGTTCTGGTAGGCCTCAGCGAGGAGGTGAGCTAACTGCTAACGGCCCAGACTGTTCTGGTAGGCCTCAGCGAGGAGGTGAGCTAACTGCTAACGGCCCAGAATGTTCTGGTAGGCCTCAGCGAGGAGGTGAGCTAACTGCTAACGCTACGGCCCAGAATGTTCTTCTAGGCCTCAGCGAGGAGGTGAGCTAACTGCTAACTGCTAACGCCCAGAATGTTCTTCTAGGCCTCAGGAGGAGGTGAGCTAATGCTAACAGCTAACGGCCCAGAATGTTCTTCTAGGCCTCAGCGAGGAGGTGAGCTAAATGCTAACTAGCTAACGGCCCAGAATGTTCTTCTAGGCCTCAGCGAGGAGGTGAGCTAACTGCTAACGCTAACGGCCCAGAATGTTCTTCTAGGCCTCAGCAGGAGGTGAGCTAACTGCTAAGCTAACGGCCCAGAATGTTCTGGTAGGCCTCAGCGAGGAGGTGAGCTAACTGCTAACGGCTAACGGCCCAGAATGTTCTGGTAGGCCTCAGCGAGGAGGTGAGCTAACTGCTAAGCTAACGGCCCAGAATGTTCTGGTAGGCCTCAGTGAGGAGGTGAGCTAACTGCTAACGGCTAACGGCCCAGAATGTTCTGGTAGGCCTCAGCGAGGAGGTGAGCTAACTGCTAAATGCTAACAGCCCAGAATGTTCTGGTAGGCCTCAGTGAGGAGGTGAGCTAACTGCTAACTGCTAACGGCCCAGAATGTTCTGGTAGGCCTCAGCAAGGAGGTGAGCTAAATGCTAACAGCCCAGAATGTTCTGGTAGGCCTCAGTGAGGAGGTGAGCTAACTGCTAACTGCTAACGGCCCAGACTGTTCTGGTAGGCCTCACAAGGAGGTGAGCTAAATGCTAACAGCCCAGAATGTTCTGGTAGGCCTCAGTGAGGAGGTGAGCTAACTGCTAAATGCTAACAGCCCAGAATGTTCTGGTAGGCCTCAGCAAGGAGGTGAGCTAAATGCTAACAGCCCAGAATGTTCTGGTAGGCCTCAGTGAGGAGGTGAGCTAACTGCTAATGCTAACGGCCCAGAATGTTCTGGTAGGCCTCAGCAGGAGGTGAGCTAACTGCTAACAGGCCCAGAATGTTCTTCTAGGCCTCAGTGAGGAGGTGAGCTAACTGCTAATGCTAACGGCCCAGAATGTTCTGTCTAGGCCTCAGCGAGGAGGGTGAGCTAACTGCTAACGCTAACGGCCCAGAATGTTCTGGTAGGCCTCAGCGAGGAGGTGAGCTAACTGCTAACAGCCCAGAATGTTCTGGTAGGCCTCAGTGAGGAGGTGAGCTAACTGCTAACGGCCCAGAATGTTCTTCTAGGCCTCAGCGAGGAGGTGAGCTAAATGCTAACTGCTAACGGCCCAGAATGTTCTTCTAGGCCTCAGTGAGGAGGTGAGCTAACTGCTAAATGCTAACAGCCCAGAATGTTCTGGTAGGCCTAAGTGAGGAGGTGAGCTAACTGCTAACGGCTAACGGCCCAGAATGTTCTTCTAGGCCTCAGTGAGGAGGTGAGCTAACTGCTAACGGCCCAGAATGTTCTTTTGGCCTCAGCGAGGAGGTGAGCTAACTGCTAACTGCTAACGGCCCAGAATGTTCTTCTAGGCCTCAGCGAGGAGGTGAGCTAACTGCTAACGGCCCAGAATGTTCTGGTAGGCCTCAGCAAGGAGGTGAGCTAAATGTTAACAGCCCAGAATGTTCTGGTAGGCCTCTGTGAGGAGGTGAGCTAACTGCTAACGGCTAACAGCCCAGAATGTTCTTCTAGGCCTCAGCGAGGAGGTGAGCTAAATGCTAACTGCTAACGGCCCAGAATGTTCTTCTAGGCCTCAGTGAGGAGGTGAGCTAACTACTAACGGCTAACGGCCCAGAATGGTCTGGTAGGCCTCAGCGAGGAGGTGAGCTAACGGCTAACGGCCCAGAATGTTCTTGTAGGCCTCAGCGAGGAGGTGAGCTAACTGCTAAATGCTAACAGCCCAGAATGTTCTGGTAGGCCTCAGCGAGGAGGTGAGCTAACTGCTAACGGCTAACGGCCCAGACTGTTCTGGTAGGCCTCAGCGAGGAGGTGAGCTAAATGCTAACAGCCCAGAATGTTCTGGTAGGCCTCAGCGAGGAGGTGAGCTAACTGCTAATTGCTAACGGCCCAGAATATTCTGGTAGGCCTCAGTGAGGAGGTGAGCTAACTGCTAACGGCTAACGGCCCAGAATGTTCTTCTAGGCCTCAGTGAGGAGGTGAGCTAACTGCTAACGGCTAACGGCCCAGAATGGTCTAGTAGGCCTCAGCGAGGAGGTGAGCTAACTGCTAACGGCTAACGGCCCAGACTGTTCTGGTAGGCCTCAGCGAGGAGGTGAGCTAAATGCTAACAGCCCAGAATTTTCTGGTAGGCCTCAGCGAGGAGGTGAGCTAACTGCTAAATGCTAACAGCCCAGAATGTTCTGGTAGGCCTCAGCAAGGAGGTGAGCTAAATGCTAACAGCCCAGAATGTTCTGGTAGGCCTCAGTGAGGAGGTGAGCTAACTGCTAAATGCTAACGGCCCAGAATGTTCTTCTAGGCCTCAGCGAGGAGGTGAGCTAAATGCTAACAGCCCAGAATGTTCTGGTAGGCCTCAGCGAGGAGGTGAGCTAACTGCTAATTGCTAACGGCCCAGAATATTCTGGTAGGCCTCATGAGGAGGTGAGCTAACTGCTAACGGCTAACGGCCCAGAATGTTCTTCTAGGCCTCAGTGAGGAGGTGAGCTAACTGCTAACGGCTAACGGCCCAGACTGTTCTGGTAGGCCTCAGAAAGGAGGTGAGCTAACTGCTAACGGCTAAATGCTAACAGCCCAGAATGTTCTGGAATTTTCAGTTTAGAGTTTAACCAGCAGAAACACAGACCAGTAACACATTTCTGATTTTAACTTTGGGTTTAGAAATTTAAAAAATACTCAAATTTAGCAACCTAAACATTAATAAACATTGGGGCAAGTGTGAGACCAGAGAAACTCATCCAGGATCTAGTGGCTTTGATTCCCGACGAACCAGAAGCTGCAGGTGGAGAACCAGGAGGTGGAGAACCAGGAGGTGAGACACCACTGGTTTATTCCATGCGAGCTTAACCAGGCTGCAGGTGACGGAACAAGTGTCTGCAGGAGGGAAACTGCTGGTCATGTACGCGGTTCTGGAACTTTCTAGGTTAGGTTTGAACAGCTAGACACAACCGTACACATTCATTAATTGTTTAGAAATGAAACTCACAAATCTAGCACCTAACTGGTTAAAGCATGGTGTGATGGACTGACGGTTCGGTTTGGTTTGTGGTACGGGGTGAGCTTGTCGTAGACCAGGTTGGAGACAACTGTGTTACACTGCCAGAGTTGACTGGTAGCTGTGGTACTGAGTGTTAGCTGGTGGATCTGTGGTTCGGTACAGGTGTTTGGGTGGAGCTGTGGTCGGTTAGCAGGGTTTGGGTAGAGCTCTGGTCGTAACTCAGGTGTATGGATGGACTTGGTCGGTACCAGGTGTTGGTGAGCTGTGCGACCAGGTGTGGGTGGAGCCAGGTGTTTGGGTGGAGCTGTGGTCGGTAGCCAGGTTTTGGGTGGAGCTGTGGTCGGTAGCAGGTGTTTGGGTGGAGCTGTGGTCGGTAACCAGGTGTTTGGGTGGAGCTGTGGTCGGTAACCAGGTGTTTGGGTGGAGCTGTGGTCGGTAACCAGGTGGTTGGGTGGAGCTTGATGGTTGGTACCAGGTGTGTTTGGGTGGAGCTGTGGTCGGTAAGGTGGAGCTGCAGGTGTGTTGGAGGGGTGGAGCTGTGGTCGGTAGCCAGGTGTTTGGGTGGAGCTGTGGTCGGTAGCCAGGTGTTTGGGTGGAGCTGTGGTCGGTAACCAGGTGTTTGGGTGGAGCTGTGGTCGGTAACCAGGTGTTTGGGTGGAGCTGTGGTCGGTAACCAGGTGTTTGGGTGGAGCTGTGGTCGGTAACCAGGTGTTTGGTGAGTTGTGTGGCGTGCGGTAACCAGGTGTGTTGGGTGTTTGGTGGAGCTGTGGTCGTAACCAGGTTTGTTTGGAGGTGTTTGGGTGGAGCTGTGGTCAGTAACCAGGTGTTTGGGTGGAGCTGTGGTCAGTAACCAGGTGTTTGGGTGGAGCTGTGGTCGTAACCAGGTGTTTGGGTGGAGCTGTGGTCGGTACCAGGTGTTTGGGTGGAGCTGTGTCGTACCAGGTTTGCCCCTAGCCTGTTTGGGTGGAGCTGTGGTCGGTAACCAGGTGTTTGGGTGGAGCTGTGGTCAGTAACCAGGTGTTTGGGTGGAGCTGTGGTCGGTAACCAGGTGTTTGGGTGGAGCTGTGTCGGTAGCCAGTGTTTGGGTGGAGCTGTGGTCGGTAGCCAGGTGTTTGCCCCCCTGCCCTGTTTGGGTGGAGCTGTGGTGGGTAACCAGGTGTTTGGGTGGAGCTGTGGTCGGTAACCAGGTGTTTGGGTGGAGCTGTGGTCGGTAGCCAGGTGTTTGGGTGGAGCTGTGGTCGGTAGCCAGGTGTTTGGGTGTGGGAGCTGCGGTGGGTAACCAGGTGTTTGGGTGGAGCTGCGGTCGGTAACCAGGTGTTTGCCCCCCTGCCCTGTTTGGGTGGAGCTGCGGTCGGTAACCAGGTGTTTGCCCCCCTGCCCTGTTTGGGTGGAGCTGTGGTGGTAACCAGTGTTTGGGTGGAGCTGATGGTGGTAACCAGGTGTTTGGGTGGAGCTGTGGTGGGTAACCAGGTGTTTGGGTGGAGCTGTGGTGGGTAACCAGGTGTTTGGGTGGAGCTGTGGTCGGTAGCCAGGTGTTTGGGTGGAGCTGTGGTCGGTAACCAGGTGTTTGCCCCCCTGCCCTGTTTGGGTGGAGCTGTGGTGGGTAGCCAGGTGTTTGGGTGGAGCTGTGGTGGGTAACCAGGTGTTTGGGTGGAGCTTGGGTGGGTAACCGTGTTTGGTGGAGCTGGGTCGGTAACCAGGTTGCGTTTTGGGTGGAGCTGTGGTGGGTAACCAGGTGTTTGGGTGTTTGGGTGGAGCTGTGGTCGGTAGCCAGGTGTTTGGGTGGAGCTGTCGGTCGGGTAGCCAGGTGTTTGGGTGTTGAGCTGGCGGTTCGGTAGCCAGGTGTTTGGGTGGAGCTGGGTGCGGTAACCAGGTGTTGGTGGACTGTGTGGTACCGGTGTTTGGGTGGAGCTGGTCGGTCGGTAACCAGGTGTTTGGGTGGAGCTGTGGTGGGTAACCCGGTGTTTGGGTGGAGCTGCGGTCGGTAACCAGGTGTTTGCCCCCCCGCCCTGTTTGGGTGGAGCTGTGGTGGGTAACCAGGTGTTTGGGTGGAGCTGTGGTCGGTACCAGGTTTGGGTGGAGCTGGGTCGGTAACCAGGTGTTTGCCCCCGCCCTGTTTGGGTGGAGCTGTGTGGGTAGCCAGGTGTTTGGGTGGAGCTGGTGGTAACCAGGTGTTTGGGTGTTGGGTGGAGCTGTGGTCGGTAGCCAGGTGTTGGTGAGCGGGTGGTACCCTGTTTGGGTGGAGCTGCGGTCGGTAACCAGGTGTTTGCCCCCCCGCCCTGTTTGGGTGGAGCTGTGGTGGGTAACCGGTGTTTGGGTTGGTGAGCTGCGTCGGTAAGCCAGGGTGTTTGGGTGGAGCTGCGGTCGGTAGCCAGGTGTTTGGGTGGAGCTGCGGTCGGTAGCCAGGTGTTTGGGTGGAGCTGCGGTGGTAACCAGGTTGACCCCGCCGTGTTTGGGTGGAGCTGTGGTGGGTAACCAGGTGTTTGGGTGTTTGGGTGGAGCTGCGGTCGGTAGCCAGGTGTTTGGGTGAGCTGGGTGTGCCAGTGTTGGTGGAGCTGCGGTCGGTAGCCAGGTGTTTGGGTGGAGCTGCGGTCGGTACCAGGTGTTTGGGTGGAGCTGTGGTGGGTAACCGGTGTTTGGGTGGAGCTGCGGTCGGTAACCAGTTTTGGTGATTGTGGGTACCGTGTTTGGGTGGAGCTGCGGTCGGTAACCAGGTGTTTGCCCCGCCCTGTTTGGGTGGAGCTGTGGTGGTAACCAGGTGTTTGGGTGTTGGGTGGAGCTGCGGTCGGTAGCCAGGTGTTTGGGTGGAGCTGTGGTGGGTAACCAGGTGTTTGCCCCCCTCCCCAGGTGTCCTGCCCCCTCCTCAGCGGCGTGGTGGACAGCAGCAGGTGGGCGGTGGGTGTGGCGCCGGACGCCATCAAGCTGCTGGAGCAGCAGAAGAACGCCGCCCAGGTGGTGGAGGCTCGGGTGGAGGGCCTCACCTTCCTCCCTCCGCCCTGGACCGGTTACCATGACGACAGCGACGGGGTCCAGAGCCCTGCTGTGAAAACCCCCAGCCACACTGGCAGCAATGACTCTGACAGCAGTTACCATGACGACTCTGTGGAGGGCAGCAGTCTCCATGACAACCAGGTGGACCTAAAGGAACAGTAAGACAGTCGCTGTGAGACGCGGTGTGTGTGTGTGTGGTGGCTAAGCTACCACTGCTAGCCTGTTAGCGTGGCTAATAGCAGCGGTGGCTAAGCTACCACTGCTAGCCTGTTAGCGTGGCTAATAGCAGCGGTGGCTAAGCTACCACTGCTAGCCTGTTAATGTGGCTAATAGCAGCGGTGGCTAAGCTACCACTGCTAGCCTGTTAGCGTGGCTAATAGCAGCGGTGGCTAAGCTACCACTGCTAGCCTGTTAATGTGGCTAATAGCAGCGGTGGCTAAGCTACCACTGCTAGCCTGTTAGCGTGGCTAATAGCAGCGGTGGCTAAGCTACCACTGCTAGCCTGTTAGCGTGGCTAATAGCAGCGGTGGCTAAGCTACCACTGCTAGCCTGTTAATGTGGCTAATAGCAGCGGTGGCTAAGCTACCACTGCTAGCCTGTTAGCGTGGCTAATAGCAGCGGTGGCTAAGCTACCACTGCTAGCCTGTTAATGTGGCTAATAGCAGCGGTGGCTAAGCTACCACTGCTAGCCTGTTAGCGTGGCTAATAGCAGCGGTGGCTAAGCTACCACTGCTAGCCTGTTAGCGTGGCTAATAGCAGCGGTGGCTAAGCTACCACTGCTAGCCTGTTAATGTGGCTAATAGCAGCGGTGGCTAAGCTACCACTGCTAGCCTGTTAATGTGGCTAATAGCAGCGGTGGCTAAGCTACCACTGCTAGCCTGTTAATGTGGCTAATAGCAGCGGTGGCTAAGCTACCACTGCTAGCCTGTTAATGTGGCTAATAGCAGCGGTGGCTAAGCTACCACTGCTAGCCTGTTAATGTGGCTAATAGCAGCGGTGGCTAAGCTACCAATGCTAGCCTGTTAGCGTGGCTAATAGCAGCGGTGGCTAAGCTACCACTGCTAGCCTGTTAGCGTGGCTAATAGCAGCGGTGGCTAAGCTACCACTGCTAGCCTGTTAGCGTGGCTAATAGCAGCGGTGGCTAAGCTACCACTGCTAGCCTGTTAATGTGGCTAATAGCAGCGGTGGCTAAGCTACCACTGCTAGCCTGTTAGCGTGGCTAATAGCAGCGGTGGCTAAGCTACCACTGCTAGCCTGTTAGCGTGGCTAATAGCAGCGGTGGCTAAGCTACCACTGCTAGCCTGTTAGCGTGGCTAATAGCAGCGGTGGCTAAGCTACCACTGCTAGCCTGTTAGCGTGGCTAATAGCAGCGGTGGCTAAGCTACCACTGCTAGCCTGTTAGCGTGGCTAATAGCAGCGGTGGCTAAGCTACCACTGCTAGCGTGTTAGTGTGGCTAATAGCAGCGGTGGCTAAGCTACCACTGCTAGCGTGTTAGTGTGGCTAATAGCAGCGGTGGCTAAGCTACCACTGCTAGCCTGTTAATGTGGCTAATAGCAGCGGTGGCTAAGCTACCACTGCTAGCCTGTTAATGTGGCTAATAGCAGCGGTGGCTAAGCTACCACTGCTAGCGTGTTAGTGTGGCTAATAGCAGCGAAGGCTAAGCTACCACTGCTAGCCTGTTAATGTGGCTAATAGCAGCGGTGGCTAAGCTACCACTGCTAGCGTGTTAGTGTGGCTAATAGCAGCGAAGGCTAAGCTACCACTGCTAGCCTGTTAGTGTGGCTAATAGCAGCGGTGGCTAAGCTACCACTGCTAGCCTGTTAGCGTGGCTAATAGCAGCGGTGGCTAAGCTACCACTGCTAGCCTGTTAGCGTGGCTAATAGCAGCGGTGGCTAAGCTACCACTGCTAGCCTGTTAGCGTGGCTAATAGCAGCGGTGGCTAAGCTACCACTGCTAGCCTGTTAATGTGGCTAATAGCAGCGGTGGCTAAGCTACCACTGCTAGCGTGTTAGTGTGGCTAATAGCAGCGAAGGCTAAGCTACCACTGCTAGCCTGTTAGTGTGGCTAATAGCAGCGAAGGCTAAGCTACCACTGCTAGCCTGTTAGTGTGGCTAATAGCAGCGGTGGCTAAGCTACCACTGCTAGCCTGTTAGCGTGGCTAATAGCAGCGGTGGCTAAGCTACCACTGCTAGCCTGTTAGCGTGGCTAATAGCAGCGGTGGCTAAGCTACCACTGCTAGCCTGTTAGCGTGGCTAATAGCAGCGGTGGCTAAGCTACCACTGCTAGCCTGTTAATGTGGCTAATAGCAGCGGTGGCTAAGCTACCACTGCTAGCGTGTTAGTGTGGCTAATAGCAGCGAAGGCTAAGCTACCACTGCTAGCCTGTTAGTGTGGCTAATAGCAGCGAAGGCTAAGCTACCACTGCTAGCCTGTTAGTGTGGCTAATAGCAGCGGTGGCTAAGCTACCACTGCTAGCCTGTTAGCCTTATTCCCTAAGGCCAGATCTCTACTCTCCGGGAGCCTGTAGCTGAATCGGGGACAATTTTGTTCTCTGGGTGCTTGTTAAAAGGGTTTGAGTCTTTAGTCCTGATCCTGGGCAGTGTTGTTGTTGTCCTGTTTGCTTGGTCCTTTGTCTGCCTTGCTGTCTAGCTCTGCCCTGTGCTCGCTCTGCCGTTTGTTGTCTGTCCTTGTCTTGTCCTCTGTCTCTGTCTCGATCCCGTCTGTCCTGCGTCTGTCTGTCCTCTGTTCTTGTCTTTCCTCGCTCTGTTCCTGTCTCGTCTCTTTCTGTCCGTCTCGTCTCTGTCCTCTGTCCTCTGTCCTCTGTCCTCTGTCTCTGTCCCTCTGTCTCTGTCCCTCTGTCTCTGTCTCTGTCCCTCTGTCTCTGTCCTCTGTCTCTGTCCCTCTGTCTCTGTCCCTCTGTCTCTGTCCTCTGTCCTCTGTCCCTGTCCTCTGTCTCTGTCCCTCTGTCTCTGTCCCTCTGTCTCTGTCCCTCTGTCTCTGTCCCTCTGTCCTGCTGTCTGTCCCTCTGTCTCTGTCCCCCCTGTCCTCTGTCTCTGTCCCTCTGTCTCTGTCCTCTGTCCCTCTGTCTCTGTCCCTCTGTCTCTGTCCCTCTGTCCCTCTGTCTCTGTCCCTCTGTCTCTGTCCCTGTCCTGTCCCTCTGTCTCTGTCCCTCTGTCCTGTCCTGTCCCTTCTGTTTGTCCCTCTGTCTCTGTCCCTCTGTCTCTGTCCCTCTGTCCCTCTGTCTCTGTCCCTCTGTCTCTGTCCCTCTGTCCTCCTCTGTCTTCTGTCCCTCTGTCTCTGTCCCTCTGTCCTCTGTCCTTCTGTCCCTCTGTCTCTGTCCCTCTGTCCCTCTGTCTCTGTCCCTCTGTCTCTGTCCCCTCTGTCCCTCTGTCCTGTCCCCTGTCTCTGTCCCTCTGTCCTCTGTCTCTGTCCCCTGTCTCGTCCTCTGTCCTCTGTCCCTGTCCCTCTGTCTCTGTCCCCTCTGTCCTTCTGCTTCCCTCTGTCTCTGTCCCTCTGTCCTCTGCCTCTGTCCTCTGTCTCTGTCCTCTGTCCCTCTGTCCCTGTCCCTCTGTCTCTGTCCCTCTGTCTCTGTCCCTCTGTCTCTGTCCCTCTGTCCCTCTGTCCTGTCCCTCTGTCCCTGTCCCTCTGTCTCTGTCCCTCTGTCTCTGTCCCTCTGTCGCCTGTCCCTCTGTCTCTGTCCATCTGTCCTGTCCCTCTGTCCCTGTCCCTCTGTCTCTGTCCCTCTGTCTCTGTCCCTCTGTCCCTCTGTCTCGTCCCTCTGTCCCTCCCTCTGTCCTGTCCCCTGTCTCTGTCCCTCTGTCCTGTCCCTCTGTCTCTGTCTCTGTCCCTCTGTCCCTCTGTCTCTGTCCCTGTCTCTGTCCCTCTGTCCCTGTCTCTGTCCCTCTGTCTCTGTCCATCTGTCTCTGTCCCTCTGTCCCTGTCCCTCTGTCCCTGTCCCTCTGTCTCTGTCCCTCTGTCTCTGTCTCTGTCCCTCTGTCCCTCTGTCCCTCTGTCCATCTGTCTCTGTCCCTCTTCGTTTGGATCTCCGTCTCATTCGCGGCCCAAACTCGGTCCGGCGCCATGTTGGTTCTCTCTGCCCCCTGATTGGTCGGCCGTCCCCACAGGAAGCCGCCGGAGGCCCGCCTGCTCCACGCCTGTGAGGAGACGGTGGTGCAGTGGGTGGAGCTGGTGTCCGACTTCCTGCAGCAGCGCTGGTCCGTTCTGGTTCTGGACCGGCACAAGCCCGTCCCATCAGAGGAGTTCTCCTTCTGGAAGGACCGCCTGAAGAACCTGCTGTTCATCCAGGACCAGGTGAGGCGCGGCCTGATGACGTCACCGTGCCGCACGGCGGCGCTGGCGGCGCTGACGGTGCTGACGGTGCTGACGGCGCTGACGGTGCTGACGGTGCTGACGCGGTGCTGACGGCGCTGACGCGGTGCTGACGGCGCTGACGGTGCTGACGGTGCTGACGGCGCTGACGGTGCTGACGGCGCTGACGGCGCTGACGCGGTGCTGACGGCGCTGACGGCGCTGACGCGGTGCTGACGGTGCTGACGCGGTGCTGACGGCGCTGACGGTGCTGACGGTACTGACGGTGCTGACGGTGCTGACGCGGCGCTGACGGCGCTGACGCGGTGCTGACGGCGCTGACGGTGCTGACGGTACTGACGGTGCTGACGGGGCTGACGCGGTGCTGACGCGGTGCTGACGGCGCTGACGGTGCTGACGGTACTGACGGTGCTGACGGTGCTGACGCGGCGCTGACGGCGCTGACGCGGTGCTGACGGCGCTGACGGTGCTGACGGTACTGACGGTGCTGACGGGGCTGACGCGGTGCTGACGCGGCGCTGACGGCGCTGGCGGCGCTGACGGTGCTGACGCGGCGCTGACGGCGCTGACGGTGCTGACGGTACTGACGGTGCTGACGGTGCTGACGCGGCGCTGACGGCGCTGACGCGGTGCTGACGGTGCTGGCGGCGCTGACGGTGCTGACGGCGCTGACGGTGCTGGCGGTGCTGACGGCGCTGACGGCGCTGACGGTGCTGGCGGTGCTGACGGCGCTGACGGCGCTGACTGTGCTGACGGTACTGACGGTGCTGACGGTGCTGACGGGGCTGACGGTGCTGACGGGGCTGACGCGGTGCTGACGGCGCTGACGGCGCTGACGGCGCTGACGGTGCTGACGGCGCTGACGGCGCTGACTGTGCTGACGGTGCTGACGGTGCTGACGGTGCTGGCGGCGCTGACGGTGCTGACGCGGTGCTGACGGTGCTGACGGTGCTGACGGCGCTGACGGTGCTGACGGCGCTGACGCGGCGCTGACGGTGCTGACGCGGCGCTGACGGTGCTGACGGCGCTGACGGTGCTGACGGCGCTGACGGGGCTGACGGTGCTGACGCGGCGCTGACGGCGCTGACGGCGCTGACGGTGCTGACGGTGCTGACGGTGCTGACGGCGCTGACGGTGCTGACGCGGTGCTGACGGCGCTGACGCGGTGCTGACGGCGCTGACGGCGCTGACGGCGCTGACGGTGCTGACGGTGCTGACGGTGTGTCCAGCTGCTGAGCGCCAAGGCGCAGCGGGTGGGGTCCGTCCTGAAGGCGGAGGACAGCATCTACTGGGCGGCTCTGCAGGACCTCCAGAGACACGTCCAGGAAGGTGGACAGCGCCGTCCCTCCGCCCGTCCGTCCCTCCGCCCGTCTGTCCCTCCGTCTAGCTGTCCGTCTGTCCCTCAGGGGTCCAGGAAGCCCAGGACATCACGCTGCACCTGGACGCCGTCCAGCAGGAGCTCAGCGCGGTTCTGGAGACCGACTACCATCAGGTACCGGACCGGGCCGCCGGCGCCGGCGCCGGTACCTGATGCCTGTCTGTGATTGGCAGCTGAAGGACGGCGTGGCGGCGCTGATGGACGCGGTGGGACGGCTGTGGACGCGGTCCGAGTTCTACTGCCGGCCCGGCAGGATCGTGGTTCTGCTGCAGGAGATCTGCAACCTCTACGTGCAGCTGGTACCGAAGCCCGGAGGCCCGGTTCTACTGGGCCCGTTCTACTGGACCCGGTTCTACTGGGCCCGGTTCTACTGGACCCGGTTCTACTGGGCCCGGTTCTACTGGGCCCGGTTCTACTGGACCCGTTCTACTGGGCCCGGTTCTACTGGGCCCGGTTCTACTGGAACCGGTTCCATTGGGACCCGGTTCTACTGGGCCCGGTTCTACTGGACCCGGTTCCATTGGGACCCGGTTCTACTGGGCCCGGTTCTACTGGACCCGGTTCCATTGGGACCCGGTTCTACTGGCCCGGTTCTACTGGACCCGGTTCCATTGGGACCCGGTTCTACTGGGCCCGGTTCTACTGGACCTGGTTCCATTGGGACCCGTTCTACTGGCCGGTCTACTGGACCCGGTTCCATTGGGACCCGGCTTCTACTGGGCCCGGTTCTACTGGGCCCGGTTCCATTGGGACCGGCTCTACTGGGCCCGGTTCTACTGGGCCCGGTTCTACTGGACCGGTTCTACTGGGCCCGGTTCTACTGGCCCGGTTCCATTGGGACCCGGTTCTACTGGGCCCGGTTCTACTGGCCCGGTTCTACTGGGCCCGGTTCTACTGGGCCCGGTTCTACTGGGCCCGGTTCTACTGGACCCGGTTCTACTGGACCCGGTTCTACTGGCCCGGTTCCATTGGGACCCGGTCTACTGGCCCGGTTCTACTGGACCCGGTTCTACTGGGCCCGGTTCCATTGGGACCCGGTTCTACTTGGCCCGGTTCTACTGGGCCCGGTTCTACTGGACCCGGTTCTACTGGGCCCGGTTCTACTGGGCCCGGTTCTACTGGGCCCGGTTCTACTGGAACCGGTTCCATTGGGACCCGGTTCTACTGGACCCGGTTCTACTGGGCCCGGTTCTACTGGACCCGGTTCTACTGGACCCGGTTCTACTGTGGCCACGGTTTCCATTGGACCCGTCTACTTGCCCGGTTCTATTGGGCCCAGGTCTACTGGACCCGGTTCTACTGGCGGTCTCTGGGCCCGGTTCTACTGGGCCCGTTCTACGGACCGGTTCCATGGGACCCGGATCAACGGACCCG
Source organism: Poecilia picta (assembly GCA_033032245.1). NCBI lineage: Eukaryota > Metazoa > Chordata > Actinopteri > Cyprinodontiformes > Poeciliidae > Poecilia > Poecilia picta. The sequence goes on along the minus strand of CM065369.1, from coordinate 307,888 downwards.
GTTCTACTGGGCCCGGTTCTACTGGGCCCGGTTCATACGGAACCGGTCCATGGGACCCGGTCTCATACGGGCCCGGTTCTACTGGCCCGGTTCCATTGGGCCCAGTTCTACTGGCCCGGGTTCCATTGACCCGGTTCCATTGGGACTCGTTCTATGGGCCCGGTCGATTGGACCCGGGTTCATGGGTCTGGAAGGTCCCTGTGGTCTGAAAGGTTTCAACATGTGACTCTGACAGTCGGTCCAGAAATATGGTGGACAGCAAGAAATGGTCAGAAACACAGTTAGAGACAATATGGCTGGAAGTCGGTTCCGAATCAATCGACGTTAGGAGCCGCAGCTCTGGAACCAAACGGGTCAGGAATCAAACGGAGCCGGAATCCAAGGAGCCGAATCCGAAACGGAGCCTGGAATCCAAACGGAGCCGGATCCAAACGTGACTGAATCAAACGGAGCCGGAATCCAAACGGAGCGGATCCCAAGGTAGCCGGATCCAAACTGATCCAACGGAGCCGAACTCTAGGGCTGCATCAACGCAGGAGGCTAATACCTCGTTAACCGTATCGATCAGTAGGTCAAAGGTCGGGGTGGAGTCCAGGTGTGTGTCAAAGGTAGGGGTGGAGCCCAGGTGTGTGTCAAAGGTCGGGGTGGAGCCAGGTGTGTGTCAAAGGTCGGGGTGGAGTCCAGGTGTGTGTCAAAGGTCGGGGTGGAGTCCAGGTGTGTGTCAAAGGTCGGGGTGGAGTCCAGGTGTGTGTCAAAGTCGGGGTGGAGTCCAGGTGTGTGTCAAAGGTAGGGGTGGAGCCCAGGTGTGTGTCAAAGGTCGGGGTGGAGCCCAGGTGTGTGTCAAAGGTAGGGTGGAGCCCAGGTGTGTGTCAAAGGTCGGGGTGGAGCCCAGGTGTGTGTCAAAGGTCGGGGTGGAGTCCAGGTGTGTGGTCAAAGGTCGGGGTGATCCAGTGTGTGTCAAAGGATCCGTGAGGTGGAGTCCAGGTGATCAATGTCCAAAGTCGGGGAAGTCCCAGGTGTGTGTCCCAAAGGTCGGCGGGGAGTCCCAGTGTGTCAAGGTCGGGGGGGAGTCCAGTGTGTGTCAAGTCGGGTGGAGTCCAGGTGTGGGTCAAAGTCGGAGTGGGAGTCCAGGTGTAGTCCAAAGGGCGGGTGGAGTCCAGGTGAGTGGTCCAAAGGTCGGGTGGAGTCCAGAGTTGTCAAAGGTCGGGTGAGTCCAGCGTGTGTCCAAAGTCGGTGGAGTCCAGGGGGTCAAAGTCGGGTCGAGTCCAGGTGTGTCAAAGTCGGGTGGAGTCCAGGTTGTGTCAAGGTCCGGGTGGAGCCCAGTTGTCAAAGGTCGGTGAGGCTCCATTGTGTTTCAAGTTCGGGATGAGCCAGGTGTATCTGCAAAGTCGGTGGAGCCAGTAGTGTGTCAAAGGTCGGGATGAGATCACAGGTCGTGTGCAAAGTCGGGGGAGTCCAGGTGAGTGTCAAAGGACCGGTGAGGAATCCCAGTGTGCTGTCAAAGGACAGGGTGGAGTCCAGGTGTGTCAAAGTCGGTTGGAGTCCAGGAGTGATGTCAAAGGTCGGTGTGGAGTCCATTGTGTACAAGGACGGAGGGTGGATCCAGGTGTGTGTTCAAAGGTCGGGGGGAGCCCAGGTGTGGTCAAAGTCGGGTGGAGTACCAGGTAGGTGTTCAAAGTCTGGGAGGAGTCCAGGTGTGTGTCAAAGGTCGGGGTGGAGTCCAGGTGTGTGTCAAAGGCGGGTGGTCCAGGGTGTGTCAAAGGTCGGGGAGTCCAGGTGTGTGGTCTGGCATTTGGAAGCTGTTGCTGTGACCAGACAACATGCGGTCAAAGGGACCCAGTTGAGGTGAAGCAGGACAAACATCCATCAGATGGAGAACCAAACCCAACTGAAACGGGCTGGACGTCCACAAGACAGCGGCGGAGGACGATCACCGCAGGGGGGAAGAGGAACCCGGGTCCAGAGCCAGAGTCCAGAACCGGAGTCCAGAGCCGGAGTCCAGAACCGGAGTCCAGAGCCGGAGTCCAGGACTCTCAGGTCTACCTGTCTCGAAGTCAACAGTGAAGACAAGACTCCATGAAACTAAATACTGAGGCTTCACATCTAGATGACAACCTTTCATCAGTTCCAAAAATAGACACAGTTACATCTGCCGAAAAACCCATCAGGAAGCCAGTCCAGTTCTGGAAAGGTTTTCTATGGACCGATGAGACACAGATCAGCCTGTAGCAGAATGATGGGAGGACCAAGTCTGGAGAAGGAAGGAAACGACACAGGATGCAAGGGAACCACATCCTCTAAAACATGGAGACAAGGAAGGAAGGAAAGGACACAGGATGCAAGGGAACCACATCCTCTAAAACATGGTGGAGACAAGGAAGGAAGGAAAGGACACAGGATCCAAGGGAACCACATCCTCTAAAACATGGAGACAAGGAAGGAAACGACACAGGATCCAAGGGAACCACATCCTCTAAAACATGGTGGAGACAAGGAAGGAAGGAAAGGACACAGGATCCAAGGGAACCACATCCTCTAAAACATGGTGGAGACAAGGAAGGAAGGAAAGGACACAGGATCCAAGGGAACCACATCCTCTAAAACATGGAGACAAGGAAGGAAGGAAAGACACAGGATCCAAGGGAACCACATCCTCTAAAACATGGGACAAGGAAGAAGGAAAGACACAGGATCCAAGGGAACACATCCTCTAAAACATGGAGACAAGGAAGAAGGAAGACACAGGATCAAGGAACCACATCCTCTAAAACATGGAGACAAGGAAGGAAACGACACAGGATCAAGGGAACCACATCTCTAAAACATGGAGACAAGGAAGGAAGGAAAGGACACAGGATCAAGGAACCACATCCTCTAAAACATGGAGACAAGGAAGGAAGGAAAGGACACAGGATCCAAGGGAACCACATCCTCTAAAACATGGAGACAGGAGAAGGAAAGAACAGGATGCAAGGGAACCACATCCTCTAAAACATGGAGACAAGGAAGGAAGGAAAGGACACAGGATCAAGGGAACACACTCTAAAACATGGAGACAAGAGAAGGAAAGACACAGGATCCAAGGGAACCACATCCTCTAAAACATGGAGACAAGGAAGGAAGGAAAGGACACAGGATCAAGGGAACACATCTCTAAAACATGGAGACAAGAGAAGGAAAGACACGGATCCAAGGGAACCATCTCTAAAACATGGAGACAAGGAAGGAAAGACACAGGATCAAGGGAACCACATCCTCTAAAACATGGAGACAAGGAAGGAAGGAAAGGACACAGGATCAAGGGAACCACATCCTCTAAAATGGAGACAAGGAAGGAAAGACACAGGATCAAGGGAACACATCTCTAAAACATGGAGAAAGGAAGAGAAAGGACACAGGATCCAAGGGAACCACATCTCTAAACTGGAGACAAGGAAGGAAGGAAAGGACACAGGATCCAGGGAACCACATCCTCTAAAACATGGAGACAAGGAAGGAAAGACACAGGATCAGGGACCACATCTCTAAAACATGGAGACAAGGAAGGAGGAAAGGAACAGGATCCAAGGAACCACATCCTCTAAAACATGGAGACAAGGAAGGAAGGAAAGGACACAGGATCAAGGGAACCACATCCTCTAAAACATGGAGACAAGAGAAGGAAAGAACAGGATCCAAGGGAACCACTCCTCTAAAACATGGAGACAAGGAAGGAGGAAAGGACACAGATCAAGGGAACACATCCTCTAAACATGGAGACGAAGGAAAAGACACAGGATCAAGGGAACCACATCCTCTAAAACATGGGAGACAAGGAAGGAAGGAAAGGACACAGGATCAAGGGAACCACATCCTCTAAAACATGGAGACAAGGAAGGAAGGAAAGGACACAGGATCCAAGGGAACCACATCCTCTAAAACATGGAGACAAGGAAGGAAAACGACACAGGATCCAAGGGAACCACATCCTCTAAAACATGGAGACAAGGAAGGAAGGAAAGGACACAGGATCCAAGGGAACCACATCCTCTAAAACATGGTGGAGACAAGGAAGGAAGGAAACGACACAGGATGCAAGGGAACCACATCCTCTAAAACATGGAGACAAGGAAGGAAGGAAAGGACACAGGATCCAAGGGAACCACATCCTCTAAAACATGGAGACAAGGAAGGAAGGAAACGACACAGGATCCAAGGGAACCACATCCTCTAAAACATGGTGGAGACAAGGAAGGAAGGAAACGACACAGGATCCAAGGGAACCACATCCTCTAAAACATGGAGACAAGGAAGGAAGGAAAGGACACAGGATCCAAGGGAACCACATCCTCTAAAACATGGTGGAGACAAGGAAGGAAGGAAACGACACAGGATCCAAGGGAACCACATCCTCTAAAACATGGTGGAGACAAGGAAGGAAGGAAAGGACACAGGATCCAAGGGAACCACATCCTCTAAAACATGGTGGAGACAAGGAAGGAAGGAAACGACACAGGATGCAAGGGAACCACATCCTCTAAAACATGGTGGAGACAAGGAAGGAAAGGACACAGGATCCAAGGGAACCACATCCTCTAAAACATGGAGACAAGGAAGGAAGGAAAGGACACAGGATCCAAGGGAACCACATCCTCTAAAACATGGTGGAGACAAGGAAGGAAGGAAACGACACAGGATCCAAGGGAACCACATCCTCTAAAACATGGTGGAGACAAGGAAGGAAGGAAAGGACACAGGATCCAAGGGAACCACATCCTCTAAAACATGGAGACAAGGAAGGAAGGAAAGGACACAGGATCCAAGGGAACCACATCCTCTAAAACATGGAGACAAGGAAGGAAGGAAAGGACACAGGATCCAAGGGAACCACATCCTCTAAAACATGGTGGAGACAAGGAAGGAAGGAAAGGACACAGGATCCAAGGGAACCACATCCTCTAAAACATGGAGACAAGGAAGGAAGGAAAGGACACAGGATCCAAGGGAACCACATCCTCTAAAACATGGTGGAGACAAGGAAGGAAGGAAAGGACACAGGATCCAAGGGAACCACATCCTCTAAAACATGGTGGAGACAAGGAAGGAAGGAAAGGACACAGGATCCAAGGGAACCACATCCTCTAAAACATGGTGGAGACAAGGAAGGAAGGAAAGGACACAGGATCCAAGGAACCACATCCTCTAAAACATGGAGACAAGGAAGGAAACGACACAGGATCCAAGGGAACCACATCCTCTAAAACATGGTGGAGACAAGGAAGGAAGGAAAGGACACAGGATGCAAGGGAACCACATCCTCTAAAACATGGAGACAAGAGAAGGAAGGAAAGGACACAGGATCAAGGGAACCACATCCTCTAAAACATGGAGACAAGGAAGGAAACGGCAGCCAGATTCAGTCAAATGCTGCCAAGTTGTTCGGACGGCGCTTCACCGTACAGATGGACAGTGATGGACAGTGACCCAACAGGACAGATGGACAGTGACCCAACAGGACAGATGGAGGAACCAGCCTTTCCATGATGTCTATGGGCTCCAGACTTAAGGCAGCGATGGCAACAAAATATTGAAAAACAAAATGTTGTTTTGTTCTGTTTATTTGTCCAATTACTTTTGAGCTCCAACCATATTAAAACATTTGCTAAGTGTGTTTATAAATCCATATGAGGCCCAGCATCTCCTGACCCACCAGGTGACATGGATATAAAATGGAGTCGCATATTTAACTACATATTATAAAAGTATAAAGTGTTTGCTAGCTGGCTGTACAATCCCTCCACAGGGTTGTTTCTAAGACTCAGCAGGAAGTAATCTTTCAAAATAAAACCTACCTCAACTAACATTAACCTTTACTAAATATGACAAAAATAAGACAGAATTCTTCCCCTTTAATTAATTATTTAAATTAATTTAAATATTTCCAATTTATGACTAAGAGTTTATTTTTGTTTGGCGACGTGGAGCTGTTCCTGTAAGCTAAAGGCACCTAATACTGAAGCTAGCTAGAAGCTAATAGTGCAGCTAGCTAGAAGCTGAGTGCAGCTAGCTAGAAGCTAATAGTGCAGCTAGCTAGAAGCTGATAGTGCAGCTAGCTAGAAGCTAATAGTGCAGTTAGCTAGAAGCTGATAGTGCAGCTAGCTAGAAGCTAATAGTGCAGTTAGCTAGAAGCTGAGTGCAGCTAGCTAGAAGCTGAGTGCAGCTAGCTAGAAGCTGTTAGTGCAGCTAGCTAGAAGCTAATAGTGCAGTTAGCTAGAAGCTGATAGTGCAGCTAGCTAGAAGCTGAGTGCAGCTAGCTAGAAGCTAATAGTGCAGCTAGCTAGTAGCTAATAGTGCAGCTAGCTAGAAGCTAATAGTGCAGCTAGCTAGAAGCTAATAGTGCAGTTAGCTAGAAGCTGATAGTGCAGCTAGCTAGAAGCTAATAGTGCAGTTAGCTAGAAGCTGATAGTGCATGCTAGCTAGAAGCTGAGTGCAGGCTAGCTAGAAGCTGAGTGCAGCATAGCTAGAAGCTGATATTGCAGCCAGCTAGAAGCTATAGTGCACCTAGCTAGAAGCTAATAGTGCAGTTAGCTAGAAGCTGAGTGCAGCTAGCATGTCTCACCTGTCTCACCCCAGAGCAGGGGCTCCCTGGACAGGGTATCGGGCTGGTGCAGATCACGGCCCGGTTCTGCAGGACATCAGTCTGGTGATCCAGACCCTTCAGCTCTCAAGTCCGCCTTCTGTGAGCACCAGACCCAACTGGAGCTCCAGAACCCGGACCAGGTACCGGGCTGCAGCAGGACCGCCTGTCCAGGTGGACCCAGAGTGATGTCATTGTCCAGCTTGTCTCTGTCCTCCAGGCCACGCCCACTCCCAGCTGGACCTTCCCGCCTCACCTGGTCTTCTTCACCTGGACACCTTCCTGAACCGCCTGCTCAGCATCCAGGTAGCCCGCCCCCTCACCTGCAGTCGCTCACTTCCTGTAGCCTGACTCCACCCTCCGTCCAACAGGAAGTGCACTTGGTCACAGCGCGGTTCTACCAGCTGGACCAGGCGGTTCTGACCGGCGCCAACGGCACTTGCTGACCGTCGGCGTCCAGCAGTGCACCAGGACTTCCTGGTCCAGGTGAGGCTGCTGTCGGCCTGCAGCTGCGACCCCACCGACCCGGAGGACCAGGTGAGCCGAGGGCCCCGACCCGCTCCCTGCGGCCGAGCCCTCGCCGACCCGCCTCTGTCCCTCCCTCAGAGCTTCGAGCTGGAGCTGGACCGGTTCTGGGAGCAGGTTCTGGACCTGGAGACCCGCCTGGTGTCGGTTCTGAGCAAGGCGCTGGAGGACTGCAGCGAGGTGCCGTCCGCCGCCAAGGTACCGCCGCCGCCCCGCTTCCTGTGGAGCTGCCATATGTGAGGTATATTATGGGTGGTGCAGGCTTCTCAAGCCGTGGGGCGCGGGCCCCAGGGGTCGTGGAGAGGCGTCGGGGGGCCAAAAGCAGAACTTTGTAAGTGACACAATGCCGGTTCCGCCCCCATGAGGAACAAGCTGGGTTTTAATGGCAGAGGCAGGAAATCTCAACGCGTCACTGAGACATTTTGTGGGTAATTTTTGGCTCACATCAGGTCCGTGACGTTTTTATTGGGATCAACACAAAGTGTCAGTGGATGTGAGGGAGAAACCTGAGGGAGTGATGGCTGAACAACACGACTGGAGCTAAATCAACGTTAGCTTAAAGCTGAACAATACGACTGGAGCTAAATCAACGTTGGCTTAAAGCTGGAAACACGACTGGAGCTAAATCAACGTTAGCTTAAAGCTGAACAATACGACTGGAGCTAAATCAACGTTGGCTTAAAGCTGGAAAACACGACTGGAGCTAAATCAACGTTAGCTTAAAGCTGGAAAACACGACTGGAGCTAAATCAACGTTAGCTTAAAGCTGGAAAACACGACTGGAGCTAAATCAACGTTAGCTTAAAGCTGAACAATACGACTGGAGCTAAATCAACGTTGGCTTAAAGCTGGAAAACACGACTGGAGCTAAATCAACGTTAGCTTAAAGCTGGAAAACACGACTGGAGCTAAATCAACGTTAGCTTAAAGCTGGAAAACACGACTGGAGCTAAATCAACGTTAGCTTAAAGCTGGAAAACACGACTGGAGCTAAATCAACGTTAGCTTAAAGCTGGAAAACACGACTGGAGCTAAATCAACGTTAGCTTAAAGCTGGAAAACACGACTGGAGCTAAATCAACGTTAGCTTAAAGCTGGAAAACACGACTGGAGCTAAATCAACGTTAGCTTAAAGCTGGAAAACACGACTGGAGCTAAATCAACGTTAGCTTAAAGCTGGAAAACACGACTGGAGCTAAATCAACTTTAGCTTAAAGCTGAACAACACGAATGGAGCTAAATCAACGTTAGCTTAAAGCTGGAAAACATGACTGGAGCTAAATCAACGTTAGCTTAAAGCCCAGGGAGGGGGGCGGGGGGAAGGAAGGGAGCTCCACCTGAAGCTCCACTGAAGGAGCCCCACCCCTGCTGGAGCCCCACCCTGCTGGAGCCCCACCCCTGAAGGAGCCCCACCCCTGAAGGAGCCCCACCCTGCTGGAGCCCCACCCCTGAAGGAGCCCCACCCCTGAAGGAGCCCCACCCCTGAAGGAGCCCACCCCTGACGGAGCCCCACCCCTGCTGGAGCCCCACCCCTGAAGGAGCCCCACCCCTGAAGGAGCCCCACCCCTGACGGAGCCCACCCCTGCTGGAGCCCCACCCCTGAAGGAGCCCCACCCCTGCTGGAGCCCCACCCCTGAAGGAGCCCCACCCCTGCTGGAGCCCCACCCTGAAGGAGCCCACCCCTGAAGGAGCCCCACCCCTGAAGGAGCCCCACCCCTGAAGGAGCCCCACCCTGACGGAGCCCCACCCCTGCTGGAGCCCCACCCCTGAAGGAGCCCCACCCCTGAAGGAGCCCCACCCCTGCTGGAGCCCCACCGTGTAGAGAACATCCAGCTGGACCTCCTGGTCATCCAGGAACCTTGAAGCCATCAGGACCGTCAAGGTGACACTGAAGACGACCTTCGTCCACCTTCAGTGTCCATGTTTGGTGACGTCTTTGTTTCTGAAGCCCTTCTGCCTCTCCCAGTCTGTGGTTACTGGGCTGCAGTCGGCACCAGTAATGGTCTTAGAGGACCTTAGTGGACCTTAGTGGACCTTAGAGGACCTTAGTGGACCTTAGAGGACCTTACAGGACCTAAGAAGACCTTACTGGACCTTAGTGGACCTTAGAGGACCTTAGTGGACCTTAGAGGACCTTAGTGGACCTTAGAGGACCTTACAGGACCTTAGTGGACCTTAGAGGACCTTACAGGACCTAAGAAGACCTTACTGGACCTTAGTGGACCTTAGTGGACCTTAGTGGACCTTAGAGGACCTTAGTGGACCTTAGTGGACCTTAGAGGACCTTACTGGACCTAAGAAGACCTTACTGGACCTTAGTGGACCTTAGAGGACCTTAGTGGACCTTAGAGGACCTTAGTGGACCTTAGAGGACCTTACAGGACCTAAGAAGACCTTACTGGACCTTAGTGGACCTTAGTGGACCTTAGTGGACCTTAGAGGACCTTAGTGGACCTTAGAGGACCTTACAGGACCTTAGTGGACCTTAGAGGACCTTAGAGGACCTTACTGGACCTTAGTGGACCTTAGAGGACCTTAGTGGACCTTAGTAGACCTTAGTGGACCTTAGTGGACCTTAGAGGACCTTAGTGGACCTTAGAGGACCTTAGTGGACCTTACAGGACCTTAGTGGACCTTAGTGGACCTTAGAGGACCTTAGTGGACCTTAGAGGACCTTAGTGGACCTTAGAGGACCTTACAGGACCTTAGTGGACCTTAGAGGACCTTAGAGGACCTTAGTGGACCTTAGAGGACCTTAGTAGACCTTAGTGGACCTTAGTAGACCTTAGTGGACCTTAGTGGACCTTAGAGGACCTTACAGGACCTTAGTGGACCTTACAGGACCTTACTGGACCTTAGTGGACCTTAGAGGACCTTAGTAGACCTTAGTGGACCTTAGTAGACCTTAGTGGACCTTAGTGGACCTTAGTAGACCTTAGAGGACCTTAGTGGACCTTAGAGGACCTTACAGGACCTAAGAAGACCTTACTGGACCTTAGTGGACCTTAGTGGACCTTAGAGGACCTTAGTGGACCTTAGAGGACCTTAGTGGACCTTAGAGGACCTTACAGGACCTTAGTGGACCTTAGAGGACCTTACAGGACCTAAGAAGACCTTACTGGACCTTAGTGGACCTTAGTGGACCTTAGTGGACCTTAGAGGACCTTAGTGGACCTTAGAGGACCTTAGTGGACCTTAGAGGACCTTACTGGACCTAAGAAGACCTTACTGGACCTTAGTGGACCTTAGTGGACCTTAGTGGACCTTAGAGGACCTTAGTGGACCTTAGAGGACCTTACAGGACCTTAGTGGACCTTAGAGGACCTTAGAGGACCTTACTGGACCTTAGTGGACCTTAGAGGACCTTAGTGGACCTTAGTAGACCTTAGTGGACCTTAGTGGACCTTAGAGGACCTTAGTGGACCTTAGAGGACCTTAGTGGACCTTACAGGACCTTAGTGGACCTTAGTGGACCTTAGAGGACCTTAGTGGACCTTAGAGGACCTTAGTGGACCTTAGAGGACCTTACAGGACCTTAGTGGACCTTAGAGGACCTTAGAGGACCTTAGAGGACCTTACTGGACCTTAGTGGACCTTAGAGGACCTTAGTAGACCTTAGTGGACCTTAGTAGACCTTAGTGGACCTTAGTGGACCTTAGAGGACCTTACAGGACCTTAGTGGACCTTACAGGACCTTACTGGACCTTAGTGGACCTTAGAGGACCTTAGTGGACCTTAGTAGACCTTAGTGGACCTTAGTGGACCTTAGAGGACCTTAGTGGACCTTAGTGGACCTTAGTGGACCTTAGAGGACCTTAGTGGACCTTAGAGGACCTTAGTGGACCTTAGAGGACCTTAGTGGACCTTAGAGGACCTTAGAGGACCTTAGAGGACCTTAGTGGACCTTAGAGGACCTTACAGGACCTTAGTGGACCTTAGAGGACCTTAGTGGACCTTAGAGGACCTTACAGGACCTTAGTGGACCTTAGAGGACCTTACTGGACCTTAGTGGACCTTAGAGGACCTTAGTAGACCTTAGTGGACCTTAGTAGACCTTAGTGGACCTTAGTGGACCTTAGAGGACCTTACAGGACCTTAGTGGACCTTACATGACCTTACTGGACCTTAGTGGACCTTAGAGGACCTTAGTAGACCTTAGTGGACCTTAGTAGACCTTAGTGGACCTTAGAGGACCTTACTGGACCTTAGTGGACCTTAGTAGACCTTAGTGGACCTTAGTGGACCTTAGAGGACCTTAGAGGACCTTAGTGGACCTTACAGGACCTTAGTGGACCTTAGAGGACCTTAGTGGACCTTAGAGGACCTTAGTGGACCTTAGTGGACCTTAGAGGACCTTAGAGGACCTTACAGGACCTTAGTGGACCTTAGAGGACCTTAGTGGACCTTACAGGACCTTAGTGGACCTTAGTGGACCTTAGTGGACCTTAGAGGACCTTAGTGGACCTTAGAGGACCTTACAAGACCTTAGTGGACCTTAGTGGACCTTAGTGGACCTTAGAGGACCTTAGTGGACCTTAGAGGACCTTAGTGGACCTTAGAGGACCTTAGAGGACCTTAGAGGACCTTAGTGGACCTTAGAGGACCTTAGTGGACCTTAGAGGACCTTAGTGGACCTTAGAGGACCTTACAGGACCTTAGTGGACCTTAGTGGACCTTAGAGGACCTTACAGGACCTTAGAGGACCTTAGTGGACCTTAGAGGACCTTAGTGGACCTTAGAGGACCTTAGAGGACCTTAGTGGACCTTAGAGGACCTTAGTGGACCTTAGAGGACCTTAGAGGACCGTCCCGGGTCTTGATGGACCATCAGCCAATGGGCTCAGAGCTGCTGTCCACTTGACGTTTGTGTTCGCCAACCCTGAGGGTCATGAATGACTGCGTCCAACGTCAGATGGTCCCTGGGACAGGAGTCAACAATCCACCACGCTCAAAGTCAGGAGGTCTTCACAGGGGGACACTTATCAGGACGTCTTCAGTCTTCAGGACGTCTTTTTTTAATTAATATTTTTATTAGGAGGGAAGGAGACATTACAAGCAAAATTTTAACAATTAACGACAATATGCCATATGAAAAACAACAAAGAAAAAAACAAAACAGCTTCTTTGTGGCGTTGATAGGAAAGAACAAAACACAGGTATAGAGGTAAAAAGTCTATGGATGAAGAAACGGCATACAATTTACCTCAATTTTTCTTTTTCTTAAGAGAACAAGACACAACATGTACAAACCTAGTGAAGAAAAAATAACTTAATAAAAAAAAAGAGAAAGAAGTAAAAAATTAAAAAAAAAAAAAAAATTTACAAATAAATAAAAAAATAAGAACCGGAGTGGGGTGGAGGAGAGACTGAAGAGAGCGAAAGAAAGTCATGAAAGGGCGCCATAAGTTATAAAATTTAGCTGAGTTGCCTTTCACTGAATATCTAATTCTCTCCAATTTTAGAAAAAACATGGTGTCTTTAAGCCACTGACCGCTTGAGGTTTAGTTCGTTCCCAGTGGAAAAGACGACGGCGTCTTGCCAATAATGAAGTAAATGCTAAAATATCCAACTGATTAGAAGTGAACTGATTGTAGTTAATTGGAAGCCCAAATATGGCAACATGGGGAGAGGATTTGATTCCCACCGAAAGTATCTCTGACATTGTATCAAAGTAGGTCTGGCAAAAACCATGGAGTGATGAACAGGAATAAAACATGTGAGTTAAATTACAGGAGGACACACGACATTTCTCACAATTGTCAGAAATGGAAGAGAAGAATTGTGACAATCGATTTTTAGAGAGATGAACCCTGAAGAAAACTTTAAACTGTATAAGAGAAAGTCGAGACAGATTGAACTTGAATGAATTTTCTTGAGAGCATTATTCCACCAGTCCTCTCCCAAAATTAGACCCAGTTCAAGCTCCCAAGCAGCCTTAGCCTTGATAATGGGTGAAGTATCAAAAGACAGAAGTTCATTGTAAACTTTAGAGATATATGACCTTTGAAGAGGATCCCAAGTCAGAAATATCTGCCAACACGAGTTCGGCGGCCTGGAAGGAAAACCGGGAACCGGAGCCCTGGCACAGTGTCTAATTTGAAAATAACGGAAGAGATGAGAAGGAGGAAGGTGAAATTCTGAAGAAAGGTCTGTAAAGCTGCGAAAGAAACCTTCTTTGTAAAAATCATTAAAACATGTCAGCCCTTTATTATCCCATGGATCTGTGAGTGCTGGTTGAAACAAGTGATTCTTCATTAAAGGAGCAAGTGTAGATGCTGAGTTAAATTTGAAGAGCCTCCTGAACTGGCACCAAATTTTTAAAACAGAACGAACTACTGGATTATTTGTAAAGCCAGAGGGGTTGGATGTAATAGGGGAAGTGAGAAGAGCAATTAGTGAGGATTGGGAACAAGATTGTGCCTCCAACTTGCACCATGGGACGTCCAAGGATCCAAACCAGAATGAGATTTTATGGATATGGGCAGCCCAATAATACAGCTGGAAGTTTGGGAGTGACAATCCACCACTGAATTTGCATCTATGAAGTGTGGATTTGCGAATTCTGGGTGATTTTCCACACCATAGGAAGCCAGAAATAACTTGATCCAACATTTAAAAAAATGTTTGGCAGAAACAGTGGAAGACTATTGAACAAAAATAGGAATTTAGGTAAAATATTCATTTTAATTGCATTGATTCTACCTATAAGTGAGAGAGGTAAACTATTCCATCTTTGGAGGTCCAATTTAATTTTAGCAATTAAAGGCAAAAAATTAGCAGCGAAAAGAGAGCTTAATGATCTTGTTACATTGACACCAAGGTACTTGAAACCAGAACTGCTCAACTTAAATGTCAGAGTGTGAAAGCTTTAATGCAGCGCGTTTTACATTCACTTTTAGCGATATTTACTCTATAACCAGAGAAAGATCCAAATCTCTGAAAAGCAGATAAAATTGACAAAATGGAAAGACTAGGGTTTGAGACGTACAGCAATAAATCGTCAGCGTAAAGAGACAGTTTAAATTCTGTACCTAATCGGGAAATTCCAGTAAAAGTGTTAGAGGACCTTAAAAAGATTGAGAGAGGCTCTATGGCCAGAGCAAACAGTAGAGGGGATAGCGGGCATCCCTGTCTAGTGCCACGGAAAAGTCTGAAAAAACTGGATTGAATGCCATTGGCAGAGATACTAGCATGAGGAGAAACATAAAAGAGACGTATCCAAGAAATAAATGCATCCCCCAGTCCACATTTCTTTAACCCTGCAAATAGGTAATCCCATTCAACTCTGTCGAACGCTTTCTCAGCGTCGATCGAGATCACCACTTCAGGTGTTTCAGTGGTGGTTTGAGAGTAAATAATGTTCAGGAGTGTCCGGATATTAAAGAAGAGTTGCCTCCCTTTAACAAATCCGGTTTGCTCGTGTGAAACAATAGTTGGTACTATACTTTCCAGACGACAAGCCAAAACCTTAGCAAGGATCTTAGCATCTACATTTATTACAGAAAGAGGTCTGTATGAGCTACAAAGATTTGGATCTTTGTCTTTTCAAGAGGAGACAAATAGAGGCTTGAGTTAAAGTATGGGGGAGACTGCCCTTTTGCAATCACTCCTTATATACCGCATGGAGTATTGGAGATAGCTTATCCTGGAATTTTTTAAAAAATTCAATAGGGAATCCATCCGGACCGGGAGCTTTGTTACTTTGCATGGTTTTCATGGCAGCAACAATCTCCTCCATGGTTAAAGGCAAGTCGAGTTCCTTAGCAACATTTGAGGTTAACACAGGGAACTTTAAACTGTCAAGAAACTGATTCATCTCAGTGGGATTAGCTGGGAATTCAGATTTAAATAACAAAGAATAAAATGACTGAAAGACCGAATTAATAGTATTGGGGTCTTGATGCAAAGTGCCTGAGGAGTCCATTATCCGTGGAATCATGCGAAGCTGCCCGACGAAGCTGGTGAGCGAGAAGTCGGCCAGCTTCATCACCATGTTCGTAGTAAGTGGAGCGTAATCTAAGAGGAGTCGCTCTGCGTGGTGGTAAGAAGATCAAACTCAGTCTGTAAATCAACCCGTTGTTTAAGTAAACTTGATGTGGGGGAAATAGCAATTTGTTGATCCAGATTAGCAATATCAGCGCTAAGTTCTAACAATTTAGCTTTACGCATCTTATTCAAGTGAGCAGAGTATGAGATAATTTGTCCTCGTAAGAACGCTTTTACTGATTCCCAAAGTAAAGAATATGAAATTGTATTACTCTCATTTTGATTTAGTGCAATAAAATCATCAATTTGAGCTGCAATAAATGTGTTGAATCTTTCATCTGAAAGAAGGGTTGAGTCTCCAAGGTGTGACATACCGATGTTGAAAAGCAAACTTAATATCTAATGAAAGAGGGGCATGATCAGAAATGACAATAGGGTGATAATCAACAGATAGGACATTTGGAATTAGTTTAGAGTCGACAAAAAATAATCAATACGAGAGAAAGACTGATGCAAGTGGGAAAAGAAAGAACATTTTTTGGATTGGGGATTGTAAAATCTCCAAGGATCAACACATCCATTTTTTGACATGAAGTCTGAGTGATCTAGACATTAACGAAGGGACCAATCTGCGTGGGTCAGACCGATCTAAATTGGGATCGATGACACAATTCATATCCCCGCCTACTATAAGGAGATTATTATGTAAAGGAAGAGATTCAAATAGCTTATTCATAAAGTTTGGGTCGTCAAAATTGGGGGCATATATATTCACCAACAGAGTTGGGACATGAAATAAGGTGCCAGTAACAATTAAATATCTGCCATTTTTATCTGATATAATTTTAGAAGCTGAAAACTGAATTGATTTACCTACTAACATAGCAACCCCCCTGGCTCTAGAACTGAAATTTGAATGAAATACATCAGAAACCCAGGGACATTTTAGCCTGACCTGATCTTTGGTGCGCATATGGGTTTCCTGTAAAAACACTAGATCAGCTTTAAGACGTTTCAAATGGGCAAAAATCCTTGATCTTTTAAGTGGACTCCCCATAGCTTTGATGTTCCAGCTCAGTAATCTCACAGAAGACCCCACTTGTGGGATCTTTATGTCATTATCATTAGTAGACAAGTTTCAAGTCTGTTGCAATAGAAAGCCAAGAACACTGAGAATGGGACGCCAACCCCCACCACCACAAAAAAAAAAAAAGAGTAAATGAAACAAGTAAAAAGGAACCCCAACAAATTGAACAACAACAACGTCTTCAGGACGTCTTCAGTCTTCAGGACGTCTTCAGTCTTCAGGACGTCTTCAGTCTTCAGGACGTCTTCAGTCTTCAGGACGTCTTCAGGACGTCTTCAGGACGTCTTCAGTCTTCAGGACGTCTTCAGTCTTCAGGACGTCTTCAGGACGTCTTCAGTCTTCAGGACGTCTTCAGTCTTCAGGACGTCTTCAGTCTTCAGGACGTCTTCAGGACGTCTTCAGGACGTCTTCAGTCTTCAGGACGTCTTCAGGACGTCTTCCCAGGGAGACACCTGACAGAAAGTGACATGGAGTCCAGATTGTTGCAGTTTGGCTCTTAAAGACTGAAACCATCACGTTTCAGTCTCAATGCAGTTCCTAAAATTAAAAAGTTCTTGTCTCTGATTCCTTCGTTAACATCGTGAAGCTTGGAACCTTCTGAAGATCCAACCGGGCAAAATGAAACTCTTCAGGTGTTTGACTGGTCTTAACATTTGGATCTGCAGCGTATCTAGATCTAGATCTATAATGTGTGGAAACACCAGTGATCACAGCTTCAATGTGACAATATTGTCCTACCACAACCGACAGCTACTGAGGGGAGGATGTAGCTTCCTCTAGCATGTAGCTTCCTCTAGCATGTAGCTTCCTCTAGCATGTAGCTTCCTCTAGCATGTAGCTTCCTCTAGCATGTAGCTTCCTCTAGCATGTAGCTTCCTCTAGCATGTAGCTTCCTCTGTAGCTTCCTCTAGCATGTAGCTTCCTCTGTAGCTTCCTCTAGCATGTAGCTCTAGCATGTAGCTTCCTCTAGCATGTAGCTTCCTCTAGCATGTAGCTTCCTCTAGCATGTAGCTTCCTCTGTAGCTTCCTCTAGCATGTAGCTTCCTCTGTAGCTTCCTCTAGCATGTAGCTTCCTCTAGCATGTAGCTTCCTCTAGCATGTAGCTTCCTCTAGCATGTAGCTTCCTCTAGCATGTAGCTTCCTCTGTAGCTTCCTCTAGCATGTAGCTTCCTCTAGCATGTAGCTCTAGCATGTAGCTTCCTCTAGCATGTAGCTTCCTCTAGCATGTAGCTCTAGCATGTAGCTTCCTCTAGCATGTAGCTTCCCCTAGCATGTAGCTTCCTCTAGCATGTAGCTTCTCTGTAGCTTCCTCTAGCATGTAGCTTCCTCTGTAGCTTCCTCTAGCATGTAGCTCTAGCATGTAGCTTCCTCTAGCATGTAGCTCTAGCATGTAGTTTCCTCTGTAGCTTCCTCTAGCATGTAACTCTAGCATGTAGCTTCCTCTAGCATGTAGCTCTAGCATGTAGCTTCCTCTAGCATGTAGCTCTAGCATGTAGCTCTAGCATGTAGCTTCCTCTAGCATGAAGCTTCCTCTAGCATGTAGCTCTAGCATGTAGCTCTAGCATGTAGCTTCCTCTAGCATGAAGCTACATGCTAGAGCTTCCTCTCCGACTCGGTTGTGGATCATGTCCTCAAACTAAACGAGGTTTGGTGATTAGCCAACAGCTCCGAGCTCCACATGTTCGGTTCTGGTCCGGCCACCAGAAGGTTCTGAACAAGCCGTCCAGCGTAGAGTTAGACTGAACAGATCTGCAGGCATCGGATCAGAACCTCTGGCCCGGCTGTGTGTTCCAGGTGGTCCAGATGTTCTGGTTCTTCCTGGACCGGCCCCGGGTCCAGGATCAGCTGCCTCCCTGCCTGGCCCGGCTGGAGGATCGGGTTCTTTCGGACCTGGACCGGACCGAGCTGGAGTTCTACAGCCAGAAGGAAAAACCCGAGCGGCGGTTCCGGTTCTGCCCGGCCGGCGCCGCCCGGCTCTGCTGGAACCGCCAGCTGCGGCGCCGAGCCCAGGACGTCCTGAGGAGCTTCGGAACCGTCCAGAACCTGTAAGGCCCCGTCAGAACCGCGGGGGTCCCGGACGGGTTCTGCTGCCACTCTGTTCCAGGTGTGGGGGCGCGGCCCCGGCGCCGGCGCTGCTGCAGAGGGCGGAGCAGGTGGTGCAGCTGCTGCGGCACTTCAGAACCGGCACCCGGTCCGACTGGGCCGCCGCGCTGGAGGACGACTGCGACGCCGTCCTGAACCAGAACCTGGTCCGGATCGACCCGCCCTCCCACCTGGAGGTGGCCGGCAGGAAGCAGGTGGGTCAGAACCGGCCCGTCTCCTCAGAGGTCACAGGTCGAGGAAGGCCGTGCAACAAGGACGCTCCAAGTACCAGGATGTTGAGGCAAACCCACGTCTCTCTGCTGACCCCTGGTGGACAGAGACGTTGGGTTCAGGGCGAAGTCCTTCATCTGGACTCAGAATGTGTCTGACATCCAGGTCCATCCAGGTCCATCCAGGTCCCTCCAGGTCCATCAGGTCCATCCAGGTCCATTCAGGTCCATTCAGGACCTTCAGGACCTTCAGGTCCCTCCAGGTCCATTCAGGTCCCTCCAGGTCCCTCCAGGTCCATCCTGGTCCCTCCAGGTCCCTTCAGGTCCCTCCAGGTCCCTCCAGGTCCCTCCAGCCTCCAGGTCCATCAGGTCCATCCAGGTCCCTTCAGGTCCCTCCAGGTCCATTCAGGTCCCTCCAGGTCCCTCCAGGTCCCTTCAGGTCCTCAGGTCCATCCAGGTCCCTCCAGGTCCCTCCAGGTCCATCCTGGTCCCTCCAGGTCCCTTCAGGTCCCTCCAGGTCCCTCCAGGTCCCTCCAGGTCCCTCCAGGTCCATCAGGTCCATCCAGGTCCCTCCAGGTCCATCAGGTCCATCCAGGTCCATTCAGGTCCATCCAGGTCCCTCCAGGTCCCTCCAGGTCCATCCTGGTCCCTCCAGGTCCATCAGGTCCCTTCAGGTCCCTCCAGGTCCCTCCAGGTCCCTCCAGGTCCCTCCAGGTCCCTCCAGGTCCATTCAGGTCCCTCAGGTCCCTCCAGGTCCTCCAGGTCCCATCCTCAGGTCCATCCAGGTCCCTCCAGGTCCATCAGGTCCCTCCAGGTCCATCCTGGTCCCTCCAGGTCCCTCCAGGTCCCTCCAGGTCCATCCTGGTCCCTCCAGGTCCATCCTGGTCCCTCCAGGTCCATTCAGGTCAATCCAGGTCCATCCAGGTCCATCCAGGTCCCTCCAGGTCCATTCAGGTCCCTCCAGGTCCATCCAGGTCCCTCCAGGTCCCTCCAGGTCCATCCTGGTCCCTCCAGGTCCATTCAGGTCCCTTCAGGTCCCTCCAGGTCCCTCCAGGTCCCTCCAGGTCCATCCTGGTCCCTCCAGGTCCATTCAGGTCAATCCAGGTCCATCCAGGTCCATCCAGGTCCTTCAGGTCCCTCCAGGTCCATTCAGGTCCCTCCAGGTCCCTCCAGGTCCATCCTGGTCCCTCCAGGTCCATTCAGGTCCCTTCAGGTCCCTCCAGGTCCCTCCAGGTCCATCCTGGTCCTCCAGGTCCATTCAGGTCAATCCAGGTCCATCCAGGTCCATCCAGGTTCCTCAGGTCCCTCCAGGTCCATTCAGGTCCCTCCAGGTCCTCCAGGTCCATCCTGGTCCCTCCAGGTCCATTCAGGTCATCCAGGTCCATCCAGGTCCATCCAGGTCCCTTCAGGTCCCTCCAGCCTCCAGGTCCCTCCAGGTCCCTCCAGGTCCATTCAGGTCCATCCAGGTCCATCCAGGTCCTATCTCAGGTCCCTCAGGTCCCTCCAGGTCCCTCCAGGTCCATTCAGGTCCCTCCGTCCAGTCCTCAGGTCCCTCCAGGTCCTCAGGTCCTCAGGTCCCTCCAGGTCCATTCAGGTCCCTCCAGGTCCCCTTCCAGGTCCCCTCCAGGTCCTCATCCAGGTCCTCCAGTCCCTCAGGTCCTCCAGCCTCCAGGTCCCTCCAGGTCCCTCCAGGTCCTCCAGTCCTCAGGTCCCTCCAGGTCCTCATTCCAGGTCCCTCCAGGTCCATCCAGGTCCCTCCCAGGTCCCTCCAGGTCCATCCAGGTCCCTCCAGGTCCCTCCAGCCTCCAGGTCCCTCCAGGTCCCTCCAGGTCCACTTCCAGGTCCCTCCAGGTCCCTCCAGGTCCCTCCAGGTCCCTCCAGGTCCCTCCAGGTCCATCCCCAGTCTCAGGTCCTCCAGTCCCTCCAGGTCCATCCAGGTCCCTTCACCAGGTCCCTCCAGGTCCCTCCAGGTCCATCCAGGTCCCTCCAGGTCCTCCAGGTCCTCCAGGTCCCATCTCAGGTCCCATCCAGGTCCCTCCAGGTCCTCCAGGTCCCTCCAGGTCCCTCCAGGTCCTCCAGGTCCCATCCCTAGGTCCCTCCAGGTCCTCCAGGTCCTCCAGGTCCCTCCAGGTCCTCCAGGTCCCTCCAGGTCCTCCAGGTCCCTCCAGTCCTCCAGGTCCCTTCCAGGTCCCATCCAGGTCCCTCCAGGTCCCTCCAGGTCCCTCCAGGTCCTCCAGGTCCCTCCAGGTCCCTCCAGGTCCCTCCAGGTCCCTCCAGGTCCATCCAGGTCCCTCAAGGTCCCTCCAGGTCCATCCAGGTCCCTCCAGGTCCATTCAGGTCCCTCCAGGTCCCTCCAGGTCCCTTCAGGTCCCTTCAGGTCCCTTCAGGTCCCTCCAGGTCCCTCCAGGTCCCTCCAGGTCCCTCCAGCCTCCAGGTCCCTCCAGGTCCATCCAGGTCCCTCAAGGTCCCTCCAGGTCCCTCCAGGTCCCTCCAGGTCCATCCAGGTCCCTCCAGGTCCATCCAGTCCCTCAGGTCCCTCCAGGTCCCTCCAGGTCCATCCAGGTCCCTCCAGGTCCCATCCAGGTCCCTCCAGGTCCTCAGGTCCTCAGGTCCCTCCAGGTCCTCCAGGTCCCTCCAGGTCCCTCCAGGTCCTCCAGCCTCAGGTCCTCCAGGTCCACCCAGGTCCTCAGGTCCTCCAGGTCTCCTCCCCCCTCCTAGGTCCCTCCAGGTCCCTCCAGGTCCCTCCAGGTCCATCCAGGTCCCTCCAGGTCCCTCCAGGTCCCTCCAGGTCCTCAGGTCCTCAGGTCCCTCCAGGTCCCTCCAGGTCCATCGTGTTCCCGATGACGGTCGCGCTGAGTCTTAGTTAATGTGAACCACGGCGACAAGCTAACATGAAGCGAGCAACAGCTTTAATGTTTAGGTTTATTACTGTCATCTGAAGATGTTTGTCATGAGGTCGTAGCAGGGTGATGACATCATCAGCCCTGGCCCTGCGTGTCCTGCAGCTGGAGGCGGTGCTGCAGCAGCTGCGCTACGTGAGCAGAGAGGGCGGCGTGGCGCTGCGCCCCAACGCAGATCGCCTCCTGCTGGCCAGAGACCGCATCACACACACCCTGCTGCTGCTGGACCGGACCGCGTCCTGCTACACCCAGGTGCTGCTGCGCCTGCTGCGCCCGCTGGGGGCGTAGCCGCCGTGTGACGCTGCGCTCTTCTCCAGGTGGTGGGCGGAGCCATGGAGGCGGAGCTTCCTCTGATCCAGGAGCAGCTGCAGCAGCTGAACGACACCCTGAGCAAACTGCAGAGCAAGACGTGGATCTGTGAAGGTGCATGAGGCAGCAGGTGGTGCAGCAGGTGGTGCAGCAGGTGGTGCTGCAGGTGGTGCAGCAGGTGGTGCAGCAGGTGGTGCTGCAGGTGGTGGTGCTGCAGCAGGTGGTGCTGCAGGTGGTGGTGCAGCAGGTGGTGCAGCAGGTGGTGCTGCAGGTGGTGGTGCTGCAGGTGGTGCGCAGGTGGTGCAGCAGGTGGTGCTGCAGGTGGTGCTGCAGGTGGTGCAGCAGGTGGTGCTGCAGGTGGTGCAGCAGGTGGTGCAGCAGGTGGTGCTGCAGGTGGTGCTGCAGGTGGTGCAGCAGGTGGTGCAGCAGGTGGTGCTGCAGGTGGTGCTGCAGGTGGTGGTGCAGCTGCCATGAGCTCTGTGTGTGTCCAGGTGTGCAGCAGGAGAGCCAGCAGGTGTTGGCCGTTCATTCCAGCATCACAGAAGCTCGAGCCAACATGGACGCCATGAGAGCCATCGCACAGGTGAGTTAAACAGACTGACATCGCCCAGGTGAGCTAAGCCACACCCCTCTGCTATCGGTTTGTTCAGGGGTGGGCGGAGCTTGACCTTCTGCAGCGTTCAGGTAACTCTCTGCTGGAGAGCAGCGTCAACGATCAGATCTGCAGAGGCATCAAGACGGACGGGGAGCAGCTGCTCAGCCTGACGCAGGTAGGATTCAGCACCTGGCGGGGGGGCGGGGCTTAAGGGGCGGCGCTGATGAGGACGGCTCACCTGTTCTCAGGTCAACCGGCGTCTGTACGGCGCCGACGAGGCTTCGGAGGCCTGGACCGGTTACCTGGACTACGTCGACGAGCGCGTCCAGGACGGCCTGCTGCAGCTGCTGCTCAGAGCGCTGCGCTTCCTGACCAGCAGCATGAACACACAGGTACACACACACCTGGAGGCGCCACACACCTGGAGGGGTTTCTGTAACGAGCCCGTCTCCCAGCAGAGCGGCGGCGCCGCCCTGCTGGCCGTCTCTCTGCAGCTGCAAGACTCCGGAGGACTCGTGTTCGAGCCGTCCATCGACGGCGGCCCCTCCGCCTTCCTGAAAACCATCATCAAGGACGTTTACGGCGCCGGCGCTCTGGTTCCCAGGATCTCCGTCAGTCGCCACGGTGACTACCAGGTGAGTCGGCCATCAGCCCGTCCAGCGCGGCCGGCGGCACCGACGTCGCTCCACTCCTCACCTGTGTTACAGGAGAGCCTACAGCAGAACCCGGAGCTGTGCGCTCTGGAACAGGAAGTGATGACGAGGCTGCAGCAGGTGAAGGAGGAGGCAGAGAGCTGAGGGCGGAGCTGGACAGGTACGCTCACCTGTGGCTCAGCGACAAGAAGGCCGTGTTCCAGGAGTTCCTCGCCTATGGCAAGCTGATGACAGTCGGGGAGGTCGAGGCTGAGCAGACCCCACCCAGCCTGAAGGACTTCCAGAGAGAGGTGACACACCTGGAAACCTGACACACCTAGACACACCTAAACACACCTAACACACCTAGACACACCTGGACACACCTAAACACACCTAGACACACCTAGACACACCTGGACACACCTAAACACACCTAGACACACCTAAACACACCTGACACACCTAGACACACCTGGACACACCTAAACACACCTAGACACACCTAACACACCTGGACACACCTAAACACACCTAGACACACCTGACACACACCTGGACACACCTAAACACACCACCTGGACACACCTAAACACACCTAGACACACCTGGACACACCTAGACACACCTGGACACACCACCCGGACACACCTAAACACACCTGGACACACCTAGACACACCTGGACACACCTGGACACAGCCTAGAACACACCTAGACACACCTGGACACACCTGGACACACCTAGACACACACTGACACACCTAAACACACCTGGACACACCTAGACACACCTGGACACACCAACCACCTGGACACACCTAAACACACCTAACACACCTGGAACACACTACACCCTGACACACCTAGACACACCTAGACACACCTGGACACACCTAAACACACCACCTAGACACACCTTAAACACACTAGACACACCTGGACACACCTAGACACACCTGGACACACCTAACACACACCTGGACACACCTAACACACCCTGGACACACCTAGACACACCGGACACACACCATAGACACACCTAGACACACCTGGACACACCTAGACACACCTAAACACACCACCTGGACACACCTAGACACACCTAGAACACACCACTGGACACACAACACACTGGACACACCTAACACACCTGGACACACCTAGACACACCTGGACACACCTAACACACACACACCTGACACACCTAAACACACTAACACCTGGACACACCTAGACACACCTGGACACACCTGGACACACACCTGGACACACACCTAGACACACCACCTGGACACACCTAACACACGGGACCACATGACACACCTAGACACACCTGGACACACCTAGACACACCTAAACACACCACTTGGACACACCTAGACACACCTAAACACACCCTTGGACACACCTGGACACACCTAAACACACCTGGACACACCTAGACACACCTGGACACACCTAAACACACACCACCTGGACACACCTAAACACACCTACACACACCTAGACACACCTGGACACACCTGGACACACCTGGACACACCTAGACAACACCACCTGGACACACATAAACACACCTAAACACACCTAGACACACCTAAACACACCTAGACACACCTGGACAACCTAACCACACCTAGACACACCTAAACAACCACCTAGACACACCTAAACACACCACCTGGACACACCTAAACACACCACCTGGACACACCTAACACACACCACCTGGACACACCTAAACACACACTGTACACACCTAGACACACCTGTACACACCTAAACACACCTAGACACACCTGGACACACCTGGACACACCTAGACACACCTGGACACACCTGGACACACCTGGACACACCACCTGACACACCTAACACCACACCTAAACACACCTGGACACACCGGGACACACCTGGACACACCTAAACACACCTGGACACACCTGGACACACCTAGACACACCACCTGGACACACCTAAACACACCTGTACACACCTAAACACACCTAGACACACCTGTACACACCTAAACACACCTAGACACACCTGGACACACCTAAACACACCTATACACACCTGGACACACCTAAACACACCACCTGGACACACTTAGACACACGTAAACACACCACCTGGACACACTTAGACACACGTAAACACGCCACCTGGACACACCTAAACACACAGACACACCTGGACACACCTAAACACACCACCTGGACACACCTAAACAACCTAGACACACCTAAACACACCACCTGGACACACCTAAACACACCTAGACACACCTGGACAACCCTAACCACACCTAGACACACCTAAACACACCACCTAGACACACCTAAACACACCACCTGGACACACCTAAACACACCACCTGGACACACCTAAACACACCTGTACACACCTAGACACACCTGGACACACCTAGACACACCTGGACACACCACCTGGACACACCTAAACACACCGGGACACACCTGGACACACCTAAACACACCTGGACACACCTAGACACACCACCTGGACACACCTAAACACACCTGTACACACCTAAACACACCTAGACACACCTGTACACACCTAAACACACCTAGACACACCTGGACACACCTAAACACACCTAGACACACCTGGACACACCTAAACACACCACCTGGACACACTTAGACACACGTAAACACACCACCTGGACACACCTAAACACACCTAGACTCACCTGGACACACCTAAACACACCTAAACACACAGACACACCTGGACACACCTAAACACACCACCTGGACACACCTAAACAAACCTAGACACACCTAAACACACCACCTGGACACACCTAAACACACCTAGACACACCACCTGGACACACCACCTAGACACACCTGGACACACCACCTGGACACACCTAAACACACCTAAACACACCTGGACACACCGAGACACAACTGGACACACCTAAACACACCTGGACACACCTAGACACACCACCTGGACACACCTAAACACACCTGTAACACACCTAAACACACCTGACACACCTAACACACCTAACACACCTGGACACACCTAAACACACCTGACACACCTACAACACACCACTGGACACACTAGACACACTGAACACCTAACCACCTGGACACACCTAAACACACCAGGACACACCTAGACACACCTGACACACCTAACACACTAACACGACCACCTGGACACACCTAGAATACACCTAAACACACCCACCTGGACACACCTAAACACACCTAGACACACCTGGACACAACCTAAACACACCTGGAAACACCTAGACAACTAACACCACCTAACACACCTAAACACACCACCTGGACACACCTGGACACACCCAATGACAACCTAAACACACCTGGACACACCTGGACACACCTAGATACACCTAAACACACCTGGACACACCTAGACACACCTAAACACACCTAGACACACCTGGACACACCTAAACACACCTAGACACACCTGGACACAACCTAGACTCACCTTGACACACCTAGACACACTACCTGGACACACCTAACCCTTTCTGCTCTGTCCTTCTAAGGACGAAGACGCCCCTTGTCCGTCCCCCTGTCCTCCCATATTCCTGCTCTGTCTCTGGTCTTATGGTCTCACAGGACAACTGATGGAATATCTTCTCCCCTGGGAAACTGGGTAGAGGGACCCTGGTGTCCCGATGGGACATCCTTCTGTGGACATGATGGGACCTGGTGTCCCGATGGGACCCTGGTGTCCCAACAGGACATCCTCTGTGGACATGATGGGACCTGGATGAAGTGACAGACTGCGTTGCGTGTCTGAAGATGTGAAGATGATTAGATTAGCAGGTTTCCTGCGTATTGGAGTTGGTGGACACCTGGATCATGGGACATTTTGTCCACTTCAAGGCTGCCGGGTTGATGGATCTGCAGAGCCGCAGACTGAGCTGGATCCTGGAACAGGACCGAGTGGATCTCTGAGCGGATCTCTGAGTGGATCTTGAGTGGATCTCTGAGTGGATCTCTGAGTGGATCCGGTGACCTGGGAGAACGACGGTCACCTGATCAGGAGGAGAACCTGAATGTGGCTGTTTGGACCGAGAAGGAAAGGAAATGGAGGCAGGAACGGAGGGCAGAAACGGAGGGAAGGAAACGGAGGGAAGGAAACGGAGGGAAGGAAACGGAGGGCAAGGAAACGGAGGGCAGGAAACGGAGGGCAGGAAACGGAGGGCAGGAAACTCTAAATTCAACCACCTTGATGACCTGGTCTCTCATTACGACACTGGTCTTCACTCAAGACTCAACTCTCTGGCTCTGCTAAAAACCAGATCTGTTCCTTTTGCTCGTTCTGCCCCTGGTTTTCCCCTGAACTCATGAAGGCCAAAGGACGGCAACTTGAGAGGCTCCACGGAAAACTGGACTAGTTGTTCATAAAGACAAAATCACATGTTACGTTATAAGGACTGTATCACTCAAGCCAAATCCTCCTCCTGGTTTAATCTGTTCAAATGAAGGTTCTCACTTTATAAGAACGTCATTCAAGCCCTGGACTCTCTACCTTCACATCTGTGTTCAACTGATTTTAGTAATTCCCTCATGTCATTTTTGGACAGTAAAATTCTAACGATCCACCAGCATCTCAACCCCCCCTGTCCTACTCTTGAACTTTGTCCTCCAGCCCATCATTCCCTTCCTTCCAGCTCCCAACATCAGGAATTACAAGCCTCATATATAAATCCAAGTTGTCCACCTGTCTGCTTGACCCTCTTCCCACAGTCCTAGTTAAAGCCTGTGTCCCATCCACACTCCCTCTTATCTGGGCCATTATTCACTCCTCTCTCCACTGGAACAGGTCCTGCATCATTTAAAATGGCTGCCATAACCTGGTGCTGATCACTATAATCTGAATCATTTCTATCTTTCTCTCTCCAACTTGCTTGATAGTAGCTTCCCAACTTCACACTTATCAATAATAACCTGTATGACCTGTTCCAGTCCACAGAAACAGCTCTGATAAAACTCACTAGTGACCTACTGACCTCCTTATGGCCGCTGACTCCGGCTTGCTGACCTTTGTCCTCCTACTTGATGAGTTTGACACCGTCTGCCTCCACAGACTCTCCTCCACTGGCATCACTTATCACATCTGTCCTGCTGCTCTCAGTCCATTCGGATCAGAACCTTCTCTTCCCAGCCGTCCTCTTCACATCCGGAGTTCCCCAGGGTTCTGTCTTATTGCCCCCCCTCTTCGTTATTTATCCCCTGGGCAATATTCTTCGCAGGCATAGCATTGATTTCCCCTGTTCTGCTGATGACACCCAGCTGTGTTTCCAGTTAGTCGCCTCCAACCTCCCACCATCCTCAAGACAAACGTTCTTCTCATTGGTACCAAATCTACTCTGGCCAAAATCAGAAGCTTCAGTCTTGAGATTGATCCCGGTTTCGTTCCTCAGGTAAAGAGTCTGGTGTCATCCTGACACACCTGTCCTTCAGTCTCACATTAACAGCCGTACCTGCTGGGCTTATCATCACCTACCAACATCAACCGCCTCCGTCCCTCCGCTGGACTGTTGCACCCCCCTCCTGTTCGGTCTCACCCAGAACCTCTTCATAAGTCCAACTGGTCCAGAACTCAGCTGCCCACATCCCCCTAACCCCACCCAACCACCACGTCATCCCCCTAACCCCACCCAACCACCACGTCATCCCCCTAACCCCACCCAACCACCACATCATCCCCTCCCCAACCACCACATCAACCCCAACCCACCCAACCACCACATCATCCCCCTAACCCCACCCAACCACCACATCATCCCTAACCCACCCAACCCAATCATCCCCTAACCCCACCAACCACCACGTCAGTCCTGTCCTGCTAAGATTGTTACATTTTATTGTTTCTGTGTCCTTGAATGCCAAAAAGGCGCCTTTGAAATAAAATGTATTATTATTATAATTACTGATAATCTCCGATAATCACTGATAATCACCTATAATCACTGATAATCACCGATAATCACTTATAATCTCCGATAATCACTGATAATCACCAATAATCACTGATAATCACCGATAATCACCAATAATCACTGATAATCACCGATAATCACCGATAATCACTTATAATCTCCGATAATCACTGATAATCACCAATAATCACCGATAATCACTTATATATAATCTCCGATAATCACTGATAATCACCAATAATCACTGATAATCACCGATAATCACCAATAATCACTTATAATCTCCGATAATCACGATAATCACCAATAATCACCGATAATCACTTATATATAATCTCCGATAATCACTGATAATCACCAATAATCACTGATAATCACCGATAATCACCATAATCACTTATAATCTCCGATAATCACTGATAATCACCAATAATCACCGATAATCACTTAATATATAATCTCCTAATCACGATAATCACTGATAATCACCAATAATCACTGATAATCACCGTAATCACCGATAATCACTTAATAATCTCCGATAATCACTGATAATCACCAGATAATCACCGATAATCACATATAATAATCACTCGATAATCACCGATAATCACGATAATCACCATATATCACTGATAATCACCGATAATCACCAATAATCACTGATAATCACCGATAATCACCAATAATCACTTATAATCTCCGATAATCACCGATAATCACCAATAATCACCGATAATCACCGATAATCACTTATAATCACTGATAATCACTGATAATCACTGTATAATCACATAATCACCGATAATCACCAATAATCACTGATAATCACTGATAATCACTTGTAATCTCGATAATCACTGATAATCACCGATAATCACTCATAATCACCGATAATCACCAATAATCACTGATAATCACCAATAATCACTTATAATCTCAATAATCACTGATAATCACCATAATCACCGATAATCACTTATAATCTCCATATAATCACCGATAATCACCATAATCACGATAATCACCAATAATCACTTATAATCTCCGATAATCACTATAATCACGATAATCACTGATAATCACCATTAATCACCATAATCACTGATAATCACTTATAATCACCAATAATCACTGATAATCACCAATAATCACTTATAATTCAAATCTCTGATAATCACGATAATCACCAATAATCACTGATAATCACACCGATAATCACTGTAATACCTATAATCACCGATAATCACTGATAATCACCTATAATCACCGATAATCACATATAATCACTGATAATCACTGATAATCACTGATAATCACCAATACATCAACCGATAATCACCGATAATCACCGATAACCCACTTATAATCACTCGATTAATCACTGATAATCACCGATAATCACGATAATCCCCGATAATCACCAATAATCACTGATAATCACGATAATCACCGATAATCACCATAAATCACGATAATCACTGATAATCACCGATAATCACGATAATCACCGATAATCACCTAATAATCACTGATAATCACCATAATCACTATAATCTCAAAATCACTGATAATCACCGATAAATCACCGATAATCACTTATAATCTACCTGATAATCACACTGATAATCACGATAATCTCCAATAATCACTGATAATCTCCGATAATCACGAATAATCACCAATAATCACCGATAATCACTATATATAATCTCCACATATATCACCTTCGATAATCACCGATAATCACCGATAATCACTAAACCGATAATCACTGATAATCTCCAAATGAATCACACATATATAATCACGATAATCACTGATAATCACCATAATCATGAAATACGATATCACCGAAAAATCACTTGATAATCACTATAATACTACACCGATAATCACCGATAATCACCAATAATCACCGATAATCACCTGATAATACAACCATATAATCACTGATAATCACTGATAATCACCAATAATCACCGATAATCACCGATAATCACTGATAATCACTTATAATCACTGATAATCACCGATAATCACTGATAATCACATATCACCAATAATCACTTATAATCATCCAATAATCACGTAATCACATAATCACTGATAATCACTGATAATCACTTGATAATCACCATAATCACTGATAATCACTTATAATCACCAATAATCACTGATAATCACCGATAATCACTGATAATCACCAATAATCACTTATAATCTCCAATAATCACAATAATCACTGATAATCACTGATAATCACCAATAATCACTGATAATCACTTATAATCACCAATAATCACTGATAATCACGATAATCACCTATAAATCACTGATAATCACGTAACGATAATCACTGATAATCACGATAATCACTGTAATCACATAATCACCGATAATCACTGATAATCACTTATATAATCACCAATAATCACCAGATAAATCACTGTATAATTCACCGATATATCACTGATAATCACCATAATCACGATAATCATATTCCAGAATAATCACCAGATAATCACTGATAATCACCTGATAATCACTATAATCACCAATAATCACTGATAATCACTTATAATCACCAATAATCACCATATCAATCACTGATAATCACTGATAATCACTGATAATCACCAATAATCACTATAATCACAATAATCACCATAATCACTGATAATCACTGATAATCACATTATAATCACCAATAATCACTGATAATCCCAAATCCACCGAATCCATAACACCAAATCACCAATAATCCCACCTAATCACTTAATCCACCGATAATCACTGATAATCACTATACACCAACACCACATTATATCCCAACCCACCAAATCACTATCATCCCCTAACCACCATAATCACCATAATCACCCATAACTCCACTAACCACAATCAGTCCTGATCACGTAAATGTTACACTTATTTTCCTGTATCCTTAATGACCAATAAGCCCTTGATAATCAAATATTCATGTATCTATTATAATTCACTGATAATCATCCGATAATCACTGATAATCACCATAATCACTGATAATCACCATAATCACTTATAATCTCACGATAATCACGTAATCACCAATAATCACTGATAATCACTGATAATCACAATAATCACTGATAATCACCGAATAATCACCTGATAATCACTTATAATCCCGATAATCACGATAATCACCATAATCACTGATATCAATAATACCGAATAATCACTGATAATCACCAATAATCACCGAATAATCACGATATATATCACTTATAATCACATAATCACCGATAATCACTTCATAATCACCGATAATCACTATATATAATCTCCGATAATCACTGATAATCACCTATAATCACTGATATATGATATCACGATAATCACGATAATCACTTATAATCACCGATAATCACTGATAATCACTATAATCACCAATAATCACTAATATATTATCTGATAATCACGATAATCACTGATAATCACCAATAATCACTTATAATCTCAATAATCACCGATAATCACCATAATCACCGATAATCACTGATAATCACCAATAATCACTGATAATCACCAATATCAACGTTCACCAATAATCACTGATAATCACGATAATCACCGATATTATAATCACTCGATAATCACTGATAATCACAATAATCATTAATCACCATAAATCACCATAATCACTTATAATCCTCGATAATCACGATAATCACCAATAATCACGATAATCACTGATAATCACTGATAATCACTTATAATCACTGATAATCACCGATAATCACTGATAATCACTTATCACCAATAATCACTTATAATCTCCAATAATCACCAATAATCACTGATAATCACTGATAATCACTTATAATCACCAATAATCACTGATAATCACTTATAATCACCAATAATTCACTGATAATCACCGATAATCACTGATAATCACCAATAATCACTTATAATCTCCAATAATCACCAATAATCACTGATAATCACTGATAATCACTTATAATCACCAATAATCACTGATAATCACTTATAATCACCAATAATCACTGATAATCACCTATAATCACTGATAATCACCGATAATCACTGATAATCACTGATAATCACTTATAATCACCGATAATCACTGATAATCACCAATAATCACTGATAATCACCAATAATCACTGATAATCACCAATAATCACTGATAATCACCGATAATCACTTCTGTTTGTCTATAAGTGTTCAGGGTTTCTCTAAACAGCAGATGGTCAGACCGGATGTCCGTCTTCCTGATGTCTCAGAGTCAGAAGTTCTTCTGATTGTTGTCCCACCTGGACAGTCGTCATCCTGTGTGCAGCGTCTGAGCTGAGCCAGGTGTGTTTCTGTGGCTCCGCCCCCTTCAGATCCAGGTGCTGCTGACCGTCAGCTCAGAGGTGACTCACCTGGACGAGGTCGTGGTCCTGCAGGGTTGGCTGCAGGTGGACATGCGTCCCTTCGTCACCTGCCTGCTGTCCATCGTCCTGGACTGGAAAGACATGTACACCGACTTCCTGCTGGAGTCGGCCACCGACAGGTGAGCTCACCTGAGGCCGGGCCGGTTCTGGCGGGAGCTGACCCCCCCCCCCCCCCCCTCTGTGTCCAGCCTCCAGCAGGCCACCCGACCCCCAGACCGAGACTCCGCCCCCTTCGACCTGACGGACACCATCCTGCTGCTGGAGGTCGCCGGGGTGGAGCTGCCTGAACACCTGGCCGCCAAGCTGCAGGTAGTGACATCACAGTGACATCACAGCGCCACTGGTGGTAGTGAGGGGAACAACAGTTCACTTGAGTCACTGAATCAGTTCATTAAAGCGAATGAATCAAACACAGCAGCGCCTCCTGCAGGACAGGGCAGGTACTGCTCCACACCAACAGGAAGCCCGCTGGCGGCCATGTTGGAGGGGGAACGACAGGAAGCCCGCTGGCGGCCATGTTGGAGGGGAACGACAGGAAGCCGCTGGCGGCCATGTTGGAGGGGGAACGACAGGAAGCCCGCTGGCGGCCATGTTGGAGGGGGAACGACAGGAAGCCCGCTGGCGGCCATGTTGGAGGGGGAACGACAGGAAGCCTGCTGGCGGCCATGTTGGAGGGGGAACGACAGGAAGCCCACTGGCGGCCATGTTGGAGGGGGAACTGGGGGACGTTGGACAGACTCCAGTAGATTTACTGGTTATTAAGCCAATATCCTGATTAAAATAATCAACCGGTCGTCTTGATGAGCTTCATCTGAAACCAGTAGGACCCAGTAGGACCCAGTAGGGCCCAGTAGGACCCAGTAGGACCCAGTAGGGCCCAGTAGGACCCAGTAGGGCCCAGTAGGACCCAGTAGGACCACCCAGATGGTCACAATCAGCTACTTCCTGTCTAACATCCTCTTCCTGTCTCTTCCAGTGAGCGACGCTCTGCAGCACCTGATGTTCCTCCAGCAGCCACCAGGGGGCGACGCAGAGCCTCAATAAAAACACAAACATGAACCTGGTCTGTGTTGATGAACTGGGGGGGGGGGGGGGGTGACACTGTGGAACCAATAGAACCTTTAGAACCAATAGAACCTTTAGAACCCGACCAGTAGACCCAGTAGAACCGGGTCGGATTCAGACTCGGACTCGGCAGGATAAATTAGCGATTTATTCTGGATCAGAGCAGACAGGAGGAACTGAGGCACAGTGATGACGAGTTACAGAAACGGCTAAAAAAATAAAGATCCGAGTCCAGGTCTCCATGGCAACGCGGCGCGGGCCAATCGGAGCGCGGCTAGCGGCGGTAGACGCCGAAGGCCACCAGGCTGAGGAAGATGGTGATGCCGACCAGCGAGGCGGTGGCCGGCGCCGTGAAGAACTGCCGGTACTGGATCTGACAGTACCACAACACGGACAGCATCAGAACCAGCAGCGGCACCATCAGGCTGCCCACGTTCAGCGCCACCTGCACCTGGTCGGCGGGCCGCGGGCCCCCCGCCGCCCCCGGCGCGGCGCCGCCCTGGGAGATGTGGCAGTGCAGGACGCAGTTGTGGGCCAGGTTGAGCGAGGCCAGAGTCTGGGCGTCGTCCTGCAGCAGCTGGCCCTGGTAGATGAGGCGCACCTGCTGCTCCTGGCCCGCAAAGTAGGTTCTGGAGGGGCAGAGGAAGCAGAACCGGGTCACAACGGAGCGACGCCTGCCAGAGGACCGCAGGCCGAGGACAGGACTCCTGGACCTGTAGAGACTCTGCAGAACCAGACAAACAGACACTGACTCCATCAGGCAGGAGGGACCACATGACTCTGAGTCGCCTGCGTTTAATTTCATAGAGTCACTTGGCCAGAACATTTTGTTTCACTACAAAATATTCACTTTGGTTAATTAGAAAAAATGTGGAAATTTCAGTCAATGTTTGAATTATTCTAAGAAAACATTATTTCTATAAATGCATCTGTGGACAGATGGACATTTTCCTGTGATGTTTATCGACCCACTGAGTTACATTCAAAGTAACTTTGGTTCCTGTCACAGCTGGTGACATCATCAATCTGAGCTGGTGACATCATCAATCTGAGCTGGTGACATCAATTTGAGCCGCAGGTTATTATAACTCGTGTTCTTGGTCCTTCGCTCCTCCCTGGATGCTGCTTTAGCATAAGTGTGGAACGGGACCCAAAAGGGGGCGGGGCTAAAGCTGGAAGCAGAGATTCGGGACCCAAAAGGGGGCGGGGCTAAAGCAGGAAGCAGAGATTCGGGACCCAAAAGGGGGCGGGGCTAAAGCTGGAAGCAGAGATTCGGGACCCAAAAGGGGGCGGGGCTAAAGCTGGAAGCAGAGATTCGGGACCCAAAAGGGGGCGGGGCTAAAGCTGAAAGCAGAGAAATCGGGACCCAAAAGGGGGCGGGGCTAAAGCAGGAAGCAGAGAATCTGGACGCCATTCACACTGAAACCCTCCAATGTAACGAGGTAGAAGGACTTTGACTGGGCCAAAACATCCAAGCATGAATCCACCAGTTGCTTCTACTGGCTTGAACAGGCAGCCTGTTGATTAGTTTGAACTCTGCTGCCACCTGGTGGCCGGAGGCTTGTTTTCAGTCTAGCTTGAGTAAAGATGATGATAAAATAATATGGCAGTCTATGAAACACTGCTAAGGTGACCAACATGGCCGCCCAAATATTAAACATTTACCAGAAACATAACAGCAGAGGATCCAAAACTCTTTGTTGAGGAAACTTATTAGTTCAATCCGTCTCCATGTCAGTTTCTAATGAGGCACCAAAAACAGCCAATCAGAGCCAGGAGGCGGGGCTTAGTGCTGTCAATCGGGTATCTGGGTGGATGAGCAGCACCACTCAGAGGGTGATTGGCAGCCCTCTCGGCCTGTCACCACACATTTTGCTGGGCGATTAATTGTCTAAAAAATTACTGTGATAAACGATTAACGGGACATAAAACAGATTTTCATTCGGTGGGACTTTATGCTGAGCCACAAGCCTCACAGGTAGATTCCAGCAAAGCTTTGATTAACGCCAGGTAGTAAAATGAGTTAACTGGACCGTAGCCGTTACTGTGGCCATGTGGCTGGACACCAGACGGAACCAGGAACCCGACAGAACCGTTACACCTGGGTAACCTAACCGGAACCCGACAGAACCGTTACACCTGGGTAACCTAACCGGAACCGGACCGAACCGTTACACCTGGGTAACCTAACGGAAGCCAGACAGAACCGTTACCACCTGGGTAACCTAAACCGCGAAACCGGACAAACCGTTACACCTGGGTAACCTAACCGGAACCGGACCGAACCGTTACACCTGTGGTAACCTAACCGGAACCCGACAGAACCGTTACACCTGGGTAACCTAACCGGAACCCGACAGAACCGTTACACCTGGGTAACCTAACCGGAACCGACCGAACCGTTACACC
This sequence comes from Poecilia picta, assembly GCA_033032245.1. NCBI lineage: Eukaryota > Metazoa > Chordata > Actinopteri > Cyprinodontiformes > Poeciliidae > Poecilia > Poecilia picta. Next base: position 271,032 of record CM065369.1, on the reverse strand, counting down.
TGGGTAACCTAACCGGAACCGGACCGAACCGTTACACCTGGGTAACCTAACCGGAACCCGACAGAACCGTTACACCTGGGTAACCTAACCGGAACCGGACCGAACCGTTACACCTGGGTAACCTAACCGGAACCGGACCGAACCGTTACACCTGGGTAACCTAACCGGAACCCGACAGAACCGTTACACCTGGGTAACCTAACCGGAACCGGACCGAACCGTTACACCTGGGTAACCTAACCGGAACCGACGAACCGTTACACCTGGGTAACCTAACCGGAACCCGACAGAACCGTTACACCTGGGTAACCTAACCGGAACCCGACAGAACCGTTACACCTGGGTAACCTAACCCTGACATTAGACTGAGGAACTGAGGGGGGGGGGGGGGCAGTGGGCATGGGTCAGTGGAGACACTGGGGGTCAGTGGAGACACTGGGGGGTCAGTGGAGACACTGGGCAGTGGAGACACTGGGGGGGTCAGTGGAGACACTGGGGGGGTCAGTGGAGACACTGGGGTCAGTGGAGACACTGGGGGGGTCAGTGGAGACACTGGGGTGTTTTCATTCAGGGTCAACAGAGAGAAAAAGGACAATTAAAATGACAGGATTAATGTATCGTCGATTAATTGCTTATCGGACAGGCCTACCGCCCCCTGGCCCTGATTGGAGCCCAGTTCCCGCCCCCTGGCCCTGATTGGTACCCAGTTCCCGCCCCCTGCCCCGATGGTACCAGTTCCGCCCCTGGCCTGATTGGTACCCAGTTCCCGCCCCCTGGCCCTGATTGGTACCCAGTTCCCGCCCCCTGGCCCTGATTGGTACCCAGTTCCGCCCCCTGGCCCTGATTGGTACCCAGTTCCCGCCCCCTGGCCCTGATTGGTACCCAGTTCCCGCCCCCTGGCCCTGATTGAGCAGTCCCCCGGCCTGATTGACCAGTTCCCGCCCCCTGGCCCTGATTGGAGCCCAGTTCCCGCCCCCTGGCCCTGATTGGAGCCCATTCCGCCCCTGGCCTGATTGGAGCCCAGTTCCTGATTGGAGCCCAGTTCCCGCCTCCTGGCCCTGATTGGAGCCCAGTTCCCGCCCCCTGGCCCTGATTGGAGCCCAGTTCCCGCCCCCTGGCCCTGATGGAGCCCATCCTGATTGGAGCCCAGTTCCGCCTCCTGGCCCTGTTGGAGCCAGTTCCCCCCCTGGCCCTGATTGGAGCCCATTCCCGCCCCTGGCCTGATTGGAGCTCGTACCGTTGATGTAGCCGATGGTGTCGTGCGGTTGGACCTGGGCCGTTCTCCTCCGTGTCGTTGAGGAACTTCAGGCGGACCACCATGCTGCGCTGCGCGTCCCCCGCCTCGGGCTCCGCCTCCTGGGGGGCGGGGCCGGGGGGCGGAGCCTCGGGCGGAGCGGTGGAGGAGAGGGGCGTGGCCCGCGTGGAGGGGGCGTGGCCTGGGAACAGCCGGTCCGGCGGCTCGGCGGTGCGGGTGGAGACCCAGGCCAGCAGCAGAACCAGCAGCAGAACCAGCGACCCGAACAGCAGCGTCACCTCGTCACCCACACCTTCGATCAGAGCCATCAGCTCACCTGGACAGGGACACGCAGGTGAGCAGCACAGACCGCTAGGACCGCTAGGACCGGACCTCTAGGACGGACCGCTAGGACCACTAGGACCGGACCTCTAGGACCACTAGGACCACTAGGACCCGACACTAGGACCGTACCTCTAGGACCACTAGGACCGTACCTCTAGGACCGCTAGGACCGACCTCTAGGACCGCTAGGACCGGACCTCTAGGACCGCTAGGACCGGACCTCTAGGACCACTAGGACCGGACCTCTAGGACCACTAGGACCGGACCTCTAGGACCGGACCTCTAGGACCGTAGGACCGGACCTCTAGGACCGCTAGGACCGGACCTCTAGGACCGGACCGCTAGGACCGACCTCTAGGACCGGACCGCTAGGACCACTAGGACCGGACCTCTAGGACCATTAGACCGGACCTCTAGGACCACTAGGACCCGACCACTAGGACCGTACCTCTAGGACCACTAGGACCGTACCTCTAGGACCACTAGGACCACTAGGACCGTACTCTAGGACCGGACCACTAGGACCACTAGGACCACTAGGACCCGACCACTAGGACCGTACCTCTAGGACCACTAGGACCGTACCTCTAGGACCGGACCTCTAGGACCGCTAGGACCACTAGGACCACTAGGACCGTACCTCTAGGACCGGACCACTAGGACCGGACCTCTAGGACCACTAGGACCGGACCTCTAGGACCACTAGGACCGGACCTCTAGGACCGGACCACTAGGACCGGACCTCTAGGACCACTAGGACCCGACCACTAGGACCGGACCTCTAGGACCACTAGGACCGGACCTCTAGGACCGGACCTCTAGGACCACTAGGACCCGACCACTAGGACCGGACCTCTAGGACCACTAGGACCGGACCTCTAGGACGGACCTCTAGGACCACTAGGACACGGACCACTAGGACCACTAGGACCACTAGGACCACTAGGACCACTAGGACCGGACCCTAGGACCACTAGGAGGACCACTAGGACCACTAGGACCACTAGGACCAGGACCTCTAGGACCGGACCTCTAGGACCACTAGGACCGGACCACTAGGACGGACACTGCCACTAGGACCACTAGGACCACTAGGACCGTACCTACTAGGACCGGACCTACATAGGGACCGGACCACTAGGACCGGACCACTAGGACATAGGAACCTCTAGGACCGGACCACTAGGACCCGACCACTAGGACCACTAGGACAGGACCTCTAGGACCGGACCAGTAGGACCGGACCCAGAACAGAACCAGGAGGTTTGACCGGCACCAAATGACTCTTCCCACAGTCGGATTGGTGCTTAATGGACCTGGACGTTTTACACAGGTGGTCCACAGACATGTTGTCCTCCATCGGCCCATTTAAAGGACCAACTTTAGAAATACTGACATTAATGTCCAACGTCTCATTTCAGCTGTTGGTCCAAATGACCGACTGGAAACTAAACTAATGATCCTGTTTTCAGTTTCAGTCCATAGAAATTATAACCAACCTGATCAGACTTTACATTAATAGAGTAGCTGCGTTTAGGATCCATGTAAACTTTACATTTAATCGATGTAAACTTTACATTTAATCAATTTAAACTTTACATTTAATCAATGTAAACTTTACAAATGTTTTCTCTTATTTACAGTTTAAGGACATCAGGGAACCTTCCCTTCTGGTCAGAACCGAACCGGAACCAGGAGAAGCTAGATGAACACCAACCTTTCTGGGTCCAGGCTGCCCCGAACCTCGGCTGCAGTTCTGCCGACCGGACCGAACCTGTTCCTCAGCAGCTGCCTCAGCACGTCTCCGGGTTCCGGACCCTGATCATGTGCTCCCGGTTCGTGACGGTCCGGACCGCTGGCTGGCCCAGCTGGGAGGCTCGGACCGAACCAGCAGAGTTCTGACCTGCTCTTACCTGAGCAGTTGGCTAAACCCGGAGCTAATGGCTAACAACGGCACCGGAAGTGGTTCCGGACCGGTCCGACCCAAGTTGGGGCGAGAGCGGAACCAGAACTCACAGAAGCTTCATAGCAGAGCAGTTTCCCTCCAAGCTAACGGCTAACCTGCGCTAGCTGCTGCTGCCGCCTCTTCTTCTGCTGTTCAGACTGAACCGAGGCGCCGCTTCGCCCCCTGCTGGCCACTGGCTGCAACTACAGCCTCTGATCCACCTGCACCGGTTGTTTTCATGAAGACGTTATTGTTTTTATGAAGACGTTATTGTTTTTATGAAGACGTTAAAGCTCCGTAACCGGTCCGACCATGATGAACCGCCAGAACCAGGTTTGCGGCCCGGTTCCGGTGTTCATCTGCAGACTCTCCATCAGGGTCTGTTTTGTTTAGTTTTATTATCTGTCGTCAGCAGGGGGCAGCAGCGAGCCGCAGCTCCTCACAGGTCAGAGGTCATCACACTTAGAAACAAACACAGAGCTGCACAGGTTCGGCTTTATTGATGGGTTCAAACTGCGCATGCGTGAACAACACAGTGTTCACCCCGGTGCATTATGGGTCTTGAGAGCCGCAGAAGCTGTTTAGATGATGAAGATGATGATGATGATCATCTTCATCATCAGTGACCCGGTTAGAACTCTAAGGTTCCGGTTCTGTCCGGTTGTGTTAGAACCACAGTTCACCATGCGGACCCGTCACGGCACCAGAACCGGGTCCGGTCCTGAGCGGTGTGACCGGTTCCTGCAGGCGGCCGGTCCGCGGGCCCCGCTGCGCCGCTGGGCACATGATCTGGACCGGGCCCAGAACCGGGCCCAGAACCGGGCCCAGCGGCCGCCCGGCTGCCGCTCCGTCCGCGGCTCTGGTTTCACCCTCCGCCTTTGTCTCATGTTGTCCCGGATCCTCCCCCTGCGGCGCGGGGCGGAGTTTCACACCGAGCCAGACGCTCCTTTTGTCGGATCCGTTTCGAGCGGACTCCCCGGGGTTTACGGACACAAAACAGGCTCTAAGCGCGGCTCGGAACCAGCCGAACCGGCACGGTTCTGTTCGGGAGCCATCCGGAAGTCCAGCAGAACCATCAGGTAAGCGGAGGTTCGGTATTTTAAGCGAGTTTGTCGGTTTTTCTGCTCGGTTGTCCCCGAGTCCCCGGAACATTCATGGCGGCTTCGCAGTGAGGCTTTCTGGGGGAGCGAGGTCGAGTCTTCCCGCTGCGGCCCCAAAGCAGCTCCTGGTTCCGGTAATCGGCTCGGTTCGGCCGGGGACCCGCGCATGGTGGGTTTCCAGAACCGTTCGGCGGCATTCCGGGTCATTTCAGGCCGTTTCTGCGGTTTTCTGCTGCAGCAGGATTATCGGCTCCACATGTCGGAACCAGCGGAGATTAAACCCAGAAACGGTTCGGTTCGGCCGCTTTTACTCCTGGTTTGGACAGAGTCCGGTTCGCCTTCAGCGAGGGCTGCGTGAGACTCCTGCCGGAGGAGAGACGCCATTACCGGGCAGCGGCGGCCCGGCGGCCCGCTCAGGCCGCGGGGCCCCGAGCGGCTCCCGGAGGGTGGCCCCGGAGGCCCCGGCGGCCCCCGGTGGCCCCCGGCGGCCCCCGGTGGCCCCCGGTGGTCCCCACAGACCCGGACCCGTCAGCACAGCGGGACCCAGGTCAACAGAACCAGAGCCGGTTCGGTTCGAAGCGACACGGAGCGGAGCGACCAGCTGCTGCTGTATCAGCCAGACCGCCGCTGCTCGGTGCTGCCGCCTGGCGGCCAGCCGAGCAGGAGGCGGGGAACCTCCTGCAGGAGTCCTGACCCGACCCACAGGCCGGTTCCGACCCACAGGCCGGTACCGACCCACAGGCCGGTTCCGACCCACAGGCCGGTTCTGGTTCCGACCCACAGGCTGGTTCTGGTTCCGACCCACAGGCTGGTTCTGGTTCCGACCCACAGGCCGGTTCTGGTTCTGACCCACAGGCTGGTTCTGGTTCCGACCCACAAGCTGGTTCTGGTTCCGACCCACAGGCTGGTTCTGGTTCCGACCCACAGCTGGTTCCGACCCACAGGCCGGTTCTGGTTCCGACCCACAGGCTGGTTCTGGTTCCGACCCACAGGCCGGTTCTGGTTCTGACCACAGGCTGGTTCTGGTTCCGACCCACAGGCTGGTTCTGGTTCCGACCCACAGGCTGGTTCTGGTTCCGACCCACAGGCTGGTTCCGACCCACAGGCCGGTTCTGGTTCCGACCCACAGGCTGGTTCTGGAGGGTCTTTGGTGAAACTGAAACTGTTCAGTCTTTTTTTTCTGAAAGATTTTGTTTGGTGAACTAAAACAAAATTTAATCATCATTCTGGCAGAAAACATGTCCAACCTGAAGGACAGTTGTGTGTCTCTCAGATGAAGGACAGCTGTGTCTCAGATGGAGGACAGCTGTGTCTCAGATGAAGGACAGCTGTGTCTCAGATGAAGGACAGCTGTGTCTCAGATGAAGGACAGCTGTGTGTCTCTCAGATGAAGGACAGCTGTGTCTCAGATGAAGGACAGCTGTGTCCCTCAGATGAAGGACAGCTGTGTCCCTCAGATGAAGGACAGCTGTGTGTCTCAGATGAAGGACAGCTGTGTGTCTCTCAGATGAAGGACAGCTGTGTGTCTCTCAGATGAAGGACAGCTGTGTCTCAGATGAAGGACAGCTGTGTCTCTCAGATGAAGGACAGCTGTGTCTCAGATGAAGGACAGCTGTGTCTCAGATGAAGGACAGCTGTGTCTCAGATGAAGGACAGCTGTGTGTCTCTCAGATGAAGGACAGCTGTGTGTCTCAGATGAAGGACAGCTGTGTCTCAGATGAAGGACAGCTGTGTCTCAGATGAATGACAGCTGTGTGTCTCAGATGAAGGACAGCTGTGTCTCAGATGAAGGACAGCTGTGTCTGAGATGGACAGCTGTGTGTCTCAGATGAAGGACAGCTGTGTCTCAGATGAAGGACAGCTGTGTGTCTCAGATGAAGGACAGCTGTGTGTCTCTCAGATGAAGGACAGCTGTGTGTCTCAGATGAAGGACAGCTGTGTGTCTCTCAGATGAAGGACAGCTGTGTCTCTCGATGAAGGACAGCTGTGTCTCAGATGAAGGACAGCTGTGTCTCAGATGAAGGACAGCTGTGTCTGAGATGGACAGCTGTGTGTCTCAGATGAAGGACAGCTGTGTCCCTCAGATGAAGGACAGCTGTGTCTCAGATGAAGGACAGCTGTGTCTCAGATGAAGGACAGCTGTGTCTCTCAGATGAAGGACAGCTGTGTCTCAGATGAAGGACAGCTGTGTCTCAGATGAAGGACAGCTGTGTCTCTCAGATGAAGGACAGCTGTGTCCCTCAGATGAAGGACAGCTGTGTCCTCAGATGAAGGACAGCTGTGTGTCTCAGATGAAGGACAGCTGTGTGTCTCTCAGATGAAGGACAGCTGGTGTCTCTCAGATGAAGGACAGCTGTGTCTCAGATGAAGGACAGCTGTCTCTCAGATGAAGGACAGCTGTGTGTCAGATGAAGGACAGCTGTGTCTCAGATGAAGGACAGCTGTGTCTCAGATGAAGGACAGCTGTGTCTCAGATGAAGGACAGCTGTGTCTCAGATGAAGGACAGCTGTGTCTGAGATGGACAGCTGTGTGTCTCAGATGAAGGACAGCTGTGTCTCAGATGAAGGACAGCTGTGTCTCAGATGAAGGACAGCTGTGTCTCAGATGAAGGACAGCTGTGTCTGAGATGGACAGCTGTGTCCTCAGATGAAGGACAGCTGTGTCTCAGATGAAGGACAGCTGTGTCTCAGATGAAGGACAGCTGTGTCTGAGATGGACAGCTGTGTCCCTCAGATGAAGGACAGCTGTGTCTCAGATGAAGGACAGCTGTGTCTGAGATGGACAGCTGTGTCCCTCAGATGAAGGACAGCTGTGTCTCAGATGAAGGACAGCTGTGTGTCAGATGAAGGACAGCTGTGTCTCAGATGAAGGACAGCTGTGTCTGAGATGGACAGCTGTGTGTCTCAGATGAAGGACAGCTGTGTCTCAGATGAAGGACAGCTGTGTCTGAGATGGACAGCTGTGTCCCTCAGATGAAGGACAGCTGTGTCTCAGATGAAGGACAGCTGTGTCTGAGATGGACAGCTGTGTCCCTCAGATGAAGGACAGCTGTGTCTCAGATGAAGGACAGCTGTGTCTGAGATGGACAGCTGTGTCCCTCAGATGAAGGACAGCTGTGTCTCAGATGAAGGACAGCTGTGTGTCAGATGAAGGACAGCTGTGTCTCAGATGAAGGACAGCTGTGTCTGAGATGGACAGCTGTGTCTCAGATGAAGGACAGCTGTGTGTGTCTCAGATGAATGACAGCTGTGTGTGATTGCAGAGGGGCGGAGCCTCCGTCAGGATGAACGGCAGCAGCAGCGTCTCTGCGGCTCAGAGGATCAAGGCTGAGACAGGTAGGTGTGTCGGCGGCGTTCCGGCGGCGGCAGCATCACGGCGCCGACGGCTGTCCGTCCCTCCGTCCGTCCCAGACGCCTGGACGCAGGAGGACTGCCTGACGCTGCTGGAGCGGATCCGCGGCCTGCTGCCCGACGGAGACGCCATGAAGTACAAGACCACCGAGTCGCACTTCGACTGGGACAAGGTCGGCTTCGGCCGCTTCACCGGGGACATGTGCCGCCAGAAGTGGCAGAGGGTCTCCTGCGAGGTACGGGGTTTCTGCTGGGGTTCTGGTGGTTCTGGTGGGGTTCCGGTGGGGTTCTGGACCCTCACCTTTCATTCTGGTTCTGTTTCCAGGTCCGGAAGTACCGCACCATGACGGAGCTCATTGTAGACGCCATTGAGTTTGTCAAGAACCCGTACAAAGGCAAGAAGCTGAAGGTGAGTGGCAGGTCCAGAGCCGAGCCCGGCCCGGCAGAATCGGACCAGTTCTGACCCGGTTCTGACCCAGTTCTGACCCGGTGTGGGACCAGTTCTGACCCGGTTCTGACCCGGTGTGGGACCAGTTCTGACCCGGTTCTGACCCGGTTCTGACCTGGTGTGGGACCAGTTCTGACCTGGTGTGGGACCAGTTCTGACCCAGTTCTGACCCGGTTCTGACCAGTTGTGACCCGGTGTGGGACCAGTTCTGACCCGGTTCTGACCCGGTGTGGGACCCGGTTCTGACCCGGTTCTGACCCGGTTCTGACCCAGTTGTGACCCGGTGTGGGACCCGGTTCTGACCCGGTTCTGACCCGGTTCTGACCCGGTTCTGACCTGGTGTGGGACCAGTTCTGACCTGGTGTGGGACCAGTTCTGACCCGGTTCTGACCCAGTTGTGACCCGGTGTGGGACCAGTTCTGACCCGGTTCTGACCCGGTTCTGACCCGGTTCTGACCCGGTGTCTCTGTCCAGACCCACCCAGATTTCCCCAAGAAGCCGCTGACCGCCCTACTTCCGCTTCTTCATGGAGAAACGGGCCAAATATGCCAAGATCCATCCGGAGATGAGCAACCTGGACCTCACCAAGATCCTGTCCAAGAAGTACAAGGAGCTGCCGGACAAGAAGAAGGTCAAGACCGGAACCAGAACCGGGACCGGAACCGGGACCGGAACCAGAACCGGGACCGGAACCGGAACCAGCTCACATGCTCCCCATGTCTCTGCTTTGTTTCAGCAAAAGTACATCACAGAGTTCCAGCGGGAGAAGGAGGAGTTTGAGAAGAACATGGCCCGGTTCAGGTGAGCTCATCCAGGCGGTCCAGTCCCGCGGTTCCGGTCCCGTCCTGATGCACGTTGTCCCGCAGGGAGGCGCATCCAGACCTGATGGAGGAGCGGAAGAAGTCGGACCTGCCGGAGAAACCCAAGACGCCCCAGCAGCTGTGGTACAACCACGAGAAGAAGGCCTACATGAAGCTGCACCCAGAGGTACCGGCCCGGTTCTGCTGCCGGCCCGGTTCTGCCGCCGGCCCGGGCGCCGTCCACTGACCGGAACCGTGTGTCCCCAGGTGAGTCAGAAGGAGCTGAAGGAGGCGCTGAGGAGACAGTGGTCCCAGCTGTCCGACAAGCGCAGGCTGAAGTGGATCAGCAAGGCGCTGGAGCTGCAGAAGGACTACGAGGTGAGGTTCTGGTTCTGGTCCTGGTTCTGGTTCTGGTTCTGGTCCGACCAGCGCCTGGGTCCTGACCTGCCGGACTCCGTGTTGCAGGACAGCATGAGGGCGTATCATGAGGCCCACCCAGACTCCAACTCAGAGGACCACGTCCGCTCTGTCCTCACCAAGGCCGAGAGACAACTGAAGGACAAGTTCGATGGACGGCCCACCAAGCCGCCGCCGTGAGTCCAGTAGGACCAGTAGGACCAATAGGACCAGTACCACCAGTAGGACCAGTACCACCAGTAGGACCAGTACCACCAGTAGGACCAGTAGGACCAATAGTACCAGTAGGACCAGTAGGACCAGTACCACCAGTAGGACCAGTAGGACCAGTACCACCAGTAGGACCAGTACCACCAGTAGGACCAGTAGGACCAATACCACCAGTAGGACCAGTAGGACCAATAGGACCAGTACCACCAGTAGGACCAGTACCACCAGTAGGACCAGTACCACCAGTAGGACCCAGTACCACCAGTAGGACCAGTAGGACCAGTACCACCAGTAGGACCAGTACCACCAGTAGGACCAATAGGACCAGTAGGACCAATAGGACCAGTACCACCAGTAGGACCAGTAGGACCAGTAGGACCAATAGGACCAGTAGGACCAGTAGGACCAGTAGGACCAATAGGACCAGTAGGACCAATAGGACCAATAGGACCAGTACCACCAGTAGGACCAGTACCACCAGTAGGACCAGTACCACCAGTAGGACCAGTACCACCAGTAGGACCCAGTACCACCAGTAGGACCAGTACCACCAGTAGGACCAGTACCACCAGTAGGACCAGTACCACCAGTAGGACCAGTAGGACCAATAGGACCAATAGGACCAATAGGACCAGTACCACCAGTAGGACCAGTACCACCAGTAGGACCAGTACCACCAGTAGGACCCAGTACCACCAGTAGGACCAGTAGGACCAGTACCACCAGTAGGACCAGTACCACCAGTAGGACCAATAGGACCAGTAGGACCAATAGGACCAGTACCACCAGTAGGACCAGTAGGACCAGTAGGACCAATAGGACCAGTAGGACCAATAGGACCAGTAGGACCAATAGGACCAATAGGACCAGTACCACCAGTAGGACCAGTACCACCAGTAGGACCAGTACCACCAGTAGGACCAGTACCACCAGTAGGACCAGTACCACCAGTAGGACCAGTAGGACCAATAGGACCAATAGGACCAGTACCACCAATAGGACCAGTAGGACCAGTAGGACCAATAGGACCAGTAGGACCAATAGGACCAGTACCACCAGTAGGACCAGTACCACCAGTAGGACCAGTACCACCAGTAGGACCAGTAGGACCAGTACCACCAGTAGGACCAGTACCACCAGTAGGACCAGTAGGACCAGTACACCAGTAGACCAGTAGACCAGAACCAGTAGGACCAGTACCACCAGTAGGACCAGTAGGACCAGTAACCTAACCAGTAGGACAGTACCAGTAGGACCAGTAGACCAGTACCACCAGTAGGACCAGTAGGACCAGTACCAATAGGCCAGTACCCAGTAGGACCAGTAGGACATCCCAGTAGGACCAACCAGTAGGACCAGTAGGACCAAGTACACCAGTAGGACCAGTACCACCAGTAGGACCAGTAGGACCAATACACCAGTAGGACCAGTACCACCAGTAGGACCGTAGGACCAATAGTACCAGTAGGACCAGTACCACCAGTAGGTACCAGTAGGACCAATAGTACCAGTAGGACCAGTACCACCAGTAGGACCAGTACCACCAGTAGGACCAGTAGGACCTACCAGTAGTGACCAGTAGGACCAATAGACCAGTAGGACCAGTACCACCAGTAGGACCAGTACCACCAGTAGGACCAGTAGGACCACATAGTACCAAGTAGGACTACCAGTAGGACCAGTACCACCAGTAGGACCAGTAGGACCAATACACCAGTAGGACCAGTACCACCAGTAGGACCAGATAGACCAAGTACCACCAGTAGGACCAGTACCACCAGTAGGACCAGTAGGACCAATAGTACCAGTAGGACCAGTACCACCAGTAGGCAGTACCACCGTAGGACCAGTAGACCAATAGTACCAGTAGGAAGACCCAGTAGGACCAGTAGGACCAAATACCAGTAGGACCAGTACCACCAGTAGGACCAGTACCACCAGTAGGACCAGTAGGACCAATAGTACCAGTAGGACTAGGACCAGTACCACCAGTAGGACCAGTAGGACCAGTACCACCAGTAGGACCAGTAGGACCAATAGTACCAGTAGGACCAGTACCACCAGTAGGACCAGTACCACCAGTAGGACCAGTAGACCTAGTACCAGTAGGACCAGTACCACAGTAGGACCAGTACCACCAGTAGGACCAGTAGGACCAATAGTACCAGTAGACCAGTAGGACCAGTACACAGTAGGACCAGTAGACCAGTACCACCAGTAGGCAGACCACCGTAGGACCAGTAGGACCAATGTAGGACCGCAGTCCACGTAGGACCATGGGCCATAGGACCAATAGACATAGGACCTAGGTAGTAGGACCATAGGATGGTGGTACTGGTCTGCTAGCCTGTTAGCCTTCCTGTCTGCTAGCCTGTTAGCCTTCCTGTCTGCTAGCCTGTTAGCCTTCCTGTCTGTTAGCCTTCCTGTCTGCTAGCCTTCCTGTCTGCTAGCCTGTTAGCCTTCCTGTCTGTTAGCCAGAACGGACCTGATGATGTCATCGGGGAAAAATGGCGCCTCTGGTTGGAAATATAACAAAAGACGTTTTTTAAGTAATTGTAAGTTCTGGTTGTAGGAAAACGACATATTGAGCCAACATGTTCAACTAGTCATTTGATGGCCAATGTGATGGTCCAGCAGGGGCTGCCCTGACCCCTGACCCCTGACCCCTGACCCTGCAGGAACGGCTACTCCCTGTACTGCGCCGAGCTGATGGTGAACATGAAGGACGTGCCGAGTACCGAGCGCATGGTTCTGTGCAGCAAGCAGTGGAAGGTTCTGACCCAGAAGGACAAGGACCTGTTCCAGAAGCGCTGCGAGCAGGTGGGCGGACCGGACCGGACCGGTACCGGTACCGACCGGACCGGACCGACCGGTACCGACCCGCTCCGCCGCTAACACCACTTCCTGTCTGCAGAAGAAGAAGCAGTACGACGTGGACCTGCAGCGCTTCCTGGAGGTGAGGCTCCGCCCCCTGACCGGGTTCTGGTCAGGGTGGACCAACGAGTAGCTAGTTGGTCACTGTGTGTCATGGACCGAGCTGCATGCTAAACGAGGTCAGAGGTCAGTCCAGGCCGTAACCTGTCGCCGTGTTGCAGAGCCTTCCTGAGGAGGAGCGGGACCGAGTCCTGACAGAGGAGAAGATGGGCGGAGCCAAGCTGCATGTGGGCGTGGCTCCCAGCCCCCTCAGAGCCAAGGAGCGCGGCCGGGAGGCGGAGCCGGAGGCGTGGCCGGCCGCCGGGGGCGGAGCCTCGGCGCCCAGAGAGCGGCGGGACGCCAGGAAGGCGGCGAAGCTTCCGGAGACGCCCAAAACGGCCGAGGAGACGTGGCAGCACAGCGTGGCGGGAGATTACCTGGCCAAGTACCGGGTCAGAGGGCGTGGGGGCGGGGCTGGAGGAGGCTGCAGCAGCTCAGCATGATGACATGACCTCTGACCCCTGCAGAGCGACCGCAGGAAGGCGCAGGCGGCGATGGAGGCGGCGTGGCGCTCCATGGAGAAGAAGGAGAAGATTCCCTGGATCAAGAAAGCGGCAGAGGACCAGAAACGTTACGAGGTCCAGCCCCCCGCCGACCCCTGACCCCTGACCCCTGCTGTGTGCTAACGGCTGCTGTCCTCTAGAGGGAGCTGGTGGAGATGAGGGCGGCGCCCGGCGGCCAGAGGAAGCCCAAGTTCGACGGGGAGCCCAAGAAGCCTCCAGTGTGAGTTTGGGAGCGCCGGTTCTGACGCGGGGCCGGAACCGGGCCGCTCACCGAGTGCGACCTCTGACCCCAGGAGCGGCTACCAGATGTTCTCGCAGGAGCTGCTGACGAACGGCGAGCTGAACCACTTCAGCCTGAAGGAGCGAATGGTGGAGATCGGCAAGCGCTGGCAGAAGCTGAGCCAGCAGCAGAAGGACAAGTACAAGAAGCAGGTGGAGGAGCAGCAGGTGGAGTACAAGGCCCACCTGGAGGCCTGGGTCAAGGTAAGCCCCGCCCCCCGGGGCCGCCGCCCCCCCGGGCCCCCCGGGCCGCCGCCCCCCCGGCCCCCCAGGCTCACTCCTCCTGTCCCCCCAGGCTCTGACCCCGCAGGACCGCGCCGCCTACAAGGAGTTCTCCTCCTCGGTGAGTCCCCCCCCCCCCCCCCACAGGTCACCTGACCCTCAGCCTGGTGACCCTGACCCTCTGATTGGCAGAAGCGGCGCAGCAGCTCCTCCAAAGCCACCGTCAGCCCCGTGGCCAAGGTCCGCGTGACGGCAAAGGGGAAGGTGGGCGGAGCCAGGGCCGTGACCCCAGGGGTCGCCGTGGGGAAGAGGGCCATGGCGTACCGCGCCAAGGTAGGCCCACGCCCCGCAGGCTGGGAACCATCACTATCTCTGGGCTCTCGGCGCTCTGGGCCCTCGGCGCCGCCTGCAGGCTCTGACCCGCCGTGTTTCTGGCCCTCGGCGCCCTGCCAGGCCTCTGGGCCCTCGGCGCTCTGGCCTGCCAGCTCTGCTGCGCTCTGGCCCTCGGCCCGCCTGCCAGCTCTGGCCCTCGGCGCTCTGGGCCCTCGGCGCCGCCTGCCAGGCTCTGACCCGCCGTGTTTCTGGGCCTCTCAGCAGGACGTGTCCGACTCGGATGAGGAGGAGGAGCAAAGCGGCTCCTCAGACTCTGATGAAGACGATGAGACGTCAGGAAGCTCCGACAGCGAGGATGAAGATGAGGTGAGGCGTCGACACCATGATGGAAGCAGCTGCTACGTCCAGCAGGTTTTGTCCTAGTTCAAGTAGAGGAGCTGGACAACTGAAGCTCCGCCCCCTGAGGACGCCGTCCCTCCCCTAGTCGCTTTAACCACTTCCTGTTTGTGTCCTCAGAACGACGATGACGAGGACCAATCTTCCTCGGAGGAATCCAGCGAGTTGGACTCGGATTAGTGCCGCCCAATCATTGAAGAGGACAGGCTGTGCAGGCCACGCCTCCTCTGCCAGTCATCTGGGCAGAACCAATGAGAGGCCGTGCCATCGGACGTGGGCGGAGCCTGTTACAAGCGTTTATATTTACTTCCTGTTTGTTCTTCTGGGTGGGCGGGGTTTGTACATGACGTCATGCAGGGGGCGGAGTCAGTATTGGACCTCCAGTCAATAAATGCACTTTTTCCAACCCGTCTGGTTTCATGACTGAACGGGTCGGTCCGGTTCTGGTCGGTCCGGTTCTGGTTGATCCGGTTCTGGTCGGTCCGGTTCTGGTCGGTCCGGTTCTGGTGGATCCGGTTCTGGTGGATCCGGTTCTGGTGGATCCGGTTGTCGGTCGGTTTCCGGTTCTGGTCGATCCGGTTCTGGTCGGTCCGGTTCTGGTGGTCGGTTCTGGTGATCCGGTTCTGGTGGATCCGGTTCTTGCGTGGATCCGGTTCTGGTGGTCCGGTTCTGTGATCCGGTTCGGGGTCCGGTTCTGGTCGGTCCGGTTCTGGTGGATCCGGTTCTGGTGGTCCGGTTCTGGTGGTCCGGTTCTGGTCGTCCGGTTCTGGTTGAGTTCCGAGTTCTGGTGGTCGGTTCTGGTTGATCCGGTTCTGGTTCCTTTTGATCCCGACTGCAGGTTCTGCTGGGATCTCAGGACCCGGGTGGAAATAACGACCCAGACTCGGTTCTGTTCAGCTTTTATACACGTTTCAGCTGGTAGAATATAAACAACCTTCTGTCCTTCTGATACACAAATAAATAATCTGACCTTTGACCCCCAACGACCAACCTTTGGCACATGCTTTAACCCCCATGCATTACGGTTACCATGGTTACATTACTCTAGAAAACAGCCCCGCCCACAAACAGCAGCATTCACACCGTCAGCACCGCCACCTCCCTCTGGCCCCTCCCCCCCGCTGCCCTCCCCCCCCTCCTCTCTGGCCCCGCCCCCTCAGTCATGGCGGCACATCCAGCAGCTTCTGCTGCAGGTACAGCTTCACCTCCTCTCTGGCCCCGCCCCCTCAGCCTGTAGCCCCGCCCCTGTCTCCTGCTGGCCCCGCCCCCTGATTCCCCCCCCAGCCCCGCCCCCTCCTCAGTCATGGCGGCACGTCCAGCAGCTTCTGCTGCAGGTACAGCTTCACCTCCTCGATGCCGTTCAGCTTCTCCAGCTCGTGATACGGCAGCTGAGGGGTGAGAGACGAGAGGCGGGTCAGGGGTCGGACCCGGCGGACCGGACTCTGGTTCTGGACGGCCGGACTGACCTGCAGGATGACGTAGCCCAGCAGCCGCAGGTGTCGGTCCCTCATGGCGCGGGACCCGACCAGAACCTCGGAGTTGTGGCAGTAGTGCCACTTGTCGTTGACCGACAGGACGACCCTGCAGGAGAAGGTCGGGTTCAGAGGCCCGGTTCTGCTGCGGCCCAGCAGCCGCGTACTGGGGGGGGGACTGACCTGCGGATGTGCCGCTGCTCTGGGGGGGGGTGGTCCGGGTCGGCAGCCCCCTCAGAGCAGAACCCGGCCGTCGGCGCCGCCTGGCCCCCGGACCCCTCGTCCTCCAGAATGTTCCCGATGGAGAGCTGGAGGAGGGGGGCGGGGCCGGCGGGGGGCGGCGCGGGGGGCGGCGCGGCGCCGTCCGACGGGGGGCTGCTGAGGGTGGAGCTGTCCTGGCTCTCCACCGACGGCTCCTTGGCCAGACCCGGGTGGAGCGGCGCCGCGGGGGGGCAGTAGGGGCCGTAGTCCGGCGGCCCGCCATCGGCCGGACTGGGGGGGCCGCCGCCGTCCTCCGCCGCCGCAAAGGGGGAGAAGCGCTGTAGCTCCGCGGTCACCGCGGCAACGGCAGCTGAGTTGGTCGCTACGGTGATGCAGGAGGGATGGACACACGGTCCGGACCGGATGGGCAGAACCCGACCAGAACCGTCCAACCACAGCACAAAGTCTGCAGGAGAAACAGCAACAGGTAACCAGGGTAACCCAGAGGGGGGGGGGCTAACTAGTCCTGGGGGTCTGACTGTAGTACCTCATCAGTCCTGTAGTACCTCATTAGTCCTGTGGGTCTGGCTGTAGTACCTCATCAGTCCTGTAGTACCTCATATGTCCTGTAGTACCTCATTAGTCCTGTGGGTCTGGCTGTAGTACCTCATCAGTCCTGTAGTACCTCATATGTCCTGTAGTACCTCATTAGTCCTGTGGGTCTGGCTGTAGTACCTAGTCAGTCCTGTGGGTCTGGCTGTAGTACCTCGTCAGTCCTGTAGTACCTCATCAGTCCTGTGGGTCTGGCTGTAGTACCTAGTCAGTCCTGTGGGTCTGGCTGTAGTACCTCGTCAGTCCTGTAGTACCTCATCAGTCCTGTGGGTCTGGCTGTAGTACCTCATCAGTCCTGTAGTACCTCATCAGTCCTGTGGGTCTGGCTGTAGTACCTCATCAGTCCTGTAGTACCTCATCAGTCCTGTGGGTCTGGCTGTAGTACCTCATCAGTCCTGTAGTACCTCATATGTCCTCTAGTACCTCATTAGTCCTGTGGGTCTGGCTGTAGTACCTAGTCAGTCCTGTGGGTCTGGCCGTAGTACCTCATCAGTCCTGTGGGTCTGGCTGTAGTACCTCATCAGTCCTGTAGTACCTCATCAGTCCTGTGGGTCTGGCTGTAGTACCTCATCAGTCCTGTAGTACCTCATCAGTCCTGTAGTACCTCATCAGTCCTGTGGGTTGGCTGTAGTACCTCATCAGTCCTGTAGTACCTCATCAGTCCTGTGGGTCTGGCTGTAGTACCTCATCAGTCCTGTAGTACCTCATCAGTCCTGTGGGTCTGGCTGTAGTACCTCATCAGTCCTGTAGTACCTCATCAGTCCTGTGGGTATGGCTGTAGTACCTCATCAGTCCTGTAGTACCTCATCAGTCCTTTGGGTATGGCTGTAGTACCTCATCAGTCCTGTAGTACCTCATTAGTCCTGTGGGTCTGGCTGTAGTACCTCATCAGTCCTGTAGTACCTCGTCAGTCCTGTAGTACCTCATTAGTCCTGTGGGTCTGGCTGTAGTACCTAGTCAGTCCTGTGGGTCTGGCCGTAGTACCTCATCAGTCCTGTGGGTCTGGCTGTAGTACCTCATCAGTCCTGTAGTACCTCATCAGTCCTGTGGGTCTGGCTGTAGTACCTCATCAGTCCTGTAGTACCTCATCAGTCCTGTAGTACCTCATCAGTCCTGTGGGTCTGGCTGTAGTACCTCATCAGTCCTGTAGTACCTCATCAGTCCTGTGGGTCTGGCTGTAGTACCTCATCAGTCCTGTAGTACCTCATCAGTCCTGTGGGTCTGGCTGTAGTACCTCATCAGTCCTGTAGTACCTCATCAGTCCTGTGGGTATGGCTGTAGTACCTCATCAGTCCTGTAGTACCTCATCAGTCCTTTGGGTATGGCTGTAGTACCTCATCAGTCCTGTAGTACCTCATTAGTCCTGTGGGTCTGGCTGTAGTACCTCATCAGTCCTGTAGTACCTCGTCAGTCCTGTAGTACCTCATTAGTCCTGTGGTTCTGGCTGTAGTACCTCGTCAGTCCTGTAGTACCTCATCAGTCCTGTAGTACCTCGTCAGTCCTGTAGTACCTCATCAGTCCTGTGGTTCTGGCTGTAGTACCTCATCAGTCCTGTAGTACCTCGTCAGTCCTGTAGTACCTCATCAGTCCTGTGGGTCTGGCCGTAGTACATCATCAGTCCTGTGGGTCTGGCTGTAGTACCTCATCAGTCCTGTAGTACCTCATCAGTCCTGTAGTACCTCATCAGTCCTGTGGGTCTGGCCGTAGTACCTCATCAGTCCTGTAGTACCTCATCAGTCCTGTGGGTCTGGCCGTAGTACATCATCAGTCCTGTGGGTCTGGCTGTAGTACCTCATCAGTCCTGTAGTACCTCATCAGTCCTGTAGTACCTCATCAGTCCTGTAGTACCTCATCAGTCCTGTGGGTCTGGCTGTAGTACCTCGTCAGTCCTGTGGGTCTGGCTGTAGTACCTCGTCAGTCCTGTAGTACCTCGTCAGTCCTGTGGGTCTGGCTGTAGTACCTCGTCAGTCCTGTAGTACCTCATCAGTCCTGTAGTACCTCATCAGTCCTCTGGGTCTGGCTGTAGTACCTGTGTAGTATCCAGGGGGCAGCACCTCGTCCTGCTTGTAGCTCTGTTCTCCCAGCAGTTGGCGCAGAGCTTCAGCCACCAGACCTTTATAGCTGGAGACCCAACAGAACCAGTCAGACCCACCGGGTCTCGGCGTGGACCCTGGGAACCGGTCCAGGTCCAGGTGGGCTCACCTGTACTTCCTGTTGACCTCGTCCGCCGTCAGGGCCTGGTCAAACATCAGCACCTTGTGTGCGTCCTGCAGGCGAGGGCCGACGTAGTCGCGGTACTCCAGCTCCACCGCCGCGTCCAGAAGGGACAGGTACCGTCTGACGATCAGCGCGTACGGACTGTCTGGGGACAGAGGACACAGAGGACACTGGTTACACTGGGGCAGCGCCGCAGGCGTCCACCAGCAGACACTGGTCCCGGTGTCCGCTGGCCGTCCCCCAAGCGTCCCGCCGCCGGCTCACTGGTGACGTTGCTGATGAAGGCGGAGGAGAAGACGCGGGGCAGCACCGTCCCGGGGAAGTGTCCCAGCTGGAACAGGGACATGAGGATGTTGACGGTGGCGAGCGGCGAGCAGAGAGCCTTGAGCTGCAGCGCCTCCTCCAGGCGGGAGAAGAACTGCTGCTGGGACGGCCGGAAGCTCATCCTGCTGAACGGGAACACCAGCTTCTGGATGACCTGCAGGGACGGACGCGCTCAGGGACCGTCCTCCGCCTCAGACGCCCCCCCCCCGTCCTCACCTTGCTGTCCAGGTACTCGGCCTTCCGGATCAGGAAGTCGGCCATGGTGTCCAGGAGCCGCGTGTCCCGGAGCCGGTGGCGGGCGACGTACTTGGCGATCAGGGCCATGGTGTGGGGCGTGATGCTGTCCACCTTCTTGGGCAGCTCCTCTGCAGGACACAGTCACAGCCGGGTTAGGGGGGGAGGGGGGGACAGGCGGACAGCCGGACGGCGGACGGGTCCTGGCGGGCCCACCTGCCAGGCTGCTGATGAACTTCTCCTGCCGGTTCTGGTAGAACAGCTGCGAGCTGAAGATCAGCTCCAGGCTCTTGTTGCTGGCCTCAGCGGCGCAGGCGGCCAGCATCTCGTCCAGCAGCGCCATCTCCTGGTCGCGGACGCCGCTGACGCTGGACAGGGTGTGTTTCACCAGGCGCAGGATCTTCCTGGGGAGACGACCGGCCCAGTCAGAGCCCGGCGCCGGGCCTCTGACCGGGCCGGCCGTACCGGCTCTGACCGGGCCGGCGCCGGGCCTCTGAACGGGCCGGTACCGGTACCGGGCTCTGACCGGGCCGGCGCCGGGCCTCTGACCGGCGGCGCCGGCCTCTGACCGGCCGGTACCGGTACCGGCTCTGAACGGGCCGGTGCGGGCCTTGACCGGGCCGGTGCCGGGCCTCTGACCGGCCGGTGCCGGGCCTCTGACCGGCCGTGCCGGGCCTCTGACGGCCGGCGCGGCCTCTGAGGCCGTAGCCGGTACCGGGCCTCTGACGGGCCGGTGCGGGCCTCTGACGGGCCGGCCGGGCCTCTGACCGGCGGCGCCGGGCCTCTGAACGGGCCGGACCGGGCCTCTGACCGGGCCGGCGCCGGGCCTCTGAACGGGCCGGTACCGGTACCGGGCCTCTGACCGGGCCGGCGCCGGGCTTGAACGGGCCGGTGCCAGGCCTCTGACCGGGCCGGTACCGGGCCTCTGACCGGGCCGGTGCCGGTACCGGGCTCTGACCGGCGTGCCGGGCCTCTGACCGGGCCGGTGCCGGTGCCAGGCCTCTGAACGGCCCGGCACCGGGCCTCTGAACGGGCCGGTGCCGGGCCTCTGACCGGGCCGGTGCCGGGCCTCTGACCGGGCCGGTGCCGGTGCCAGGCCTCTGAACGGGCCGGCGCCGGGCCTCTGACGGGCCGTACCGGGCCTCTGAACGGGCGGTGCCGGGCCTCTGACCGGCCACTCTGACTCACCTGTTGGTGAGGAGCTGCTCGGGTTGGGGGCCGGGCCGCCGGCGCCCCCGCTGGCGCCCGGCCGTCTGCAGCGAGCGCCACTTGAGGCGGTAGTAGCTGAGCAGCAGGAAGAGCGTCTGCGGGTGGCGCTCGCGCTCCAGCTGCCTCTCCAGGCCGGCCAGGCAGGCCTCCGTCAGCGGGTGCTGGCTGCTCGGGTGGAGCCGCATGCTGGAGCTGAACACCATGGAAACGTCCTTCTGGTTGAACTGGGTCAGCCTGGACTGGGACTCCGCCTCCAGCACCGCCACCACCTTGGCGTCGCCGGGCAGCCCTGGGGGCAGAGGTGCTGAGGTCAGAGTGGGCGGAGCCCGGCAGGCGGGGGGGGGCCTTACCCAGCGAGGCCACGGCGTACAGGCAGTTGACGACGCTGAAGTTGTCGAACTTGGCGCAGTCGCTGACGATGGCGTCGCACAGCGTCTGGAAGTCGGGCTGGTCCAGGACGCGGCGCGCCGCCTCGCCGCCGCGCGGCGCCGCCTGCAGCAGCTGGCCGATCCGCTGCAGCGCCACGGCGTAGTGGTGGGGGGACACCTTGGCCGGGTTCTGGGCCAGCCAGCGCAGCACCTCGTCGGGGCGGCGCGAGCGTTCGATCAGCCGCTTCATGGTGAAGAACGTGTCGTAGCTCATCTTCTCATGGATGAAGTTCCACGTCTTCTTCCTGCCGCCGGCCGCCTGCACCTGGTGGTGGGGGGGCGGAGGGGGCGGAGCCAGGTGCTGGTAGTGATGGTGGAGGTGGGGGCCGCGGTCCGGGCGGCCCGGGTACAGAGGGTAGGCGGGGGGAGGCGGCGGGTGGAGGTGGTGGGGGAGGGGAGGTGGGGGAGCCTCCAGCACCGCCAGCCCCGCCCTCCTGCCCTGCTTCAGCCCGCCTCCGCCCCCCCCTCCGCCCCCCGCGGTGCCGTAGAGCCGGGCGGCGTACATGGCGGCGCGTCGACTCAGGAAGCGCCACCTAGTGGACCAACACAGCATCGTCCAGCAGACCTGGAGGCTCCGGCTCAGCCGCCCTGCAACAGCAGAACATCCACACCTTACACAGCTGCTCCAGGTCAACGACCTCCGACCCCTGGGGCCACAGCTGCTCCAGGTCAACGACCTCCGACCCCTGGGGCCACAGCTGCTCCAGGTGAACGACCTCTGACCCCTGGGGAGCAGCTCCGACCCCTGGGGCCACAGCTGCTCCAGGTGAACGACCTCCGACCCCTGGGGCCACAGCTGCTCCAGGTGAACGACCTCCGACCCCTGGGGCCACAGCTGCTCCAGGTGAACGACCTCCGACCCCTGGGGAGCAGCTCCGACCCCTGGGGCCACAGCTGCTCCAGGTGAACGACCTCTGACCCCTGGGGAGCAGCTCCGACCCCTGGGGCCACAGCTGCTCCAGGTGAACGACCTCCGACCCCTGGGGCCACAGCTGCTCCAGGTGAACGACCTCCGACCCCTGGGGCCACAGCGGCTCCAGGTGAACGACCTCCGACCCCTGGGGAGCAGCTCCGACCCCTGGGGCCACAGCTGCTCCAGGTGAACGACCTCTGACCCCTGGGGAGCAGCTCCGACCCCTGGGGCCACAGCTGCTCCAGGTGAACGACCTCTGACCCTGGGGAGCAGCTCCGACCCCTGGGGCCACAGCTGCTCCAGGTGAACGACCTCCGACCCCTGGGGCCACAGCTGCTCCAGGTGAACGACCTCCGACCCCTGGGGCCACAGCTGCTCCAGGTGAACGACCTCCGACCCCTGGGGCCACAGCTGCTCCAGGTGAACGACCTCCGACCCCTGGGGCCACAGCTGCTCCAGGTGAACGACCTCCGACCCCTGGGGCCACAGCTGCTCCAGGTGAACGACCTCTGACCCCTGGGGCCACAGGGCCCCACGCCAGCATGATAGAGAAACATTGGAGGAAGTAAACTAAAAGCCATTTCCATGTTGTTGTCATGGTTGCTCCTGTCGATGGTTGTCACCTTGACTACGGTCCGTTTGCTGTTTTTACCTGACGCTACTTGACTCCCTTCACCTCCACGTCAAAGTTTTAGTTTGTTAAAACAATAATAAAGATGCTAATGGTTTGTCACCTGGTGTTGACATACTGGCCCCAGATCAAACCTGATTGGACCGGGTCACAAATGACGTTGGGTCAGAACCACAGGCGTAGCAACGGTTTTTAGTTCAACATGATGGGTTTGGGTCACACAGTTCTGGTACCAAACAAACAGCTGAGAACATGAGTTACGATAACACCTGAACCTTGACCTCATTATGACGTCATTCAGGTCCAACACGTCCACCTGACCTCTGACCCAGAAGAAGGCGACTGGACCGAGTCCCACCTGCTGTCAACCATCAACCGGTCCAAACCGTGTTCATCTCCTCAGAACCGAACACCCAGCTAATAATTCTACCTCTATGCTAACCGAGAGCTAACGGGCTGCACTGCCGCGGACAGCAGCTGCCGCTGGGCTCCAGCCCCTCCGTCACATTCAACAGTAACGAATAACCGCAGTATCATCTGACCGGGTTCAGTAGCGACAAACTCTGCTAGTAGCGGCGGTACGCCGCAAACCCAGGCTACATGCTAAGCTAATCAGGCTACATGCTAGTCTGACCAGGCTACATGCTAAGCTAATCAGGCTATATGCTAGTCTGACCAGGCTACATGCTAAGTTAATCAGGCTACATGCTAAACTGACCAGGCTACATGCTAAACTAATCAGGCTACGTGCTAAGCTAATCAGGCTACATGCTAAACTGACCAGGCTACATGCTAAACTAATCAGGCTACGTGCTAAACTAATCAGGCTACGTGCTAAGCTAAGCTTCCTCTGGGCTCCAGTAGCTCCGGCAGCTACAGTTGTCCTTCCCCGTCTCTGTCACAGATCCACGGCTGCTCTCCGAGATTTTGACCCGGGTCAGAAGCTGACAGTGGCGGATTCGTTACCTCATAGCTCAGTACCGCCGGTCGCTCCGCTATGTGAACAAGAAGCCGCTGACGGTCCAAGTTCAGCGGGAAACCAGTGATCAGTCAGCCCGTTCATTCCTCCACACAGTCCGCAGACTCCATCACGGTGTCCCGGTCCGCACCGACATCCGGGGCCACAGCGCCACCCTGCGGCGGGAAGACCGGGGATCGGTTAGATTGAAAATCAATGGTAATTCTTATGAAAAAGGAGGTTGGATTTCTGGAATTGTCTTATCAAGAACATTTTTGGAAACAGTGTAAACTCTTCATAAACTGTTATATTGATGCTAAATGTGAGCATATTATTTTTGGTTTTCATGGTAAGAATACAAATGCAGGCACAAGACTGGCAATCAATCTAATTATTATATTTGGCAAATTTCATATTAAAAATGTACATTTTCATCATCTTCACCCTTGTCATCTTTTATTTTTTTACAGTTTTGGTTAAGGAAATCCACTATTTCCAAAGTATGAAGGAAAAGCTGTAAAAGCGTATGAATGTTGTAGATCTCTGAATATGTTTAATTTATCATGTCTGTAATATCTGCTCTCTATTCTTTTTATTTTTCATACTGGCATACTTTTCAATAATAAGAAAAACTTGAATAAAACAACAAGAGACAGTGAAGGGGCTGCAGACAGAACCTGCTTCACTGACATACAGCTGATGAACTGTTTCCTCAGCGGGGATGAAGCGGCCATGTGGTCTGTGACCTCGATGGAGACTGTGGCAGATTTACCTGACAAATATGGCGGCTCCAGTAGCAGTCAGGGCGGAAGAGGGTTTTCCTCCTGCTCCATGTTCCCCTTAGGGCCTGCAGGGGGCGCGGGCGCTGATCTGACCGAACCAACCGAAGAAGAAGACGCGGAGGAAACATGTCGGCGCCGCTGGATGGTTCCGGAACGTTTGTTTTGGACCCGCTCCGTGTGTAGAACCGTCCCGCCTCGGCGCCATGGCGCAGCGGTACCTGCGGGCTGCGGGCTACAGGAACCTGGTTCGGCTGCTGCGGCCCAGCGGGGTCAGGACGGTAGGTGGGGGCGGACCGACCGGCTCACCTTGACCCGCTCCGCTCCGGTCCCGGTCCGGTTTCGGGAAGCCGCTCAGAAACACGTGGTAGTCTGAGCGGGACGTTTTCACCTGTAATAGAGGTGTGACGTCAGCCAGGTATCCTCAGTTTTCACTCGGATCCTGTGACGTCAGAGCCTGTTTACTGATGACGACATTGATTACGTAGTCATCGCAGAGGGGTCAGAACGGTTCTGTTGGTCTGAATGGGTCCAGAAGTTGTGTTGTCCCCTCCCAGGTGCCTGCAGCCGGTTCCGGTCGGGTTCGGATTGGACCCGACCGGCTGGAGCTGCTGGGAGCCTCCAGGATCCTGAGCTCCAAACCGCCCAAAGGTGAGTGTGGACCCGGTTCCGGTTCTGTCACCATGGACCCGCACTGTCACCATGGAAACCAACCGGTTTTGGTCTCCTCACAGGATTTGAGAAATATTTCCCAGACAGTCAGAACCGGGCCAGAACCTCTGAACCGGAAGATAAAGGTAAAGAAGACACAGGTGAGTCTGAGCAGCTGGAGACGGTGAACTGGGTCAGAACCGGTTCTGTTTCTGAGTTGGGTTTAGGGGCGGGGCCGGTTCCCTGATGACGCATGTGCTGACTCATCCTGACGCTCAAAGCCCAGCCGGTTCTGACCCGTTTCAGAGTCCAAACCGGCCCAGAAGCCGTCCGGGAAGCCCGGAGGAGGGAGACGAGGCGGCCGTAAGGAGGAGAACCGCTGGTACCGGCGCCTGCAGAAGGTCAGCCACCGGGCCGGGCCGGCCGGCGGTACCTGTCCAGGTGTCTCAGCTGCTCCTGTCTCCAGGGCGACGTCCCCTGGGACGACCAGGACTTCCGCCTGTACTTCCTGAGCGGCGTGGCGTTCTGGACCGCCGTCGCCTACTACGTCTTCCTGCGGGACGGAGGTCGTGAGGTCACCTGGAAGGACTTTGTCAACAACTACCTGTCCAAAGGAGCGGTGAGGACCCGACCCGAGTCCGGCCCGGTTCTGGTTCTGCTGCTCTAACCGGCGATCCCACCAGGTGGAGCGGCTGGAGGTGGTCAACAAGCGCTACGTCAGGGTGGCGTTCTCTCCGGGGAAGACGCCGCTGGACGGGGTGCGTCTCATCGGCCGCCCTGTAGCTCCGCCCTGTAGCTCCGCCCTGTAGCTCCGCCCCTGTAGCTCCCCCTGTACTCCGCCCTGTAGCTCCGCCCCTGTAGCTCCACCCCTGTAGCTCCGCCCTGTAGCTCCACCCCTGTAGCTCCGCCCGTAGCTCCGCCCCTGACTCCTCCCCCGTAGCTCCCCCCTGACTCCGCCCCTGTAGCTCCGCCCTGTAGCTCCCCCCTGACTCCGCCCTGCTCCTCCCCCATAGCTCCGCCCTGTACTCCCCCCGTAGCTCCGCCCGGCTCCCCCATAGCTCCGCCCCTGACTCCTCCCCCTAGCTCCCCCCTGACTCCTCCCCCGTATGCTCCGCCCTGTAGTTATTCCCCCTGACTCCGCCCTTGACTCCTCCCCCATAGCTCCGCCCCTGACTCCTCCCCCGTAGCTCCGCCCGTGACTCCTCCCCATAACTCCGCCCCTGACTCCTCCACATAGCTCCGCCCCTGACTCCTCCCCCGTTGCTCCGCCCCTGACTCCTCCCCCGTAGCTCCGCCCCTGACTCCTCCCCCGATAGCTCCACCCCTGACTGCTCCCCCTTAGCTCCGCCCTGCTCCTCCCCCGAGCTCCGCCCTGACTCCTCCCCCGTAGCTCCTCCCTGTAGCTCCACCCTGTAGCTGCCCTGTGCTCCTCCCCTAGCTCCGCCCCTGACTCCTCCCCCGTAGCTCCTCCCTGTAGCTCCGCCCTGTAGCTTCCCCCGTAGCTCCGCCCTGTACTCCTCCCCCGTAGCTCCCCCCTGACTCCCCCCGTAGCTCCTCCCCTGACTCCCCCCGTAGCTCCGCCCTGTAGTCTCCCCCGACTCCGCCCTGACTCCTCCCCCGTAGCTCCTCCCTGACTCCCCCGTAGCTCCCCCCTGACTCCTCCCCCGTAGCTCCGCCCGTAGTTATTCCCCCTGACCCGCCCTGACTCCCCCCCGTAGCTCCGCCCCTGACTCCTCCACATAGCTCCGCCCCTGACTCCTCCCCCTTAGCTCCGCCCCTGACTCCGCCCCGTAGCTCCGCCCAGTAGTTATTCCCCCTGACTCCGCCCCTTAGCTCCGCCCCTGACTCCCCCCGTAGCTCCGCCCCTGACTCCTCCCCCTTAGCTCCCCCTGACTCCCCCCGTACTCCTCCCATAGACCCCTGACTCCTCCCCCTCTCCGCCCTGACTCCTCCCATAGCTCCGCCCCTGACTCCTCCCCCGTAGCTCCGCCCCTGACTCCTCCCCCGTAGCTCCGCCCCTGACTCCTCCCCCGTAGCTCCAGCCCGTCCCCTGACTCCGCCCTTAGCTCCGCCCCTGACTCCTCCCCCGTAGCTCCACCCTGTAGTTATTCCCCCTGACTCCGCCCCTGACTCCGCCCCTTTCCCACTGCAGCAGTCCGTCTGGTTCAACATCGGCAGCGTCGACACCTTTGAGAGGAACCTGGAGGCGGCCCAGGGCGAGCTGGGCATCGGGGGCGAGAGCCGGCTGCCCGTGGTTTACTCCAGCGAGAGCGACGGGTGAGTCTGACCTTCGGCCCGACCTTCGGCCTGACCCCTGACCCCCGCCGCCCCCCCTCAGGTCGTTCCTGCTCAGCATGCTGCCCACGGCGCTCATCATCGGCTTCCTGCTGCTCATGCTGCGGCGCGGGGCCCCCGGGAGGCCGGGCCGCGGCGTGGGCGGCCTGTTCAGCGTGAGCGAGACGACGGCCAAAGTCCTGAGGGACGAGATCGACGTCCAGTTCAAGGACGTGGCTGGATGCGAGGAGGCCAAGCTGGAGATCATGGAGTTCGTCAACTTCCTGAAGAACCCCAAGCAGTACCAGGACCTGGGCGCCAAGATCCCCAAGGTGAGGCGGGACGGTCGTGGTTCTGCTGGTCTGCTGGTTCTGCTGGGTTCTGCCGTTCTGCTGGGTTCTGCCGTTCTGCTGGGTTCTGCGGGTTCTGCCGGTCTGCTGTTCTGCTGGGTTCTGCCGGGTTCTGCTGGGTTCTGCTGGGTTCTGCTGGGTTGTTTCTGCTGGGTTCTGCTGGTAGGTTCTGCTGGGTTCTGCTGGGTTCTGCTGGCCCGGGTTCTCTGCTGGGTTCTGCTGGGTTCTGCTGGTTCTGCTGGGTTCTGGTAGGTTCTGCTGGGTTCTGCTGGGTTCTGCTGGGTTCTGCTGGGTTCTGCTGGGTCCTGCTGGGTTCTGCTGGTGTTTCTGCTGGGTTCTGCCTGGGTTCTGCTGGGTTCTGTAGTTCTGCTGGGTTCTGCTGGGTTCTGCTGGGTTCTGGTAGGTTCTGCTGGGTCCTGATGGGTTCTGCTGGGTTCTGCTGGGTTCTGCTGGGTTCTGGTAGGTTCTGCTGGGTTCTGCTGGGTTCTGTGGGTTCTGGTAGGTTCTGCTGGGTTCTGCTGGGTTCTGTGGGTCTGTCTCTCAGTTCTGTGCTGTGCGGCAGGGCGCCATCTTGACCGGACCCCCAGGAACCGGAAGACGCTGCTGGCCAAGGCCACGGCAGGCGAAGCCAACGTTCCCTTCATCACGGTCAACGGCTCCGAGTTCCTGGAGATGTTCGTGGGAGTCGGCCCGGCCCGGGTGAGTCGGCCCGGCCCAGGGAGCGGTTCCCTGTCCCCTGGTTCCCCTGGTTCCTCTCTGGTTCCCCCGGTTCCTCACCTCTGGTTCCGTTCTCTGTTCGTTCCTGTTCCTCTCCCGGTTCCCCTGGTTCCTCTATTCCCTGGTTCCCCCGGTTCCCTGGTTCCTCTCTGGTTCCCTGTTCCTGGTTCCTCTCTGGTTCCCCCGTTCCCCTGGTTCCTCTCTGGTTCCCTGGTTCCCCTGGTTCCTTTAGTTCCTCTCTGGTTCCTCTGTTCCTGGTTCCTCTCTGGTTCCCCTGGTTCCTCTAGTCCCTGTTCCCCCCTATTCTCTCTGGTTCCTCTGGTTCCTGTTCCCCTGGTTCCCCCGTTCCCCTGGTTCCCCCGGTTCCCCTGGTTCCTCTAGTTCCTCTCTGGTTCCCCCGGTTCCCCTGGTTCCCTAGTTCCTCTCTGTTCCCTGGTTCCTCTCTGGTTCCCCTGGTTCCTCTATTCCTCTCTGGTTCCCCCGGTTCCTCTAGTTCCTCTCTGGTTCCCCCGGTTCCTCTAGTTCCCTCTGGTTCCTGTTCCCCCGGTTCCCCCTGTTCCCCTGTTCCTCTCTGGTTCCCCTGGTTCCCCCGGTTCCTGGTTCCCGGTTCCTCTGACGGTTCCCCCCTGCAGGTCCGGGACCTGTTTGTTCTGGCCCGTAAGAACGCTCCCTGCATCCTGTTCATCGATGAGATCGACGCCGTGGGCCGGAAACGCGGCCGCGGAACCTTCGGCGGCCAGAGCGAGCAGGAGAACACGCTGAACCAGCTGCTGGTGGAGATGGACGGTGGGTCCAGAACCGGTCCAGAACCGGCCAGAACCGGCCAGAACCGCCAGAACGGCCGTCCTCACTGTCCGCTCTGTCCCCAGGCTTCAACACCGCCACCAACGTGGTGGTTCTGGCCGGAACCAACCGGCCCGACATCCTGGACCCGGCGCTGCTGCGGCCCGGACGCTTCGACAGGCAGATCTACATCGGTGAGCGCCGGCCGGACAGGTGAGCCGCCGCCAGGTGAGCCGCTGACGCCCTCTGTCCCTCAGGTCCCCCGGACATCAAGGGACGGGCGTCCATCTTTAAGGTCCACCTGCGTCCTCTGAGGCTCAGCACAGACCTGGACAACGTCGCTCTGGCCAGGAAGATGGCCGCCCTCACACCTGGATTCTCAGGTAGGGGAGCCCAGCCAGGGGGCGGAGTCCTGACTGAAGGTCCTGGTGTGGACTGTGTCCTCACTGTCCTCAGTGTCTGTCTCTCACTGTCTGTCTCTCACTGTCTGTCTCCACTGTCTGTCCCTCACTGTCTCTCACTGTCTGCTCTCACTGTCTGCTCTCACTGTCTGTCTCTCACTGTCTTCACTGTCTGTCCTCACGCTCTCACTTCTGTCCCTCACTGTCTCTCACTGTCTGTCTCTCACTGTCTGTCTCTCACTGTCTGTCCCTCACTGTCTCTCACTGTCTGTCCCTCACTGTCTCTCACTGTCTGTCTCTCACTGTCTCTCACTGCTGTCTCTCACTGTCTGTCTCTCACTGTCTGTCCTCACAGTCTCTTCTGTCCGTCTCTCACTGTCTCTCACTGTCTTCACTGTCTGTCTCTCACTGTCTCTCACTGTCTGTCTCTCACTGTCTCTCACTGTCTCTCTGTCCGTCTCCAGGCGTGACATCGCTAACGTCTGTAACGAGGCGGCGCTGATCGCCGCCCGCCATCTGTCCGACTCCATCAGCCAGCAGCACTTTGAACAGGCCATTGAGAGGGTGATCGGAGGTGAGACCCGAACAGAACCAGCCGGGTTCTGGTTCCGGTTCTGTAACTTTCTGTCCCCTGGAGGTCTGGAGAAGAAGACCCAGGTCCTGCAGCCGGAGGAGAAGAAGACGGTGGCGTATCATGAGGCTGGACACGCCGTGGCCGGCTGGTTCCTGGAGCACGCCGACCCGCTGCTGAAGGTCCGTCTGGGTCCGTCTGATCCGTCTGGATCCGTCTGGGTCCGTCTGATCCGTCTGGGTCCGTCGGGTCCGTCTGGGTCCGTCTGATCCGTCTTCCGTCGGGGTCCTTTGGGTCTGTCTGGGTCCGTCGGGGGCCCGGCCGGGTTCTGAGGCCTCGCTACCTGTGCAGGTGTCCATCATCCCCAGGGGGCGGGGCCTGGGCTACGCCCAGTACCTGCCCAGGGAGCAGTACCTGTACACCCAGGAGCAGCTGCTGGACCGCATGTGCATGACGCTGGGGGGCCGAATCGCCGAGGAGCTGTTCTTCGGCCGGGTCACGACCGGGGCGCAGGACGACCTCCGCAAGGTCACGCAGAGCGCCTACGCACAGGTGAGGCTACGCACAGGTGAGGCTGCGCACAGGTGAGGCTGCGCACAGGTGAGGCTGCGCACAGGTGAGGCTGCGCACAGGTGAGGCTGCGCACAGGTGAGGCGGGTGGACAGTCCTGGCTGCTTGGTCCGCTCCGGCTGTCCTCCTCCGGTCCAGTCCGGTCCGGTCAGTCCGGTTGGTCCGGTCAGTCCGGTTGGTCCGGTCAGTCCGGTCCAGTCAGTCCGGTCCAGTCAGTCCGGTCCGGTCCAGTCAGTCCGGTCCGGTCCGGTCCAGTCAGTCCGGTCGGTCCGGTCAGTCCGGTCCAGTCAGTCCGGTCCAGTCAGTCCGGTCCGGTCCAGTCAGTCCGGTCCAGTCAGTCCGGTCCAGTCAGTCCGGTCCGGTCCAGTCAGTCCGGTCCGGTCCGGTCCAGTCAGTCCGGTCGGTCCGGTCAGTCCGGTCCAGTCAGTCCGGTCGGTCCGGTCCTGTCGGTCTGGTCTGTTCCGGTCTGGTCAGTCCGGTCCAGTCCAGTCTGGTCAGTCCAGTCCGGTCCAGTCAGTCCGGTCCGGTCGGTCCGGTCCAGTCAGTCCGGTCCGGTCAGTCCAGTCTGGTCAGTCCAGTCCGGTCCAGTCAGTCCGGTCCGGTCCTGTCAGTCCGGTCCTGTCAGTCCGGTCCAGTCAGTCCGGTCCGGTCCTGTCAGTCCGGTCCGGTCGGTCCGGTCAGTCCGGTCCGGTCGGTCCGGTCCAGTCAGTCCGGTCCAGTCAGTCCGGTCCGGTCCAGTCAGTCCGGTCTCGGTCGGTCCGGTCCGGTCTCCAGTCAGTCTGGTCTGGTCGGTCCGTCCAGTCAGTCGTCCGGTCCGGTCGGTCCGGTCCAGTCAGTCTGGTCTGGTCAGTCCGGTCCAGTCAGTCCGGTCCAGTCAGTCCTGTCCGGTCCGGTCAGTCTGGTCTGGTCGGTCCGGTCCAGTCAGTCCGGTCCAGTCAGTCCGGTCCAGTCAGTCCGGTCCAGTCAGTCCGGTCCAGTCAGTCCGGTCCAGTCAGTCCTGTCCGGTCCGGTCAGTCTGGTCTGGTCAGTCCGGTCCAGTCAGTCCGGTCCAGTCAGTCCTGTCCGGTCCGGTCAGTCTGGTCTGGTCGGTCCGGTCCTGTCAGTCCGGTCCTGTCAGTCCGGTCCGGTCGGTCCGGTCCGGTCCTGTCAGTCCGGTCCGGTCGGTCCGGTCCGGTCAGTCCGGTCCGGTCCGGTCGGTCCGGTCCAGTCAGTCCGGTCCAGTCAGTCCGGTCCGGTCAGTCCGGTCCAGTCAGTCCGGTCCGGTCGGTCCGGTCCAGTCAGTCTGGTCTGGTCGGTCCGGTCCAGTCCAGTCAGTCCGGTCCGGTCGGTCCGGTCCAGTCAGTCTGGTCTGGTCAGTCCAGTCCAGTCAGTCCGGTCCAGTCAGTCCGGTCCGGTCCTGTCAGTCCGGTCCTGTCAGTCCGGTCCGGTCGGTCCGGTCCGGTCCAGTCTGTCCGGTCCGGTCGGTCCGGTCGCAGTCAGTCCGGTCCGGTCGGTCCGGTCCGGTCCGGTCCGGTCCAGTCAGTCTGGTCTGGTCGGTCCGGTCCAGTCCAGTCAGTCCGGTCCGGTCGGTCCGGTCCGGTCCGGTCAGTCATCCGGTCCAGTCAGTCTGGTCTGGTCGGTCCAGTCCAGTCAGTCCGGTCCGGTCGGTCCGGTCCGGTCAGTCCGGTCCTGTCTGTCCGGTCCGGTCCGGTCAGTCCGGTCCGGTCCAGTCAGTCCGGTCCTGTCTGTCCGGTCCGGTCCGGTCAGTCCGGTCCGGTCCGGTCAGTCCGGTCCGGTCCGGTCAGTCCGGTCCGGTCCGGTCAGTCCGGTCCTGTCTGTCCGGTCCGGTCCGGTCAGTCCGGTCCGGTCCAGTCAGTCCGGTCCAGTCAGTCCGGTCTGGTCGGTCCGGTCCGGTCGGTCCGGTCCGGTCAGTCCAGGTCCGGTCCGGTCCGGTCCGGCGTCCGGTCCGGTCCTCTGACCTGCCGCTGTCCCGCAGGTGGTCCAGTTCGGGATGAACGCCCAGGTGGGCCAGGTGTCGTTCGACCCGCCGCGGCCCGGCGACGTGGTTCTGGAGAAGCCGTACAGCGAAGCCACGGCCCGACTCATCGACTCCGAGGTCCGGACCCTGATCGGCGCCGCGTACCGCCGGACCCGGCTGCTGCTGAGCGACAGGAAGGCCGAGGTGGACAAGGTACCGGGTCCGTGGCCGGTTCCGGTTCCTCTGGGCCCGGCGGCCCGGGAGGCCGCGGTCCCGGTCCTGACCGCGGTCCCGGTCCTGACCGCGGTCCCGGTCCTGACCGCGGTCCCGGTTCCGTCCTGCAGGTGGCGCAGCGGCTGCTGCAGCAGGAGGTTCTGTCCAAAGGCGACATGGAGGAGCTTCTGGGCCGGCGGCCGTTTGCTGAGCGTTCGACGTACGAGGAGCTGGTGGACGAAGACGAGGACACGGCGCCGGACGGCCTGAGGGACCGGGACCGGGAATAGGACTGGACCCGGGACCGGGACCAGGACCAGGACCAGGACCGGGACCGGGACCAGGACCAGGACCGAGACCGGGACCGAGACCGGGACCGGGACCAGGACCGGGACCGGGACCGGGACCGGGATCGGACCGGGACCAGGACCAGGACCGGGACCAGGACCGGGACCGGGACCGGGACCGGGACTGAGACCGGGACCAGGACCAGGACCAGGACCAGGACCGGGACCAGGACCAGGACCGAGACCGGGACCGAGACCGGGACCGGGACCGGGACCGGGACTGAGACCGGGACCAGGACCAGGACCAGGACCGGGACCGGGACTGAGACCGGGACCGGGACCAGGACCAGGACCGGGACCGGGACTGAGACCGGGACCGGGACCGGGACTGAGACCGGGACCGGGACCGGGACTGAGACCGGGACCGGGACTGAGACCGGGACCGGGACCAGGACCAGGACCGGGACCGGGACCGGGACTGAGACCGGGACCAGGACCGGGACCGGGACTGAGACCAGGACCGGGACCAGGACCAGGACCGGGACCAGGACCGGGACCGGGACCGGGACCGAGACCGGGACCAGGACCAGGACCAGGACCGGGACTGAGACTGAGACCGGGACTGAGACCGGGACCAGGACCGGGACCAGGACCGGGACCGGGACTGAGACCGGGACCGGGACCAGGACCGGGACCGAGACCGGGACCGGGACTGAGACCGGGACCAGGACCGGGACCGGGACTGAGACCGGGACCAGGACCAGGACCGGGACCGGGACTGAGACCGGGACCAGGACCAGGACCGGGACTGAGACCGGGACTGAGACCGGGACTGAGACCGGGACCGGGACCGGGACCGAGACCGAGACCGGGACTGAGACCGGGACCAGGACCGGGACCGGGACCGGGACCGAGACCGGACCGGACCGGGACCGAGACCGGACCGAGACCGGGACCGGACCGGGACCGAGACCGGGACCAGGACCAGGACCGGGACTGAGACCGGGACTGAGACCGGGACCGGGACCGGGACCGGGACCGAGACCGGGACCGGGACCGAGACCGAGACCGGGACTGGACCTGACCGGACCGGGACTGAGACCCGGGACCGAGACCGGGACCAGGACCGGGACCGGGACTGAGAACCGGGACTGAGACCGGAGACAGAGACCGGGACCGAGGACCGGGACCGGGACCGAGACCGGGACTGAGACCGGGACCAGGACCGGGACCAGGACCGGGACCGGGAACCGAGAGACGACTGACCGGACGGACCGGGACCGGACCGGGACCGGACGAGACCGGGACCGAGACCGGGACGAGACCGGGACCGGGACCGGAGGACCGGGACCGGGACCGGAAGACCGGGACCGGAGACCGGGACCGGAGACCGGGACCGAGACCGGACCGAGACCGAGACGAGACCGGGACTGAGACCGGGACCAGGACCGGGACCAGGACCAGGGACCGGACCGGGACCAGGGACCAGACCGAGACCGGGACAGAGACCGGGGAACCGGGACCAGGACCGGGACGGACCGGGACCAGGACCAGGGACCAGGACCAGGACCGGGACTGAGACCGGGACTGAGACCGGGACCGGGACCGGG
The DNA here is from genome assembly GCA_033032245.1 of Poecilia picta. Taxonomy (NCBI): domain Eukaryota; kingdom Metazoa; phylum Chordata; class Actinopteri; order Cyprinodontiformes; family Poeciliidae; genus Poecilia; species Poecilia picta. The sequence goes on along the minus strand of CM065369.1, from coordinate 236,114 downwards.
ACCGGGACCGAGACCGGGACCGAGACCGGGACCGGGACCGAGACCGGACGAGACTGAGAACGGGACTGAGACCGGGACCAGGACCGGGACCGGGACCGGGACCGAGACCGGGACCGACGAGACCGGGACCGAGACCGGGACCGAGACCGGGACCAGGACCGGGACCGGGACCGGGAACCGAGACCGGGACCGGGACCGAGACCGGGAACCCGAGAACCGGGACCGAGACCGGGACCGAGACCGGGGACCGGGACCGAGACCGGGACCGAGACCGGGACCGAGACCGGGACCAGGACCAACAGGAATAGGACCGGGACCGGGACCAGGACCGGGACCAGGACCGGGACCAGGAATAGGACTGGACCCGGGACTGGACCCTGGACTGGACCGGGACCAGGACCAGGACTGGAACCAGGAGAGCCCAGAGGAGCTGGTCGCCTGCCAGATCTCTGGATTCATGCCCTTCTAGAACCTCCATCAACTGTTCTGTTGGGTTCTGAACATCAGAACCAGGTTCGTTCTGCTCATCCAGAACCAAACAGAACCTCTCCGTGTGTATCTGTAGAACCCAGACTCTGGGTCCGTTCTGATGGGGTTCTACTGGGTCCAGCATCCGGTCCCACAGCAGGATTTCCAACTCGGGTCCTCCAGAACCACGGTTCTGCAGCCTCTAGTCGCTTCTCTGCTCCAGCAGACCAGAACCAGACAGCTGGGTTCAGAGGTCCGGTTCAGGTCTGGAGCTGGAAACTTCTAGAAGCTACAGACCAAGGTTCTGGACGGTTCTGGACGGTTCTGGACGGTTCTGGATGGTTCTGGACGGTTCTGGATGGTTCTGGACGGTTCTGGACGGTTCTGGATGGTTCTGGACGGTTCTGGATGGTTCTGGACGGTTCTGGACGGTTCTGGATGGTTCTGGATGGTTCTGGATGGTTCTGGACGGTTCTGGACGGTTCTGGATGGTTCTGGATGGTTCTGGATGGTTCTGGACGGTTCTGGATGGTTCTGGACGGTTCTGGACGGTTCTGGATGGACGTTCTCCTGCTTGTGATCCACAGAACCTTTGACTGGAAGTCAACCTGCTGTTGATTGTGTTCTGATCCGGACCGATCCGGGACGTCTAGACGGTTTGGTTCTGGTAAAGTCCTGGAGTGGCTCCAGCTCATAACTAAAGCGGATCAGAACCAGTTCTGATGGGGTCTGGGTTCTAAAAGACCTGCTGTGTGTAAACATGTAAAATGATGTGTGATAATAAAGGTGTATTTGTTGGTTCTGGTTCTGATGGCTCGGGTCCAGATCTCTGATCAAACAAATAGGAAAAGATCAGAACACAAGATGAACGTTCTTGGTTCCAGAACGTTCTTGGAGCTCCAGCTTCCACTGGCACGTAACACGGTGACGTCATAAGGTCCCCTGGTACCGCCGGACCAGCTTCAGCGAACCCGACCAAACTGAGTCCTCCGGGCTTTTATTCTGAAATGTCCCCTCAGAGGAAGTGACGTCATGAGTAGCGTTGTTGTGTTCCGGGCAGCGTACAGATGCTAGTGCTTGAAGAACTGCCTGCAGGTTTTGGGTTCGGTTCTGTCGGAGATAACTTCAAAGATCCGGAGAAGCAGTTCGAGGAATTGCGGAGTGGGACGGCGGCGGAACCGGAAGGAAGCTGCATGGCTGCGGCGGTTTCTGCGGTAAGAACCGGAACTGGATGAAAGCTAAGCTAATGCTAACAGCTAAATGAATCAGTCAGTGAACTGTTCATAGAAGTGAATCAGTGAACTGTTCATAGAGAAAAGAATCAGTCAGTGAACTATTCATAGAAATGAATCAGTCAGTGAACTGTTCATAGAGAAATGAATCAGTCAGTGAACTGTTCATAGAGAAAAGAATCAGTCACTGAACTATTCATAGAAATGAATCAGTCAGTGAACTGTTCATAGAGAAAAGAATCAGTCAGTGAACTGTTCATAGAGAAAAGAATCAGTCAGTGAACTATTCATAGAAATGAATCAGTCAGTGAACTGTTCATAGAGAAATGAATCAGTCAGCAAGTCAGTGAACTGTTCATAGAGAAGTGAATCAGTCAGCAAGTCAGTGAACTGTTCATAGAGAAGTGAATCAGTCAGCAAGTCAGTGAACTGTTCATAGAGAAGTGAATCAGTCAGCAGGTCAGTGAACTGTTCATAGAAATGAATCAGTCAGTGAACTGTTCATAGAGAAGTGAATCAGTCAGCAGGTCAGTGAACTGTTCATAGAAATGAATCAGTCAGTGAACTGTTCATAGAAATGGATCAGTCAGTGAACTGTTCATAGAGAAAAGAATCAGTCAGTGAACTATTCATAGAAATGAATCAGTCAGTGAACTGTTCATAGAGAAAAGAATCAGTCAGTGAACTATTCATAGAAATGAATCAGTCAGTGAACTGTTCATAGAAATTAATCAGTCAGTGAACTGTTCATAGAGGAGTGAATTAGCCAGCAGGTCAGTGAACTGTTCATAGAGAAATGAATCAGTCAGTGAACTGTTCATAGAAGTGAATCAGTCAGTGAACTATTCATAGAAATGAATCAGTCAGTGAACTGTTCATAGAAGTGAATCAGTCAGTGAACTGTTCATAGAGAAATTAATCAGTCAGTGAACTGTTCATAGAGAAAAGAATCAGTCAGTGAACTATTCATAGAAATGAATCAGTCAGTGAACTATTCATAGAAATGAATCAGTCAGTGAACTGTTCATAGAAGTGAATCAGTCAGTGAACTGTTCATAGAGAAATTAATCAGTCAGTGAACTGTTCATAGAGAAAAGAATCAGTCAGTGAACTATTCATAGAAGTGAATCAGTCAGTGAACTGTTCATAGAGAAAAGAATCAGTCAGTGAACTGTTCATAGAGAAAAGAATCAGTCAGTGAACTATTCATAGAAATGAATCAGTCAGTGAACTCTTCATAGAGAAAAGAATCAGTCAGTGAACTGTTCATAGAGAAATGAATCAGTCAGTGAACTGTTCATAGAGAAGTGAATCAGTCAGCAAGTCAGTGAACTGTTCATAGAGAAGTGAATCAGTCAGCAGGTCAGTGAACTGTTCATAGAAATGAATCAGTCAGTGAACTGTTCATAAAAATGGATCAGTCAGTGAACTGTTCATAGAGAAAAGAATCAGTCAGTGAACTGTTCATAGAGAAAAGAATCAGTCAGTGAACTATTCATAGAAATGAATCAGTCAGTGAACTCTTCATAGAGAAAAGAATCAGTCAGTGAACTGTTCATAGAAATGAATCAGTCAGCAAGTCAGTGAACTGTTCATAGAGAAGAGAATCATTCAGTGAACCGTTCATAGAGAAGTGAATCAGTTAGCAAGTCAGTGAACTGTTCATAGAGAAAAGAATCAGTCAGTGAACTGTTCATAGAAATGGATCAGTCAGTGAACTGTTCATAGAGAAAAGAATCAGTCAGTGAACTGTTCATAGAGAAGAGAATCATTCAGTGAACCGTTCATAGAGAAGTGAATCAGTTAGCAAGTCAGTGAACTGTTCATAGAGAAAAGAATCAGTCAGTGAACTGTTCATAGAAATGGATCAGTCAGTGAACTGGTCATAGAGAAGTGAATCAGTCAGTAAGTCAGTAAACTGTTCATAGAGAAGAGAATCATTCAGTGAACCGTTCATAGAGAAGTGAATCAGTTAGCAAGTCAGTGAACTGTTCATAGAGAAGTGAATCAGTCAGTGAACTGTTCATAAAAAATGGATCAGTCAGTGAACTGTTCATAGAGAAGTGAATCATTCAGTGAACTGTTCATAGAGAAATGAATCAGCCAGCAGGTCAGTGAACTGTTCATAGATAAATGTATCAGTCAGTGAACTGTTCATCGATAAATGAATCAGTCAGTGAACTGTTCATAGAGAAGTGAATCAGTCAGCAGGTCAGTGAACTGTTCATAGAAATGAATCAGTCAGTGAACTGTTCATAGAGAAATGAATCAGTCAGTGAACTATTCATAGAAATGAATCAGTCAGTGAACTGTTCATAGAGAAAAGAATCAGTCAGTGAACTGTTCATAGAAATGGATCAGTCAGTGAACTGGTCATAGAGAAGTGAATCAGTCAGTAAGTCAGTAAACTGTTCATAGAGAAGAGAATCATTCAGTGAACCGTTCATAGAGAAGTGAATCAGTTAGCAAGTCAGTGAACTGTTCATAGAGAAGTGAATCAGTCAGTGAACTGTTCATAAAAATGGATCAGTCAGTGAACTGTTCATAGAGAAATGAATCAGCCAGTGAACTGTTCATCGATAAATGAATCAGTCAGTGAACTGTTCATAGATAACCAGGTCAGTAGATCAGTGAACTGTTAACCAGTGTGAATCGGCTGCAACCTCCTCTGATCGATGATGTCATCAGCAGTCGGTGTGTTTTGATTGGTTCTCAGGGAGGTCCGCCTCTCATCATGGAGAACGGACAGCCCGCCGCCCCCACCCCTAAGCTGGGCCTCCCTCCGCTTACCCCCCACCAGCAGGAGGCGCTGCAGAAGGTCAGTCTGTTGCCCCGGGTCAGAACCAGCAGCAGAACCTGTGGTTCTGGGCGCTAAATGGTCCATGGGTTCTCCCTGCAGGCCAAGAAGTACGCCATGGAGCAGAGCATCAGGAGCGTGCTGGTGAAGCAGACGCTGGTGCAGCAGCAGCAGCTCAGCAGCCTGCAGGTAACCCAGAGGCTCCGCCCCCTTTACCTGCTCTGGTAGCTAAGGTGGTCTGCTGTCCTCCCTCAGATGGCTCCTCTGACCATGGGGACCATGGGGACCATGGGGACCATGGGGACCATGGGGCTAGGAGACGCTCTGTCGCCGCTGCAGTCGGTGAGTACGGTTCTGTTCAGGCCCAGTTCTGTTGGCTGGATCGGATCCAGCAGCTCTTGATGTTCCATGTTCTCTAAATACGGACTTTCCTGCGTAGTGGTTCATGCTGATAGTAAATAGCAGTCAGACGTATGTGAACGCAAATGACCAAAGTAGCCATGACGACCATCGCTCTGTTTGCCACTGTAAAGATGGCTTGCCATCTCTGTTTGCGGCTGTAAAGATGGCTGCCTTCTCTGTTTGCGGCTGTAAAGATGGCTGCCGTCTCTGTTTGCCACTGTAAAGATGGCTTGCCATCTCTGTTTGCGGCTGTAAAGATGGCTGCCTTCTCTGTTTGCGGCTGTAAAGATGGCTGCCGTCTCTGTTTGCCACTGTGAAGATGGCTGCCGTCTCTGTTTGCGGCTGTAAAGATGGCTGCCGTCTCTGTTTGCCACTGTGAAGATGGCTGCCGTCTCTGTTTGCGGCTGTAAAGATGGCTGCCGTCTCTGTTTGCGGCTGTAAAGATGGCTGCCGTCTCTGTTTGCGGCTGTAAAGATGGCTGCCGTCTCTGTTTGCCACTGTGAAGATGGCTGCCGTCTCTGTTTGCGGCTGTAAAGATGGCTGCCGTCTCTGTTTGCCACTGTGAAGATGGCTGCCGTCTCTGTTTGCGGCTGTAAGGATGGCTGCCGTCTCTGTTTGCCACTGTGAAGATGGCTGCCGTCTCTGTTTGCGGCTGTAAAGATGGCTGCCGTCTCTGTTTGCCACTGTGAAGATGGCTGCCGTCTCTGTTTGCGGCTGTAAAGATGGCTGCCTTCTCTGTTTGCGGCTGTAAAGATGGCTGCCGTCTCTGCTTGCCACTGTGAAGATGGCTGCCGTCTCTGTTTGCGGCTGTAAAGATGGCTGCCGTCTCTGTTTGCGGCTGTAAAGATGGCTGCCGTCTCTGTTTGCGGCTGTAAAGATGGCTGCCGTCTCTGTTTGCGGCTGTAAAGATGGCTGCCGTCTCTGTTTGCGGCTGTAAAGATGGCTGCCGTCTCTGTTTGCCACTGTGAAGATGGCTGCCGTCTCTGTTTGCGGCTGTAAAGATGGCTGCCGTCTCTGTTTGCCACTGTGAAGATGGCTGCCGTCTCTGTTTGCGGCTGTAAAGATGGCTGCCGTCTCTGTTTTTGGCCGGCTGTATGAAGATGGCTGCCGTCTCTGTTTGCGGCTGTTTAAAGATGGCTGCCGTCTCTGTTTGCCACTGTGAAGATGGCTGCCGTCTCTGTTTGCGGCTGTAAAGATGGCTGCCGTCTCTGTTTGCCACTGTGAAGATGGCTGCCGTCTCTGTTTGCGGCTGTAAGGATGGCTGCCGTCTCTGTTTGCCACTGTGAAGATGGCTGCCGTCTCTGTTTGCGGCTGTAAAGATGGCTGCCGTCTCTGTTTGCGGCTGTAAAGATGGCTGCCGTCTCTGTTTGCGGCTGTAAAGATGGCTGCCGTCTCTGGAAGGGTTTTAAAGTTGCTGAGAGCGACACGGTCAGCAGACGAAGGAAGCTGATAGAACGCTAACAGCATCGGCCTTTAGTGGAGCACTGGCTGTAGCCTCTGACCCGGTTCTGACCCGGTTCTGTTTGGAGTCGGACCAGTAGAGGGGGGTTGGGTTGTGATGCGTTCACTGCTTCCATCACTTCCTTATCATTTCAGATGTCGTTTACTGCTAGCTTTAGCTCCCCAGGCTTGTTTGTGGTGAAAACGTTCCGACTGCAGTGAATTATGGGAAACGTCCAGACACACCACCAAGATGGATGCCGAGCTGACCCTGTGATCCTCCCGTCCACCAGGTGGCAGCGCAGCGCCAGCGAGCTCTGGCCATCATGTGCCGCGTCTACGTGGGCTCCATCTACTACGAGCTGGGCGAGGACACCATCCGGCAGGCCTTCGTCCCCTTTGGACCAATCAAGAGCATCGACATGTCCTGGGACTCCGTCACCATGAAGCACAAGGTCCAACAGGACCAGAGGCAGCCAGGAACCTCAGGGTTCCCTCTGTGGTTCCCTCTGGTTCTCCCTGATTCTCCCTCTGGTTCCCCCTCTAGTTCTCCCTCTGGTTCCCCCTGGTTCTCCCTCTGGTTCCCACTCTGATTCCCTCTGTTGTTCCCTCTAGTTCTCCCTCTGGTTCCCCCTCTGGTTCTCTCTGTTGTTCCCTCTGGTTCCCCCTCTGGTTCTCTCTGTTGTTCCCTCTGGTTCCCCATCTGGTTCCCTCCGGTTCCCTCCCTGGTTCCCTGATGGGTTCTGTCCCTGCAGGGTTTTGCCTTCGTGGAGTACGAGGTTCCTGAAGCGGCCCAGTTGGCTCTGGTTCCCCCTGGTTCCCCCCCTGGTTCCCCCCTGGTTCCCCCCTGGTTCCCCTGGTTCCCCTGGTTCCCCCTGGTTCCCCTGGTTCCCCCCCCTGGTTCCCCCCTGGTTCCCCCTGGTTCCCCCCTGGTTCCCCCTGGTTCTCCCTGGTTTCCCCCTGGTTCCCCCTGGTTCCCCCCTGGTTCCCCCCCTGGTTCCCCCTGGTTCCCTGATGGGTTCTGTCCCTGCAGGTTTTGCCTTCGTGGAGTACGAGGTTCCTGAAGCGGCCCAGTTGGCTCTCTGGTTCCCCCCTGGTTCCCCCTGGTTCCCCTGTTTCCCCTGGTTCCCCTGTTCCCCCCCTGGTTCCCCCTGGTTCCCCCTGGTTCCCCTGGTTCTCCCCCTGAGTTCCTCTCGATACCCTGGTTCCCGCCCCTGGTTCTCCGTCCCCCCTGGTTGTCCCCTGGTTCCCCCCTGGTTCCCCCTGGTTCCCCCTGGTTCCCTGGTTCCCCCTGGTTCCCCCCTGGTTCCCCCTGGTTCTCCCTCGTTCCCCCTGGTTCCCCTGGTTTCCCCCTGGTTCCCCGGTCCCTGTTCCCCCTGGTTCCCCCCTGGTTCTCCCCCTGGTTTTCCCCCTGGTTCCCCTCCGGTTCCCCCCCTGGTTCCCCCCTGGTTCCCCCTGGTTCCCTGATGGGTTCTGTCCCTGCAGGGTTTTGCCTTCGTGGAGTACGAGGTTCCTGAAGCGGCCCAGTTGGCTCTGGTTCCCCCCCTGGTTCCCCTGGTTCTCCCTGGTTCCCCCTGGTTCCCCCCTGGTTCCCCCTGGTTCTCCCTGGTTTCCCCCTGGTTCCCCCTGGTTCTCCTGTTCCCCTCCGGTTCCCCCCTGGTTCCCCCTGGTTCTCCCTCCGGTTTCCCCCCTGGTTCCCCTGGTTCTCCCTGGTTTCCCCCCTGGTTCCCCCCTGGTTTCCCCCCTGGTTCCCCCCTGGTTCCCCCCTGGTTCCCCCTGGTTCTTCCCTCAGTTGGTTCGTCTCCTGACGGTCCCATGGTCTGGTTCCCCTCCTGGTTCTCCCCCTGGTTCCCCCTGGTTCCTGTTCCCCCTGGTTCCCTGTTCCCTGGTTCCCCCCCTGGTTCCCCCCTGGTTCCCCTGGTTCCCCCTGGTTCCCCCCTGGTTCCCCTGTCCCCCTGGTTCCCCCCTGGTTCCCCTGGTTCCCCTGGTTCCCCCTGGTTCCCCTGTTCCCCCCTGGTTCCCCCCCTGGTTCCCCCTGGTTCCCTGATGGGTTCTGTCCCTGCAGGGTTTTGCCCTTCGTGGAGTACGAGGTTCCTGAAGCGGCCCAGTTGGCTCTGGTTCCCCCTGGTTCCCCTGGTTCCCTGGTTCCCCCTGGTTCCCCTGGTTCCCCCCCTGGTTCCCCTGGTTCCCCCCCTGGTTCCCGTTCCCCCTGGTTCCCCCTGGTTCCCCTGTGGTTCCTGTCCCCAGGTTCCTCCTGGTACGTTCCCCTGTGCTCTGGTTCCCCCCTGGTTCCCCCCTGGTTCTCCCTGGTTTTCCCCCTGGTTCCCCCTGGTTCCCCCCTGGTTCCCCCCTGGTTCCCCCTGGTTCCCCCCCCTGGTTCCTCCCTGGTTTCTCCCCCCTGGTTCCCCCTGGTTCCCCTGGTTCCCCCCCCCCCCCCCCCCCCCCCCCCCCCCCCCCCCCCCCCCCCCCCCCCCCCCCCCCCCCCCCCCCCCCCCCCCCCCCCCCCCCCCCCTCCGTCCCGTCCTGGTCCCGGTCCCTGTCCCGTCCCTTCGGCCCTCCGTTCCCCCTGGTCTCCCTCGTTCCTCTGTTCCCCTCTTGGTCCCCCCCCCCCGTCCCGTTCCCGGTTCCCCCTGTTCCCTGTCCCTTTCCCTGGTCCCTGTTCCCCCCTGGTCCCCCCGTCCCCTGTTCCCCCCCTGTTCCCCTGGTCCCCTGTTCCCCTGGTCCCCGTTCCCTGGTTCCTGGTTCTGTCCCGGTTCCCTGTCGTTCGGCCCCTTCCTGTCCCCGTTCCCCTGTTCCCCTGGTTTTCCCTGTCCCTGTTCCCCTGTTCCCTGGTTTCCCCTCCTGTCCCCTGGTTCCCCCCTGGTTCCCCCTGTTCCCTGTTCCCCTGTTTCCCTGGTTCCCCCTGTTCCCCCCCTGTTCCCCCCTGTTCCCCCGGTTCCCTGTTTTCCCCGGGTTGCCCTGGTCCCTGGCCCCTGCTGTTCCCCCTTCCCCCTGGTTCCGCCCTGGTTCTCCCTGGTTCCCCCTGGTTCCCCCTGGTTCCCCCCCTGGTTCCCCCTGTTCCCCCTGGTTCCCCTGGTTCCCCTGGTTCCCCTTCTGTTCCCCCTGTCGGTTCCTGCCCCTGTTCCCCCCCTGGTTCCCCCCCTGGTTCCCCTGTTCCTGGTTTTCCCCGGTTTCCTCTGGTACAGGTTCCCCCTGGCCTGGTTCCCCCTGGTTCCCCTGGTTCCCCCTGTTCCCCTGTTCCCCTGGTTCCCCCCTGGTTCCCCCTGGTTCCCCCTGGTTCCCCCTGGTTCCCCCCTGGTTCCCCCTGGTTCCCTGATGGGTTCTGTCCCTGCAGGGTTTTGCCTTCGTGGAGTACGAGGTTCCTGAAGCGGCCCAGTTGGCTCTGGTTCCCCCCCTGGTTCCCCCTGGTTCTCCCTGGTTTTCCCCCTGGTTCCCCCTGGTTCCCCCCCTGGTTCCCCCCCTGGTTCTCCCCCTGGTTCCCCCCTGGTTCCCCCCCTGGTTCCCCTGGTTCCCCTGGTTCTCCCCTGGTTCCCCCTGTTCCCTGGTTCCCCCCCTGGTTCCCCCCTGGTTCCCCCTGGTTCCCTGATGGGTTCTGTCCCTGCAGGGTTTTGCCTTCGTGGAGTACGAGGTTCCTGAAGCGGCCCAGTTGGCTCTGGTTCCCCCCCTGGTTCCCCCTGGTTCTCCCTGGTTTTCCCCCTGGTTCCCCCTGGTTCCCCCCCTGGTTCCCCCCTGGTTCTCCCCCTGGTTCCCCCTGGTTCCCCCCCTGGTTCCCCCTGGTTCTCCCTGGTTTTCCCCTGGTTCCCCCTGGTTCCCCCCTGGTTCCCCCCGGTTCCCCCCTGGTTCCCCCCCTGGTTCCCCCTGGTTTTCCCTGATGGTTCCTGTCCCTGCAGGTTTTGCCTCGTGAGTACAGGTTCCGAGCGGCCAGTTGCTCTGCAATGACCTGTGGTCGTGAGACATCGGTTCCCGGTTCCTGTCTCTCTCAGGTGACAGTGGTCCCTCTGTGACCTCGTCCCTACCCCCCTGGTGCTGTTTGCCCTGCGCGGCGTCTCGCAGGTGGGCCGGCCCAGCAACATCGGCCAGGCTCAGCCAATCATCGACCAGCTGGCGGAGGAGGCGCGCGCCTTCAACCGGATCTACGTGGCGTCCGTCCACCCCGACCTGTCCGACGAGGACATCAAGAGCGTCTTCGAGGCCTTCGGCAGGATCAAGTCCTGCATGCTGGCCCGCGAGCCCGCCACCGGGCGCCACAAGGGCTACGGCTTCATCGGTCAGGGGTCGGGGGTCGGGGGCCGGGTCCCGCGCCGGGCGCCGCTCTGCTCTCACCGCCGGCTTGTCCTCTGTGTCCAGAGTACGACAAGCCGCAGGCGGCCCTGGACGCCGTGACCTCCATGAACCTGTTCGACCTGGGGGGGCAGTACCTGAGGGTGGGGAAGGCCGTGACTCCGCCCATGCCCCTCCTCACCCCCACCGCCGCCGGAGGACTTCCTGCGGCCGCCGCCGTGGCCGCAGCTGCGGCCAGCGCCAAGGTCACAGCTCAGGTACCCATGGAGGGACAAGGTCAGGGGTCAGAGCCAGGCCTTAAGTCACTGTTGTCATGACAATCCAAATAGTTTATTTCTGTGATGCCACCAACGCAGATCTGATGTCCAACATTTTGCGTTAGGTCAAACGTTTACATGTCCAAGACTTGAGGACCGACAGAAGCAGAAAATAACCATGGAGACATAAAATGGCTCATTATGAATGTCCATGTTTTAAGAACATCCAAAGAAAGACGAACTAGAGACAAACGACAGCAGTTGTCCACATCCTGTCTCTGCTGCCTGGCTGTCTTCTATGCTGCGTCCTCCGGGGGGCGCCACTGCTGCAGCATGATGGCTGCTAAATGCTCTCCAGATCAGAATAAGACCTGGAGTTTATTGATGAAACAGTTTCATTTTGCCCCCTTGGATCTGCAGACGATCCCAGCAGAGCTTCAAAGGAAGAAATCAGGGCATTTAGCCTGAGCTAATAATGTTACCAAAAGGTCAAAGGGCAGGAGCTGCAGCCCCCTGACCCCCCCTCTACCTGTCCCTGTAGCCGTCCAGATCAGTGTCTCTGTCCTCGGAACGTCCTGGGTGTCAGTAGATCCCAGTAGATCCCAGTAGATCCGCCCCTGATTCAGGGACATTTGGCAGCATCTTACTTTAGACAGTGACATATTAGCAACAGAAACCTGTTGTTAATATGTTTATTACAATGTTTTATTTCTAACAAGCTCTTGTATACTAGTGAGTGTTACCCCCCAGGGGGCGTGGCCAGCAGCCAGGGGGCGTGGACCAGTAGTAGCCAGGGGCTGCTGTGCCAGTAGCCATTAGCCTGTACTGCGCCATTAGCCTGTCCATTAGCCTGTCCAGTAGCCATTAGCCTGTCCATAGCCTGTCCATAGTTAGCCTGTCCATAGCCATTAGCTGTCCACTACGCCATTAGCCTGTCCATTAGCCTGTCCAGTAGCCATTAGTGCCTTTGTTCCAGTAGCCATTAGCCTGTCCACTAGCCTGTCCATTAGCCTGTCCATTAGCCTGTCCAGTAGCCATTAGCCTGTCCATTAGCCTGTCCAGTAGCCATTAGCCTGTCCATAGCCATTAGCCTGTCCATTAGCCTGTCCAGTAGCCATTAGCCTGTCCATTAGCCTGTCCATTAGCCTGTCATTAGCCTGTCCAGTAGCCATTAGCCTGTACATTAGCCTGTCCAGTAGCCATTAGCCTGTCCAGTACCATTAGCCTGTCCATTAGCCTGTCCATTAGCCTTAGCCTTGCCACATTAGCCTGTCCAGTAGCCATTAGCCTGTCCAGTAGCCATTAGCCTGTCCACTTAGCCTGTCCATTTAGCCTGTCCATTAGCCTGTCCAGTAGCCATTAGCCTGTCCAGTAGCCATTAGCCTGTCCATTAGCCTGTCCATTAGCCTGTCCATACCTTAGCCTGTCCAGTAGCCATTAGCCTGTCCATTAGCCATTAGCCTGTCCAGTACCATTAGCCTGTCCATTAGCCATAGCCTTCCAGTAGCCATTAGCCTGTCCATTAGCCTGTCCAGTAGCCATTAGCCTGTCATTAGCCTGTCCAGTAGCCATTAGCCTGTCCATTAGCCATTAGCCTGTCCAGTAGCCATTAGCCTGTCCATTAGCCTGTCCAGTAGCCATTAGCCTGTCCATTAGCCTGTCCAGTAGCCATTAGCCTGTCCAGTAGCCTAGCCTCCAGTAGCCTGTCCAGTAGCCATTAGCCTGTCCATTAGCCTGTCCAGTAGCCATTAGCCTGTCCATTAGCCATTAGCCTGTCCAGTAGCCATTAGCCTGTCCAGTAGCCACTAGCCTGTCCAGTAGCCTGTCCAGTAGCCATTAGCCTGTCCATTAGCCTGTCCAGTAGCCACTAGCCTGTCCATTAGCCATGTTCCAGTAGCCATTAGCCTGTCCATACCTGTCAGTACCACTAGCCTGTCCATTAGCATTAGCCTGTCCAGTAGCCATTAGCCTGTCCATAGCCACTAGCCTGTCCAGTAGCCTCCATCCATAGCCTGTCCATTAGCCATTAGCCTGTCCAGTAGCCATTAGCCTGTCCATTAGCCATGTCCAGTCCACTAGCCTGTCCAGTAGCCACTAGCCTGTCCATTAGCCTGTCCAGTAGCCATTAGCCTGTCCATTAGCCTGTCCAGCGCCGTCCCACTGCCTCAGTGTTTCTCTGGTTCTTCAGGATCCGGTCGGAGCGTCGCTTCTCGGACCTCTCTCCGGCCCGGTGCTCCTGTCCCAGCAGCTGGGCCTCCCGCAGGCCGTCATGGCCGCCCAGGCGCCGGGCGTCATCACAGGTGAGCGGGCCGCGCCGGAGGCGGCGCCGGTCCTCCCGCCGCCGCGCCGCGCCGCTAACCGCCGGCTGCTGCCGTTCCAGGCGTGACCCCGGCGCGCCCCGGCCTGCCCCAGGTGGGGCTGGTGAACCCGGTTCTGGCTACGCCCCCGTCGGGCCCGGAGCCCCGGAGGAAGGAGGCGGAGTCTCAGCAGGAGGCGGAGCCTCTGAGCCAGCAGGAGCACCTGAGCATCAGCGGCAGCGGCGCTCGCCACATGGTGATGAGGAAGCTGCTCCGCCAGCAGGAGGTGAGCCCGGCGGCGGGGGACGGGGCCCGGGCCGCCCTCTGACCTCTGCCCTGTGCCCCCAGTCCACCGTCATGGTGCTGCGGAACATGGTCGGCCCCGAGGACGTCGACGACGACCTGGAGGCCGAGGTCACGGAGGAGTGCGGCAAGTTCGGGCCGGTGCGGCGCGTCGTCATCTACCGGGAGCGGCAGGGCGAGGAGGCCGGCGCCGCCGTCATCGTCAAGATCTTCGTGGACTTCGGCGACGCGGCGCACCGCAGCCGCGCCACGCAGGCGCTCAACAACCGCTGGTTCGGGGGCCGCAAGGTGGCGGCCGAGGCCTACGACCAGGACCGCTTCGACGCCAGCGACCTGTCGGCGTAGAGCGTCTCCATGGAAACGCCTCTGCTCCCGCAGGCGGCGCCGGACCGAGCCCGGCTTCCCCGGAACCGGATCGGGTCGGGGAACGGAGAGCGAGTGGGTCTGGTTCGGACCGGAACCGGCCTGGGTTCTCCTGGACGGGCCATGCTGAACGTTCCCGGCATGAATTCTCAGAACCCAACAGAACCGGGCCGGGTCCAAATGAATAAATGTTTTCCAGCTGTTTAAATGTTGTGAAGCTGCTCTCTGATTGGCCGATCGGACCGGACCCGGTCTGATCGGAACCAGCCGCCGACCTGGGTCGACCCGGTCCAAACCTCCGGTCCCGCTGCGGCGTCATGATGACCCGGGTTCTGTCCGGTCCGCTGGCCGACCCAATCGGTTCTGGTTCTTCTGTCGTCTTGGTTTCCTGTTTTAGAACGTCGGAATAGAATCGCTCCGGAACCGGACCGGATCAGGTTCTGCAGGTCCGGGTGGACATTCCACCAAGAGCCGGATCCAGCTGCTCGCCTTTACCGGTTCTGGAAAGGTTCTGTTCGCCATCAGCAGATGGAGAGGTCAGAGTTCATTTGGGTCAGAACCAAAGTTCTCACACCAACTGCAGAACAGGTTCTGGTCTGGTCCGTTCTCCCTAGAACCAGAACTAAGCTCAGCGTCATGACGGGTCCAAACCCAGATCCGGTTCTGACCCGGTTCTGTGTTTACGACAGAACAGGTTCTGGTGCTGGTCCATGAAGTTCTAGATGGTCTCAGTGTTTCTGGATCAGTCTGAAACAATCAGACCTGCGGACCAGAACCAGAACCAGAACCAGGAGAACAACAGACGGACAGATCAGAACCAGAACCAGGACAGGAGATCAGAACCAGAACCAGGAAGAGGATCAGAACCAGAACCAGGAAGGATCAGAACCAACAGGAAGACGACCAGAACCAGGACAGGATCAGAACCAGAACCAGGACAGGATCAGAACCAGAACCAGGAGAGGATCAGAACCAGAACCAGGAGAGGATCAAACCAGAGAGGACAGAACCAGAACAGGAGAGGATCAGAACCAGAACAGAGAGGATCAGAACCAGGAAATCAGACCAAACCAGGAGAGGATCAACAGAACCGGGAGAGATCAGACCAGAACCGAGAGGATCAGAACGAACCAGAGAGGACAGAACCAGACAGAGAGGATCAGAACCAGACAGGAGGATCTGTTAATATCTGGATTGCTCTGGGTTCTCTGGAGAACCTGGACCCAGAAGGACCAGGTGGTTCGGTTCTGCTCGGCCTTCCTGCGGCTCGGTCCGGACCGGAACAGCCTGCAGTTCCGCCTTCCGGCCAGCAGGGGTCGCCCTGGGCTGGGACGCGGTTTCACAGCAACACGGTTCCGGAAGCCGAACTCCAGAACCAGACCCAGAACATGAACGTTTCTCCAGTCCAGATAACCCGAACCTCCGGAGCCGAGCAGAACATTGCAGAGCTTTTATTGTGAAGTCCTGCCGCGCTGCGCCGGAAGTGCCTCGGTCCGCCTCCAGGTCATCATGGGAGATTCGGTGTGTGAAGAACTCGAGGATCTGGTCCACTTCTCGGTCCCGGACCTGCCCGCCAGAGGCTACGTCGTCATGGAGGAGATCCGACGTCAGGGCAAGCTGTGTGACGTCACGCTCAAGGTGAGGCGCGAGCTGCGTTTGGCTCCAGAGCCGCTGGATGCTAACTGGTGCTAACGGCTAACGGGACAGACCAATGAGGAGCAGCTGACGTATCATATAGGTGACAGGTCACGTGGTCACCGTGGACAGGAAGTGGATCACCTGACCTATCAGCTAATCGGCTTCCAGCGGTCAGCCGTGGGTCCCGGTTCTGACCCGGTTCTGTCCTGGTTCTGACCCGGTTCTGACCCGGTTCTAACCTGGTTCTGACCCGGTTCTAAACCGGTTCTGACCCGGTTCTGGCCCGGTTCTAACCTGGTTCTAACCTGGTTCTGACCCGGTTCTGACCCTGTTCTGACCCGGTTCTAACCTGGTTCTGTCCCGGTCCTGACCCGGTTCTGGCCCGGTTCTGACCTGGTTCTAACCTGGTTCTGACCCGGTTCTGACCCGGTTCTGGCCCGGTTCTGACCCGGTTCTAACCTGGTTCTGACCCGGTTCTAAACCGGTTCTGACCCGGTTCTAAGCCGGTTCTGACCCGGTTCTGACCCGGTTCTAACCCGGTTCTGACCCGGTTCTGGCCCGGTTCTGACCTGGTTCTAACCTGGTTCTGACCTGGTTCTAACCTGGTTCTGACCCGGTTCTGGCCCGGTTCTGACCCGGTTCTGGCCCTGTTCTGACCTGGTTCTAACCTGGTTCTGACCTGGTTCTAACCTGGTTCTGACCCGGTTCTGGCCCTGTTCTGACCCGGTTCTGACCCGGTTCTGGCCCTGTTCTGACCCGGTTCTGACCCGGTTCTGGCCCGGTTCTGACCCGGTTCTGGCCCGGTTCTGACCCGGTTCTGACCCGGTTCTGACCCTGTTCTGACCCGGTTCTGGCCCGGTTCTGACCCGGTTCTGACCCGGTTCTGACCCGGTTCTGGGACGGTTCTGGGACGGTTCTGACCTGGTTCTAACCTGGTTCTGTCCCGGTTCTGGCCCGGTTCTGACCCGGTTCTGGCCCGGTTCTGACCTGGTTCTAACCCGGTTCTAACCTGGTTCTGACCTGGTTCTAACCTGGTTCTGACCCGGTTCTGGCCCGGTTCTGACCCGGTTCTGGCCGTGACCGGTTCTGACCCGGTTCTGACCCGGTTCTAACCTGGTTCTGACCCGGTTCTGGCCCTGTTCTGACCCGGTTCTGACCCGGTTCTGACCCGGTTCTGGCCCTGTTTTGACCCGGTTCTGGCCCGGTTCTGACCCGGTTCTGACCCGGTTCTGGCCCGGTTCTGACCCGGTTCTGACCCGGTTCTGGCCCGGTTCTAACCTGGTTCTGACCCGGTTCTGGGACGGTTCTGACCCGGTTCTGACCCGGTTCTGGGACGGTTCTGACCCGGTTCTGACCCGGTTCTGGCCCGGTTCGGACCCGGTTCTGGGACGGTTCTGGCCCGGTTCTGGCCCGGTTCTGACCCGGTTCTGACCCGGTTCTGACCCGGTTCTGACCCGGTTCTGGGACGGTTCTGACCCGGTTCTGACCCGGTTCTGACCCGGTTCTGACCCGGTTCTGGCCCGGTTCTGGCCCGGTTCTGACCCGGTTCTGGCCCTGTTTTGACCCGGTTCTGGCCCGGTTCTGACCCGGTTCTGACCCGGTTCTGGCCCGGTTCTGACCCGGTTCTGGCCCGGTTCTGACCCGGTTCTGACCCGGTTCTGGGACGGTTCTGACCCGGTTCTGGCCCGGTTCTGGCCCGGTTCTGACCCGGTTCTGGCCCGGTTCTGACCCGGTTCTGACCCGGTTCTGGGCGGTTCTGACCCGGTTCTGACCCGGTTCTGACCCGGTTCTGGCCCGGTTCTGACCTGGTTCTAACCTGGTTCTGACCCGGTTCTGGCCCTGTTCTGACCCGGTTCTGACCCGGTTCTGACCCGGTTCTGGGACGGTTCTGACCCGGTTCTGGCCCGGTTCTGACCCGGTTCTGGCCCGGTTCGTGTCTGCAGGTGGGGGACCATAAGTTCAGCGCCCACCGCATCGTTCTGGCTGCATCCATCCCGTATTTCCACGCCATGTTCACCAACGACATGGTGGAGCGGAAGCAGGACGAGATCCTGATGCAGGGCCTGGAGCCCAGGTAGGTCGGGTCGGTTCCGGTCCGGTCGGTTCCGGTCCAGTCGGGTCGGTTCCGGTCCGATCGGATCCGGTCCAGTCGGGTCGGTTCCGGTCGGTTCCGGTCCGGTCGGTTCCGGTCCAGTCCGGTCGGTTCCGGTCCGATCGGTTCCGGTCCAGTCGGGTCGGTTCCGGTCGGTTCCGGTCCGGTTGGTTCCGGTCCAGTCGGGTCGGTTCCGGTCCGGTCGGTTCCGGTCCAGTCGGGTCGGTTCCGGTCCGGTCCGGTCGGTTCCGGTCCAGTCCGGTCGGTTCCGGTCCAGTCGGGTCGGTTCCGGTCGGTTCCGGTCCGGTTGGTTCCGGTCCAGTCGGGTCGGTTCCGGTCCGGTCGGTTCCGGTCCAGTCGGGTCGGTTCCGGTCCGGTCGGTTCCGGTCCGGTCGGTTTCCGGTCCAGTCGGGTCGGTTCCGGTTGGTTCCGGTCCAGTCGGGTCGGTTCCGGTCCGGTCGGTTCCGGTCCAGTCGGGTCGGTTCCGGTCGGTTCCGGTTCCGGGTCGGTTCCGGTCCAGTCGGGTCGGTTCCGGTCCGGTTGGGTCGGTTCCGGTCCGGTCTGGTCCGGTCGGGTCCAGTCCCGTCGGTTCCGGTCGGGTCGGTTCCGGTCGGTTCCGGTCCAGTCGGGTCGGTTCCGGTCCGGTCGGTTTCCGGTCGGTTCCGGTCCGGTCGGTTCCGGTCCAGTCGGGTCGGTTCCGGTTGGTTCCGGTCCAGTCGGGTCGGTTCCGGTCCGGTCGGTTCCGGTCCAGTCGGGTCGGTTCCGGTCGGTTCCGGTCCGGTCGGTTCCGGTCCAGTCGGGTCGGTTCCGGTCCGGTTGGGTCGGTTCCGGTCCGGTCTGGTCCGGTCGGGTCCCGTCCCGTCGGTTCCGGTCGGGTCGGTTCCGGTCGGTTCCGGTCCAGTCCGGTCGGTTCCGGTTGGGTCGGTTCCGGTCGGGTCGGTTCCGGTCGGCTCCGGTCCAGTCGGGTCGGTTCCGGTTGGTTCCGGTCCAGTCGGGTCGGTTCCGGTCCGGTCGGTTCCGGTCGGTTCCGGTCCGGTCGGTTCCGGTCCAGTCGGGTCGGTTCCGGTCCGGTCGGTTTCGGTCCAGTCGGGTCGGTTCCGGTCGGTTCCGGTCCGGTCGGTTCCGGTCCAGTCGGGTCGGTTCCGGTCCGGTTGGGTCGGTTCCGGTCCGGTCTGGTCCGGTCGGGTCCAGTCCCGTCGGTTCCGGTCGGGTCGGTTCCGGTCGGTTCCGGTCGGGGTTCCGGTCGTTCCGGTCCGGTTGGGTCGGTTCCGGTCCGGTCTGGTCCGGTCGGGTCCCGTCCCGTCGGTTCCGGTCGGGTCGGTTCCGGTCGGTTCCGGTCGGTTCCGGTCCGGTCTGGTCCGGTCGGGTCCCGTCCCGTCGGTTTCCGGTCGGTTCCGGTCCAGTCCGGTCGGTTCCGGTTGGGTCGGTTCCGGTCCGGTCTGGTCCGGTCGGGTCAAGTCCGTCGGTTTCCGGTCGGTTCCGGTCCAGTCGGGTCGGTTCCGGTCCGGTCGGTTCCGGTCGGTTCCGGTCCGGTCGGTTCCGGTCCAGTCGGGTCGGTTCCGGTCCGGTCGGTTTCGGTCCAGTCCGGTCGGTTCCGGTCCGGTCTGGTCCGGTCGGGTCCCGTCCCGTCGGTTCCGGTCGGTTCCGGTCCAGTCCGGTCGGTTCCGGTCCGGTCTGGTCCGGTCGGGTCCCGTCCCGTCGGTTCCGGTCGGTTCCGGTCCGATCGGTTCCGGTCCAGTCCGGTCGGTTTCCGGTCGGTTCCGGTCCGGTCGGTTCCGGTCCAGTCGGGTCGGTTCCGGTCCGGTTGGGTCGGTTCCGGTCCGGTCCAGTCCCGTCGGTTCCGGTCGGGTCGGTTCCGGTCCGATCGGTTCCGGTCCAGTCCGGTCGGTTCCGGTCGGGTCGGTTCCGGTCGGTTCCGGTCCGGTCTGGTCCGGTCGGGTCCCTCCGTCGTTCGGTCGGTTGGTCGTTCCGGTCCAGTCCGGTCGGTTCCGGTCGGTTCGTCCGGGTCGGTTCCGGTCCGTCGTTCCGGTCGGTCGGTTCCGGTCGGTTCCGGTCGGTTCGGTCCGCTCCGCTCCGCTCCGCTCCGCTCTAACCAGTAGCTGTCTGTGCCGCAGCGCCCTGGAGGCCCTGATCAACTTCGCCTACAGCGGCCGCGTCGCCATCGACCAGCAGAACGTTCAGGCGCTGCTGATTGGCTCCAGCTTCCTGCAGCTGCAGCAGGTCAAGGACGCCTGTTGCTCCTTCCTGCGGGACAGGTGAGCCGCCCGGCCCGGCCGCCCCCGCCCGCCCGGCCGCCGCCCGGCCGCCGCTCTGCGCCGCCGCTCGGCGCCGCCGCGATGCTCACGTTTCCATGGCGACCTGTGCTTCCAGGCTGCACCCCAAGAACTGCCTGGGCGTGCGACAGTTCGCGGAGGCCATGATGTGCACGGCGCTGTACGACGCGGCCAACGGCTTCCTGCGGCGCCACTTCGTGGAGGCGGCGAAGTCCGACGAGTTCCTGGGTCTGAGGGGCGACGAGGTTCTGGAGCTGCTGGGCTGTGATGAGCTCAACGTGGCGGCAGAGGAGCAGGTGAGGCTGGGGGGCAGCGACCCGGGAACCGACCCGGGAACCGACCCGGGAACCGACCTGGGAACCGACCCGGCACTGACCCGGGAACCGACCCAACACTGACCCGGGAACCGACCCGAGAACCGACCCGGGAACCGACCCGAGAACCGACCCAGCACTGACCCGGGAACCGACCCGGGAACCGACCCGGGAACCGACCCAGCACTGACCCGGGAACCGACCCAACACTGACCCGGGAACCGACCCGGGAACCGACCTGGGAACCGACCCAGCACTGACCCGGGAACCGACCCAACACTGACCCGGGAACCGACCCGGGAACCGACCCGGGAACCGACCGGGAACCGACCCAGCACTGACCCGGGAACCGACCCGAGAACCGACCCGGGAACCGACCCGAGAACCGACCCAGCACTGACCCGGGAACCGACCCAACACTGACCCGGGAACCGACCCGAGAACCGACCCAGCACTGACCCGGGAACCGACCCAACACTGACCCGGGAACCGACCCGAGAACCGACCCAGCACTGACCCGGGAACCGACCCAACACTGACCCGGGAACCGACCCGAGAACCGACCCAGCACTGACCCGGGAACCGACCCGGGAACCGACCCAGCACTGACCCGGGAACCGACCCAACACTGACCCGGGAACCGACCCAAGAACCGACCCAGCACTGACCCGGGAACCGACCCAACACTGACCCGGGAACCGACCCGAGAACCGACCCAGCACTGACCCGGGAACCGACCCGGGAACCGACCCGGGAACCGACCCAGCACTGACCCGGGAACCGACCCGAGAACCGACCCGGGAACCGACCCGGGAACCGACCCGAGAACCGACCCAGCACTGACCCGGGAACCGACCCGAGAACCGACCCGGGAACCGACCCGAGAACCGACCCGGGAACCGACCCGGGAACCGACCCGAGAACCGACCCGGCACTGACCCAGGAACCGACCCGGGAACCGACTGGGAACCGACCCGAGAACCGACCCGGGAACCGACCCGAGAACCGACCCGGGAACCGACCCGGGAACCGACCCGGGAACCGACCCGGCACTGACCCAGGAACCGACCCGGGAACCGACTGGGAACCGACCCGAGAACCGACCCAGCACTGACCCGGGAACCGACCCGAGAACCGACCCGGGAACCGACCCGGGAACCGACTGGGAACCGACCCGAGAACCGACCCGGGAACCGACCCGGCACTGACCCAGGAACCGACCCGGGAACCGACTGGGAACCGACCCGAGAACCGACCCGGCACTGACCCAGGAACCGACCCGGGAACCGACTGGGAACCGACCCAGACCGGGGCATTGACCCTGACCCTGATATAAAACTCTAAAAACATTAAAAAAAAGGATAAGAATACATAACTTAAAAAATAAAAATTAAACATATTATTATTATAAATAGAAAAAACACATAAAAAACATTGATTAAGAAATAAAGGACACAAAAACTACAAATAACAGAACATGGAGGACAAAGGATTGGGAAAGAGAAGATGGAGGAAACTGGGGGACGAGAGGGAAGAACCGCGGAGGAGGACCTGTCCCCCGGAGGGGGCAGGATAACCACTATACCCCTGACCCTGCCCCCTGACCCTGACCCCGCCCTCTGAACCTGCCCTCTGACCCTGACCCCGCCCTCTGAACCCGCCCCCTGACCCTGACCCTGCCCTCTGACCCTGACCCTGCCCTCTGACCCTGACCCCGCCCTCTGAACCTGCCCCCTGACCCTGACCCCGCCCTCTGAACCCGCCCCCTGACCCTGACCCTGCCCTCTGACCCTGACCCCGCCTCTGAACCTGCCCCTGACCCTGACCCCGCCCTCTGAACCCGCCCCCTGACCCTGACCCTGCCCTCTGACCCTGCCCTCTGAACCCGCCCCCTGACCCTGACCCCGCCCTCTGACCCTGCCCTCTGACCCTGCCCTCTGAACCTGCCCCCTGACCCTGACCCCGCCCTCTGAACCCGCCCTCTGACCCTGACCCCGCCCTCTGACCCCGCCCAGGTGTTCGAGGCGGCGCTGACCTGGGTCCACCACGACCCGGACCGCAGGAAGACGCTGCTGCCGGAGCTGCTGGCCAGGATCCGACTTCCTCTCTGCCGGCCGCACTTCCTGTCGGACCGCGTCCAGCAGGACGAGCTGATCCGCCGCTGCCACCGGTGCAGGTGAGGCGGATCCGGACTCCGCTGGTCGGGTCCCGGTCGGGTTCCGGTCGGGTCCCGGTCCGACCCAGTCGGGTTCCGGTCCGAGCCGGTCGGGTCCCGGTCCGGTCCCGGTCCGGTTCCGGTCCGGTTCCGGTCCGACCCGGTCTGGTTCCGGTCTGACCCGGTCTGGTTCCGGTCCGGTCCCGGTCCGGTTCCGGGTCCGGTCCCGGTCCGGTCCGGTCCGGTCCGGTCCGGTCCGGTCCGGTTCCGGTCCGGTCCGGTCCGGTTTCCCGGTCCGGTCCCGGTCCGGTCCCGGTCCGGTTCCGGTCCGGTCCCGGTCCGGTCCCGGTCCGGTCCCGGTCCGGTCCCGGTCCGGTCCCGGTCCGGTCCCGGTCCGACCCGATGCCGCTCTCCCGCAGGGACCTGGTGGACGAGGCCAAGGATTTCCACCTGGTCCTGGAGCGCCGGCCTCACCTGCCGTCCTTCAAGACGCGGCCGAGATGCTGCACCTCACTGACGGGGCTCATCTACGCCGTGGGCGGCCTCAACGGCTCAGGTAGCTCCGCCCCCTCCAGGTCCAGGTCCAGGTCCTGGTTCTGGTCCAGGTCCAGGTTCTGGTCCTGGTCCTGGTCCTGGTCCAGGTCCAGGTCCAGGTCCTGGTTCTGGTCCTGGTCCTGGTCCAGGTCCTGGTCCTGGTTCTGGTCCTGGTCCTGGTCCAGGTCCTGGTCCAGGTCCTGGTCCTGGTCCTGGTCCAGGTCCTGGTTCTGGTCCTGGTCCTTGTCCTGGTCCTGGTCCTGGTTCTGGTCCTGGTCCAGGTCCTGGTCCAGGTCCTGGTCCTGGTCCAGGTCCTGGTCCTGGTTCTGGTCCTGGTCCTGGTCCTGGTCCAGGTCCTGGTCCAGGTCCTGGTCCTGGTCCACGTCCTGGTTCTGGTCCTGGTCCTTGTCCTGGTCCTGGTCCTGGTCCTGGTTCTGGTCCTGGTCCAGGTCCTGGTCCGGGTCCTGATCCTGGTCCTGGTTCTGGTCCTGGTCCAGGTCCTGGTCCTTGTCCTGGTCCTGGTCCTGGTTCTGGTCCTGGTCCAGGTCCTGGTCCTTGTCCTGGTCCTGGTTCTGGTCCTGGTCCTGGTCCTGGTTCTGGTTCTGGTCCAGGTCCTGGTCCAGGTTCTGGTCCTGGTCCAGGTCCTGGTTGTGGTCCTGGTCCTGGTCCTGGTCCTGGTTCTGGTCCTGGTCCTGGTTCTTGTTCTGGTCCTTGTCCTGGTCCTGGTCCTGGTCCTGGTCCAGGTTGTGGTCCTGGTCCAGGTCCTGGTTGTGGTCCTGGTCCTGGTCCTGGTCCTGGTCCTGGTCCAGGTCCTGGTCCGGGTCCTGGTCCTGGTTGTGGTCCTGGTCCAGGTCCTGGTCCTGGTCCTGGTCCAGGTTGTGGTCCTGGTCCAGGTCCTGGTTGTGGTCCTGGTCCTGGTCCTGGTCCAGGTCCTGGTCCGGGTCCTGGTCCTGGTTCTGGTCCAGGTCCTGGTCCAGGTCCTGGTCCTGGTTCTGGTCCTGGTTCTGGTCCTGGTCCAGGTCAGGTCCTGGTTCAGGTCCAGGTCCAGGTCCTGGTCCAGGTCCTGGTTGTGGTCCTGGTCCTGGTCCTAGTCCTGGTTCTGGTCCTGGTCCAGGTCCTGGTCCTTGTCCTTGTCCTGGTCCTGGTCCTGGTTCTGGTCCTGGTCCAGGTCCTGGTCCTTGTCCTGGTCCTGGTCCTGGTTCTGGTCCTGGTCCAGGTCCTGGTCCTTGTCCTGGTTCTGGTCCTGGTCCTGGTCCAGGTCCTGGTTCAGGTCCTGGTCCTGGTTCTGGTCCAGGTCCTGGTTCTGGTCCAGGTCCTGGTCCTGGTCCTGGTCCTGGTGCAGGTCCTGTCCTGGTCTGGTCAGGCCTGGTCCTGTTCGGTCCAGGTCCTGGTCCTGGTCCTGGTTCTGCTGTTGGTCCTGGTCCTGGTCCGGTCCTGGTTCTGGTCCGGTCCTGGTCCATGGTCTGGGTCCAGGTCCTGGTCCTGGTCCTGGTCGGTCCTGGTTCTGGTCTGGTCCTGGTTGTCCTGGTCCTGGTCCTGGTCGGTTCTGGTTCTGGTCCTGGTCCTTGTCCTGGCTGGTCCTGGTCCTTGTCCTGGTCCTGGTCCTGGTTCTGGTCCTGGTCCGTGTCCTGGTCCTGGTCCTGGTCCAGGTCCTGGTTCTGGTCCTGGTCCTTGTCCTGGTCCTGGTCCTGGTTCTGGTCCTGGTCCGGTCCAGGTCCTGGTCCTGGTTCTGTCTGTCAGGTCCTGGTCCAGGTCCTGGTCCTGGTCCTGGTCCAGGTCCTGGTCCTGGTCCTGGTCCTTGTCCTGGTCCTGGTCCTGGTCCTGGTTCTGGTCCTGGTCCAGGTCCTAGGTCCTGGGCTTCCTGGTCTGGTTCTGGTCCTGGTCCAGGTCCTGGTCCTGTCCTGGTCCTGGTCCTGGTCAGGTCCTGGTCCGGTCCTGGTCCTGGTCCTGGTCCTGGTCCTGGTCCTGGTTCTGGTTCTGGTCCAGGTCCTGGTCCGGTTCTGGTCCTGGTCCTGGTCCGGTTGGTCCTGGTCCAGGTCCTGGTTGTCCTGGTCTGGTCCTGGTCCTGGTCCTGGTTCTGGTCCTGGTCTGTCTGGTCCTGTCCTGGTCCTGTCTGGTCTGGTCCTGGTTGTGGTCTGGTCCAGGTCCTGGTTGGTCGGTCCGGTCCTGGTCCTGGTCCTGGTCCAGGTCTGGTCGGTCCTGGTCGGTCCTGGTTGTGGTCCTGGTCCGGTCCTGGTCCTGGTCTGGTCCTGGTCCTGGTTGTGGTCTGGTCCGGTCCTGGTTGTGGTCCTGGTCCTGGTCCTGGTCCAGGGTTGTCTGGTCCTGGTCCAGGTCCTGGTCCATGGTCGGTCCTGGTTTTGGTCCTGGTCTGGTCCTGGTCCTGGTCCAGGTCCTGGTCCTGCCGGTCCGGTCCTGGTTGTGGTCCTGGTCCTTGTCCTGGTCCTGGTCCTGGTCCTGGTTCTGGTTCTGGTCCAGGTCCTGGTTGTGGTCCTGGTCCTGGTCCTGGCGGTCCTGGTTCTGGTCCTGGTCCTGGTCCTTGTCCTGGTTCTGGTCCTGGTCCTGGTCCTGGTCCAGGTCCTGGTCCAGGTCCTGGTCCTGGTTCTGGTTCTGGTCCTGGTCCTGGTTCTGGTCCTGGTCCTGTCTGGTCCTGGTTCTGGTCCTGGTTGTGGTCTGGGTCCTGGTCCTGGTCCTGGTCCTGGTTCTGGTCCTGGTCCTGGTCCTGGTCCTGGTTCTGGTCCTGGTCCTGGTCCAGGTCCTGGTCCAGGTCCTGGTCCTGGTTCTGGTTCTGGTCCTGGTCCTGGTCCTGGTTCTGGTCCTGGTTGTGTCCTGGTCCTGGTCCTGGTCCTGGTCCTGGTTCTGGTCCTGGTCCTGGTCCTGGTCCTGGTTCTGGTCCTGGTCCTGGTTCTGGTCCTGGTCCTGGTTCTGGTCCTGGTTCTGGTCCAGGTCCTGGTTGTGGGTTCTGGTCCAGGTCCTGGTTGTGGTCCTGGTCCAGGTTCTGGTCCTGGTCCTGGTTCTGGTCCTGGTCGTCTGGTCCTGGTTCTGGTCTGGTCCTGGTCCTGGTTCTGGACCAGGACCTGGACATGTGGTCCAGGTCCTGGTCCTCCTGGTCCTGGTGCAGGTCCTGGTCCTGGTCCGGGTCCAGGTCCTGGTCCTGGTCCAGGTTCTGGTCCAGGTCCAGGTTCTGGTCCAGGTCCAGGTCCATGGTCCAGGTCCTGGTTCTGGTCCTGGTTCTGGTCCAGGTCCAGGTCCAGGTTCTTCCTGGTCCAGGTCCAGGTCCAGGTCCAGGTCCTGGTTCTGGTCCTGGTTCTGGTCCAGGTCCTGGTCCTCCTGGTCCTGGTGCAGGTCCTGGTCCGGGTCCGGGTCCAGGTCCTGGTCCTGGTCCAGGTCCAGGTCCAGGTTCTGGTCCAGGTCCAGGTCCAGGTCCTGGTCTGGTCCGGGTCCGGGTCCAGGTCCAGGTCCAGGTCCAGGTCCTGGTTCTGGTCCTGGTTCTGGTCCAGGTCCAGGTCCTGGTTCTGGTCCTGGTTCTGGTCCTGGTTCTGGTCCTGGTCCTGGTCCTGGTCCTGGTCCTGGTCCAGGTCCTGGTCCGGGTCTGGTCTGGTTTGGTGGTCCTGGTCCGGTCCTGGTCCTGGTTGTGGTCCTGGTCCAGGTCCTGGTCCTGGTCCTGGTCCTGGTCCTGGTCCAGGTTGTGGTCCTGGTCCAGGTCCTGGTTGTGGTCCTGTCCTGGTCCTGGTCCTGGTCCTGGTCCAGGTCCTGGTCCGGGTCCTGGTCCTGGTTCTGGTCCAGGTCCTGGTCTGTAGGTGGGTCCTGGTCCTGGTCCTGGTCCTGGTCCTGGTCCTTGTCCTGGTCCTGCGGATCCTGGTCCAGGTCCAGGTCCTGGTCCAGGTCCTGGTCCTGGTTCTGGTTCTGGTCCTGGTCCTGGTCCTGGTTCTGGTTCTGGTCCTGGTCCTGGTTCTAGGTCCTGGTCCTGGTTCTGGTCCTGGTCCTGGTTCTGGTCCTGGTTCTGGTCCAGGTCCTGGTTGTGGTTCTGGTCCAGGTCCTGGTTGTGGTCCTGGTCCAGGTTCTGGTCCTGGTCCTGGTCCTGGTCTCGGTCCTGGTCCTGGTCCTGGTTCTCTGGTTCTGGTCCTGGTCTGGTCTGGTCCTGGTCCTGGTCCTGGTCCTGGTCCTGGTTCTGGTCCTGGTTCTGGTCCTGGTCCTGGTCCAGGTCCTGGTTGTGGTCCTGGTTCGTCTGGTCCTGGTCCTGGTCTCCTGGTCCTGGTGCAGGTCCTGGTCCTGGTCCGGGTCCAGGTCCTGGTCCTGGTCCAGGTCCAGGTCCATGGTTCTGGTCCAGGTCCAGGTCCAGGTCCAGGTCCTGGTTCTGGTCCTGGTTCTGGTCCAGGTCCTGGTCCTCCTGGTCCTGGTGCAGGTCCTGGTCCTGGTCCGGGTCCGGGGTCCAGGTCCTGGTCCTGGTCCAGGTCCAGGTCCTGGTTCCAGGTTCCTGGTCCAGGTCCAGGTCCAGGTCCAGGTCCTGGTCCTGGTCCGGGTCCGGTCGGTCCAGGTCCAGGTCCGGTCCAGGTCCTGGTTCTGGTCCTGGTTCTGGTCCAGGTCCAGGTCCTGGTTCTGGTCTGGTCTGGTCCTGGTCCTGGTCCTGGTCCAGGTCCTGGTCCTGGTCCTGGTCCTGGTTTGTGGTCCTGGTCCAGGTCCTGGTCCTGGTCCTGGTCCTGGTCCTGGTCCAGGTTGTGGTCCTGGTCCAGGTCCTGGTTGTGGTCCTGGTCCTGGTCCTGGTCCTGGTCCAGGTCCTGGTCCGGGTCCTGGTCCTGGTTCTGGTCCAGGTCCTGGTCCAGGTCCTGGTCCTGGTTCTGGTTCTGGTCCAGGTCCTGGTTGTGGTCCTGGTCCTGGTTCTGGTCCTTGTCCTGGTCCTGGTCTGTCCTGGTCCTGGTTCTGGTTCTGGTCCAGGTCCTGGTTGTGGTCCTGGTCCTGGTTCTGGTCCTTGTCCTGGTCCTGGTCCTGGTCCTGGTCCTGGTTCTGGTCCTGGTCCTGGTCCTTGTCCTGGTCCTGGTCCTGGTCCAGGTCCAGGTCCTGGTCCTGGTCCTGGTTCTGGTTCTGGTCCAGGTCCTGGTTGTGGTCCTGGTCCTGGTTCTGGTCCTTGTCCTGGTCCTGGTCCGTCGGTCCTGGTCCTGGTTCTGGTCCTGGTCCTGGTCCTTGTCCTGGTCCTGGTCCTGGTCCAGGTCCAGGTCCTCTGGTCCTGGTCCTGGTTCTGGTTCTGGTCCTGGTCCTGGTCCTGGTCCTGGTTCTGGTTCTGGTCCTGGTCCTGGTTCTGGTCCTGGTCTGGTCCTGGTCCGGTCCTGGTTCCGGTCCTGGTCCTGGTTGTGGTTCTGGTCCAGGTCCTGGTTGTGGTCCTGGTCCAGGTTCTGGTCCTGGTCCTGGTTCTGGTCCTGGTCCTGGTCCTGGTCCTGGTTCTGGTCCTGGTTCTGGTCCTGGTCCTGGTCCTGGTTCTGGTCCTGGTTCTGGTCCTGGTCCTGGTCCAGGTCCTGGTTGTGGTCCTGGTTCTGGTCCTGGTCCAGGTCCTGGTCCTCCTGGTCCGTGGTGCAGGTCCTGGTCCTGGTCCGGGTCCGGGTCCTGGTCCAGGTCCAGGTCCAGGTTCTGGTCCAGGTCCAGGTCCAGGTCCAGGTCCTGGTCCTTGTCCAGGTTCTGGTCCAGGTCCAGGTCCAGGTCCTGGTTCTGGTCCTGGTTCTGGTCCTGGTCCAGGTCCTGGTCCAGGTCCGGTTCTGGTCCTGGTCCTGGTCCAGGTCCTGGTCCTCCTGGTCCTGGTGCAGGTCCTGGTCCTGGTCCGGGTCCGGGTCCAGGTCCTGGTCCTGGTCCAGGTCCAGGTCTGGTTCTGGTCCTGGTTCTGGTCCTGGTCCAGGTCCTGGTCCAGGTCCTGGTTCTGGTCCTGGTTCTGGTCCAGGTCCAGGTCCTGGTTCTGGTCCTGGTTCTGGTCCTGGTCCAGGTCCAGGTTCTGGTCCAGGTCCAGGTCCAGGTCCTGGTTCTGGTCCGGGTCGTCAGGTCCAGGTCCAGGTCTGGTTCCTGGTCTGGTCCTGTCCTGGTCCTGGTCCTGGTCCTGGTCCTGGTCCGTGGTCCTGGTCCTGGTCCAGGTCCTGGTCCTGGTCCGGTCCTGGTTCTGGTCCAGGTCCTGGTCCTGGTCCTGGTCCTGGTCCTGGTCAGGTCCTGGTCCTGGTCCGGGTCCGGTCCAGGTCCGGTCCTGGTTCTGGTCCAGGTCCGTCCTGGTCCTGGTTCTGGTCCTGGTTCTGGTCCAGGTCCTGGTCTGGTCCGGGGTCCTGGTCCGGGTCCTGATCCCGTCCCTCCCCAGGCGACGCCCTGAACCTGGTGGAGGTGTTCGACCCGGCGGGGAACGCGTGGGAGCGCTGCCAGCCAATGAGGACGGCCCGCAGCCGGGTGGGCGTGGCCGTCCTGCACGGCCTGCTGTACGCCATCGGCGGCTACGACGGCCAATCGCGGCTCAGCACGGTGGAGGTGTACGACCCGCAGACGGACGGCTGGACGCAGGTGTCCAGCATGAACCGCCAGCGCAGGTCAGTGTCCGCCGGAACCGGCCGGAACCGGCCGCAGGCCGTCGCTAACGCCGTGCCGCCGTCCTCAGCGCCATGGGAACCGTGGTCGTCGACGGCCACATCTACGTCTGCGGCGGCTACGACGGGAAGTCGTCTCTCAACTCAGTGGAGTGTTACTCTCCAGACACCGACAGGTGAGTGTGTGGTGCTCTGCCACCTGCAGGGGGCGGCGTGGCGTCAGCGCAGCCACTTCCTGTCCTGTGGCTCCGCAGGTGGAGCGTGGTGACGGAGATGAGCGTGAGCCGCAGCGCCACCGGCGTCACCGTGTTCGACGGACGGATCTTCGTGTCGGGCGGCCATGACGGCCTGCAGATCTTCAACACGGTCAGTGGCTCCGCCCGCCGCCGCTCCGCCCGCCGCCGCTCCGCCCGGCTCACCTGTGTGACTCCTCCCCCTGCAGGTGGAGTTCTACAACCAGCACACGGACCGCTGGTACCCGGCGCCCGCCATGCTCAACAAGCGCTGCCGTCACGGCGCCGCGGCGCTCGGCAGCCACATGTACGTCGCCGGCGGCTACGACGGCTCGGGCTTCCTGAGCGGCGTGGAGGTGCTGGCGGGCGCGTCGGGCCAGTGGAGCCTCCTGGCGGCCATGAACACGCGGCGCAGCCGGGTGTCGCTGGTGGCGGCGGCGGGGCGGCTGTACGCCGTGGGCGGCTACGACGGCCAGTCCAACCTGAGCTCCGTGGAGATGCTGAACCCCGACACCGACCGCTGGGTCTTCATGGCGCCCATGGCGAGCCACGAGGGCGGCGTCGGCGTCGGCTGCGTCCTGCTGCGGCCCGCCTAGGAGGGGGCGGAGCCTCCCTCGGCATCCTGGGAAAACTGTAGCGCTTGCAGCGGCTGCTACGGTTAATCACTGGCTTCTGATTGGTCGCAGGGCGTCCCATAGAGCTGCTAGCTGTAGCGACAGCACCTGGAGGGGCGGGGCTTCCGGCGGAGGGGCGGGGCTTCATGACCCGCAGGGGTGGAGTCACAGAGCCAGCAGACGGAGGGGCGGAGCTTCAAGGACAGGGGCGTGGCGGTGACATCATCAGCACCTGGTCAGGAGCTTCCAGGACGTTTCCAGGTGACTCACCTGGTTTAGACTTCAGATGATTAATATAAATAATTTATTCAAGACGACCGAGTTCAGTGCGGTTTGTTCCTGAGTCACTGTGTAGCTGCTGGTTGCCCTGGAAACCAACCGGGTTCAGACTGAAGGTTGATCCTCAGAGACCTGAGCCACAGGTTTCCATAGTAACTGATGTTATGGCCCAGCTGGTGACGATCGATCAGCCAATCGATCGCAGTGGATCATCGGTTCTGGTTCCCGATCCAGATCTCATTGATTCCAGCAGGTTGTCCTCTCCGTCGCCATGGTGACGTCAGGTCAGGAATCAGACCCACCCGGGTTCTGTTGAACTGGGTTCATCAGAACCAGATTCTCAGAAAGACACCAGAACACATCAGATTCACCTTCACTCACTTTTATTTTGAAAACAACAAACAGGAAATGAGGGTCGGTGCAGGACGACTGCAGGCTGGAGCGGAACCAGAACTGAGGTCCAAATCGGTCCTCGTCACACACACACTCACACAGCCGGACCGAGTCGGACCAGAACCAGGTTCTGTTGGACTCCAGCGGTTCTGGTCGTCCTGCATGTTGTAGATGTTGGTCGGGTCCGACTGGGTGGTTCTGATGGCTCCTCAAGCTCTCGGGGGCCCAGAGTTTGGACCGGGTCCAGAAGGTTCTGCAGGGGGCGGAGCCTCCGGCCCGGACCCAGCAGCACACACCTGCACAGGTGAGGGACAGGGTTAGTGCCAGCTTCCTGTCACGTGTCTGAGGGAGGCGGAGCCTTTATGTGCTGCAACCAGGCCCGGTTTCACCTGGTGGGCGGAGTCATACGGACCTGACCAATTAGAACGCTTCAGACGAAACCATGGGCCAATCTGAACAAGTCACCAGTTCACTGAACTGAAACAACTGAACTCACTGTTGCTACATGCTGTGCTATGTAGCTACATGCTGTTGCTACATGCTGTTGCTACATGTGTTGCTACATGTTGTTGCTACGTAGCTACATGCTGTTGCTACGTGCTGCTGCTATGTAGCTACGTGCTGTTGCTATGTAGCTACGTGCTGTTGCTATGTAGCTACGTGCTGTTGCTATGTAGCTACTGCTGTTGCAACGTGCTGTTGCTATGTAGCTACTGCTGTTGCTATGTAGCAAGTGCTGTTGCTATGTAGCTACGTGCTGTTGCTATGTAGCTACGTGCTGTTGCTATGTAGCTACGTGCTGTTGCTATGTAGCTACGTGCTGTTGCTATGTAGCTACATGCTGTTGCTACGTGCTGCTGCTATGTAGCTACGTGCTGTTGCTATGTAGCTACGTGCTGTTGCTATGTAGCTACGTGCTGTGCTATGTAGCTACATGCTGTTGCAACGTGCTGTTGCTATGTAGCTACGTGCTGTTG
Organism: Poecilia picta; assembly: GCA_033032245.1. Lineage (NCBI taxonomy): Eukaryota > Metazoa > Chordata > Actinopteri > Cyprinodontiformes > Poeciliidae > Poecilia > Poecilia picta. The sequence goes on along the minus strand of CM065369.1, from coordinate 204,227 downwards.
CTATGTAGCTACGTGCTGTTGCTATGTAGCTACGTGCTGTTGCTATGTAGCTACATGCTGTTGCTACGTGCTGCTGCTATGTAGCTACGTGCTGTTGCTATGTAGCTACGTGCTGTTGCTATGTAGCAACGTGCTGTTGCTATGTAGCTACGTGCTGTTGCATGTAGCTACGTGCTGTTGCAACGTGCTGTTGCTATGTAGCTATGTGCTGTTGCTATGTAGCTACGTGCTGTTGCTATATGTTGCTACGTGCTGCTGCTATGGAGCTACAACATGTAGCTACACCATGTTGTTATGCTGTTGCCACTTTGTGTTGCTACATGTTGGTGTTGCTAGGCGTTGCCCTGGTTGCGGGACTCACGGCGGCCCGTCGCCGGGCAGGAAGCGGTCCTCCTCCCCGTCCAGGATGCCGTGGTACAGGCCGATCTGCTGCTCCAGCCTCTGCCGGTTGCTTAGCAACATGTCGAAGTGGCGGCGCTGCTGCTCGATGTCGCTGCGAACGTCGCTGAGCTCCGCCTCCAGCCGCGCCGCCACGGAGCCCAGGTTCTGCAGCTCCACGCCGTGCCAGTGGCGGGCGTCGCTCAGCGAGTTCTCCAGGCCTCGTTTCTGCAGGGCCACAGGTCAGAGGTCAGAGGGCAGGGTCTGGCGACCCCACAGAGGTGGTGCCGGTCTCACCAGCGCCCTGATGGACTCCGTCTCGGCCTGGAGACTCTGGACCCGGCAGCTCAGGTCTCTGCTCTCCGCCTTCAGCGCCTCCACCTGCTGCTCCTCCGCACTCAGACGGCTGGCGGCGCGCGGCGCGTCCTGGGGACGGGACAGGTCACCAGGGGTCAGGGGTCAGGTCACCATGGGGACAGGTCACCATGGGGACAGGGGTCAGGTCACCATGGGGACAGGTCACCATGGGGACAGGTCACCATGGAGACAGGTCACCATGTGGTCACCATGGGTCAGGGGTCAGGTCACCATGGAGACAGGTCACCAGGGGTCAGGTCACCATGGGACAGGTCACCATGTGGTCAGGGGTCAGGTCACCATGGGGACAGGTCACCATGGGGTCAGGGGTCAGGTCACCATGGAGACAGGTCACCAGGGGTCAGGGGGTCAGGTCACCATGGAGACAGGTCACCAGGGTCAGGGGGTCAGGTCACCATGGAGACAGGTCACCATGGGGTCACCATGGGGTCAGGTCACCATGGGGTCAGGGGTCAGGTCACCATGGGGTCAGGTCACCATGGGGTCAGGTCATGGGTCACCATGGGGTCAGGTCACCATGGGGGTCAGGGGTCAGGGTCACCCATGGGGTCAGGTCACCATGGGTCAGGTCACCATGGGGTCAGGTCACCATGGGCTCAGGTCACCATGGGTCAGGTCACCATGTGGTCAGGGGTCAGGTCACCATGGGGTCAGGTCACCATGCGGGGTCAGGGGTCAGGTCACCATGGGGTCAGGTCACCATGGGCTCAGGTCCACCATGGAACGGTCACCATGGAGACAGGTCACCAGGGGTCAGGTCACCATGGGGTCAGGCTCAGGTCACCATGGGGTCAGGTCACCATGGGGTCAGGTCACCATGGGCTCAGGTCACCATGGGGTCAGGTCACCATGGGGTCAGGGCTCAGGTCACCATGGGGTCAGGTCACCATGGGTCAGGTCACCATGGGGTCAGGTCACCATGTGGTCAGGGGTCAGGTCACCATGGGGTCAGGTCACCATGGGGTCACCAGGGGTCAGGTCACCATGGGGTCCCATGGGGTCAGGTCACCATGGGGTCAGGTCACCATGGGCTCAGGTCACCATGGGTCAGGTCACCATGGGGTCAGGTCACCATGGGGTCAGGTCACCATGGGGTCACCATGGGGTCAGGTCACCATGGGGTCAGGTCACCATGGGTCAGGTCACCATGGAGGACAGGTCACCATGGAGACAGGTCACCAGGGGTCAGGTCACCATGGAGGTCACATGGGTCAGGTCACCATGGGGTCAGGTCACCATGGGGTCAGGTCACCATGGGTGGTCACCATGGGGTCAGGTCACCATGGGTCACCAGGGTCAGGTCACCATGGGGTCAGGGTCATCCCATGGGGTCAGGTCACCATGGGGTCCACCATGGGGTCAGGTCACCATGGGGTCAGGGGTCAGGTCACCATGGGGCAGGGTCAGGTCACCATGGGGTCAGGTCACCATGGGGTCAGGTCACCATGTGGTCAGGGGTCAGGTCACCATGGGGTCAGGTCACCATGGGGTCAGGTCACCATGGGTCAGGGTCAGGTCACCATGGGGTCAGGTCACCATGGGCTCAGGTCACCATGGGACAGGTCACCATGGGAGGTCACCAGGGGGTCAGGTCACCATGGGTCAGGTCACCATGGGGTCACCATGGGGTCAGGTCACCATGGGGTCAGGTCACCATGGGGTCAGGGGTCAGGTCACCATGGGGTCAGGTCACCACGGCCCTCTGACCCGGCCTCACCGTCGGTTCCGGGTATCGGTCGGTGTCGGCCCGGTTCCGCTCCGTCAGCTGCTCCCACTGGGTCCGGATGTGGGCCAGGATCCGGTCCAGACCCGTTTCCACGGGAGCGTCGGGTTCGTCCCGCCCGGCCGTCCGGCCGTACAGGCGGCGGACGTCCTAGGGGGACAGGGACAGTCCGTCACCACGGAAACGGGGACAGTCCGTCACCACGGCAACGGCCGCCGGTTCCGGTCGGGACGCAGCAGAACCTGCTCATGGCGGCTCTCCAGGCGCCGCAGCTCCGCCGTCATGGACTCCATCCGCTCCTCCAGCTCCGCCTTCGTCACGGCCGCCTCCTCCATCACGCGGCGGAGCGAGACGACCTCGTCCTCCGCCGCCGCCCTGAGGGACGCCTCACTGTCCAGCCTGCAGAGGACAGGGGGACAGAGAGGACAGGGACACAGAGAGGACAGGGACACACAGAGGACAGGGACACAGAGAGGACAGGGACACACAGAGGACAGGGACACACACAGAGGACAGAGACACACAGAGAGGACAGGGACACACACAGAGGACAGAGACACACAGAGAGGACAGGGACACACAGAGGACAGAGGGACAGAGACACACAGAGAGGACAGGGACACACACAGAGGACAGGGACACACAGAGGACAGGGACACACACAGAGAGGACAGGGACACACACAGAGGACAGGGGGACAGGGACACACAGGGGACAGAGGGACAGAGACACACAGAGAGGACAGGGACACAGAGAGGACAGGGACACACAGAGGACGGGACACACACAGAGGACAGGGACACACACAGAGGGACAGGGACACACAGAGGACAGAGGGACAGAGGGCACACAGAGAGGACAGGGACACACACAGAGGACAGGGACACACAGAGGACAGGGACACACACAGAGAGGACAGGGACACACACAGAGGACAGGGGGACAGGGACACACAGGGACAGAGGGACAGAGACACACAGAGAGGACAGGGACACAGAGAGGACAGGGACACACAGAGGACAGGGACACACACAGAGGACAGGGACACACACAGAGGACAGGGACACACAGAGGACAGGGACACACAGAGGGACAGGGACACAGAGAGGACAGGGACACACAGAGGACAGGGACACACAGGCGTTTCTGTGATGGATCAGATTTATTCAGACTGTTTGTTTCCACCAAACATTTAATCAGAGCTGCTCTTCCTCCTGTAAGCCGTAACCATGGAGATGAGCCATTGACGCTCCCATGAAAATGGAGGTTGTGTCTCCATGGAAACGAGCAAACAGTTGCATCTGCTGTCCTTCACGTTCATTTAAAAGCTGCAGCTAAATCCTGCAAACATGTTGGAGCTTCGCTTGTGACGGAATCACCTGAGACACAGAATCAGGATCAATCTGATCACCAAATCCAGCCTTCACTGACCCGACCTGACCTCTGACCCGACCTCAGGCTCTGACCCCCGACCTGACCTCTGAACCCGGGCCTCAGGCTCTGACCCCGACCTGACCTCTGACCCGACCTCAGGCTCTGACCCTGACCTCTGACCCGACCTGACCTCAGGCTGGTGAACCCAGCTGGTCATCAGCAATGTGACTGAAGATCTGGAACAGTTCAAGTTTCCAGAATCAGAATCGAGATCCTTCAAATCCTCCAGATTCCAGTTGATGTGATGAGCAGCGGCTCCGTTTACGTTACATTAATACACAAACCGCTGAACCAAGAAGAAGAAGAAGAAGAAGAAAAGAAGAAGACAGGAAGGAGGTGGGACCATGTTGGGATCGGCATGTTTGACTAACATCGGTCCAATCAGAACCAGTTACTCACTCAGGTTTTTACTGGAAACAGACTAAAATAGTTCATTTGGAGATCGGGTTCTGATCGGTTCTGATCGGGTTCTACTCGGTTCTGACTGGGTTCTGATCGGGTTCTGCTCGGTTCTGACCAGGTTCTGACCGGGTTCTGCTCGGTTCTGACTGGGTTCTGCTCGGTTCTGACCGGGTTCTGATCGGGTTCTGCTCGGTTCTGACCGGGTTCTGCTCGGTTCTGACCGGGTTCTGACCGGGTTCTGCTCGGTTCTGACCGGGTTCTGCTCGGTTCTGACCGGGTTCTGCTCGGTTCTGACTGGGTTCTGCTCGGTTCTGACTGGGTTCTGATCGGGTTCTGCTCGGTTCTGACCGGGTTCTGCTCGGTTCTGATCGGGTTCTGCTCGGTTCTGACGGGTTCTGATCGGGTTCTGCTCGGTTCTGACCAGGTTCTGACCGGGTTCTGCTCGGTTCTGACTGGGTTCTGATCGGGTTCTGCTCGGTTCTGACCGGGTTCTGCTCGGTTCTGATCGGGTTCTGCTCGGTTCTGACCGGGTTCTGCTCGGTTCTGACTGGGTTCTGACCGGGTTCTGCTCGGTTCTGACCGGGTTCTGCTCGGTTCTGACCGGGTTCTGCTCGGTTCTGACTGGGTTCTGACCGGGTTCTGCTCGGTTCTGACCGGGTTCTGCTCGGTTCTGACCGGGTTCTGCTTCGGTTCTGATCGGGTTCTTACCTTTCTTTAAAGTCTTCGGCGTTGGCCTGGACGTTCTCCGTCTGCAGCATCAGCCGAGCGTTTTCCAAGATGGCCTCACTGACCTGCAGTGACATCACAGTTCAGGGCCCTGACCCGCCCGGCTGCCCCCCCCAGGGCCGCCCCCCCCCAGAGCCGGCCCCCCCCCAGGGCCGCCCCCCCACAGGGCCGCCGCCCGGCTGCCCCCCCCAGGGCCGCCCCCCCCCAGAGCCGCCCCCCCCCAGGGTCGCCCCCCCAGAGCCGCCCCCCCAGGGCCCGCCGCCCCCCCAGGGCCGCCCCCCCAGAGCCGCCCCCCCAGGGCCGCCCCCCCAGGGCCGCCCCCCCTACCTGGCGGTAGACGTCCTCCCACTGGCGGCGCAGGGCCCCCCAGGCGCCGGCGCCGGCCGCCTTGCGGTCCAGGCTGAGGCGGATCTGCTGCTCCAGCTGCCGGTTCAGCCCCTCCAGCGCCCGGACTTTGTCCCGGTACTCGGTCAGGCAGCCGTTCAGGCCGGCGGCGCCCCCCCCCGCGGCGCCGCCCCCCCCCCGCGGCCCGGGGCGGCGCCGGCGCGGCGCAGCTCCTCATGCCCTGCAGGAACACGCTGCTGATGCCCAGAGCCCGGCGGGAGACGCGCGTCGCCAGGCCGCCGGCGGCGCCCGGCTCGGCGGACGGCTGTCCCAGGAGGGAGGAGTGGCGTCGCGGCAGAGGCATGGCGGCTCTGCGGTCAAACCCCCGGCGCCCCGATTTATGGGGACGCGGAGTTCTGGAAACACGGCCTGTTTGTGCCGCGCAGCCAGGCGCCTTTTGTTCTGGTGGAAACACGGAGTCCCGGTTCAGCTGCATCAGCAGCGGGGTCACGGGGTCACGGGGAGCCTGGAACAGACCTGAGCTGCACGCGCTCAGCAGCTCCTGACCAAACCTGGAAAGGTGGAGAAGAAACATTCCGGAAAAATCCGGGAAACCTCATTTAGTTCCCTGTGCTTTTATAAGCATTAAGACTCCTGAGATACAGAAATGATTCTGTTCACCGGCAGCAACCTGGTTACTAGACTAACCTAGATTATTAAAGTCTTTTAGGGATTAAACATGTCAACCTGCTGTGAACCAGGGAGACAAAAGGACCAGGAACCTCATGGTTAAATGTTTTCACACTAAAACTGTAGAAAACTTGGGATCCATGAAGCCGCATGTAGCTGCACATCTTATTTTATTCATCCTAATTTGTCGCCTCCATAAATACATATTAATGTAAATTAGTTTAAATAAATATATTTTATTTAAAAGGTGCTTTGAGGCTCATAATGTCACCTCAGAACATAAAATACATTTTAAATAAATAATAAAACATCTGAACAGCAGCAAAGCTTCAGGATTTACAGAGGGAAACGTTTAAATAGTGGAATCATGAGTTTTACAGAATAAAGATGCTTCATGTCCATAAGGCTCAGAGCTCCACTGAAGGACGGCTGCAGCTGGACCGGTACCGGTACCGGTACCGGTCCCGCCCGGCTCCTCCTTTAGGTTCTGCTCAGTCCGGATGAATCAAACCAATAAACCATCAGATCAACCTGATCTCTGATCGATCCTCCCTCTGGATCCTCATTGGTCTCCATCATACAGGCTCCACCTGGATCAGATTATTGTCTCCACACCTGGATCAGATTATTGTCTCCACACCTGGATCAGATTATTGTCTCCACAACTGGATCAGATTATTGTTACACTCCACCCAACTGGATCAGATTATTGCTCCACACCTGATGAATTCTCCCCGATTATTGTCTCCACACCTGGATCAGATTATTGTCTCCACACCTGGATCAGATTATTGACTCCACACCTGGATCAGATTATTGTCTCCACACCTGGATCAGATTATTGACTCCACACCTGGATCAGATTATTGTCTCCACACCTGGATCAGATTATTGACTCCACACCTGGATCAGATTATTGTCTCCACACCTGGATCAGATTATTGACTCCACACCTGGATCAGATTATTGTCTCCACACCTGGATCAGATTATTGACTCCACACCTGGATCTCCAAGGATCAGTATTGCTCCACACCTGGATCAGATTATTGTCTCCACACCTGGATCAGATTATTGTCTCCACACCTGATCGTATGTTCCAACTGATCAGATTATTGTCTCCACACCTGGATCAGATTATTGTCTCCACACCTGGATCAGATTATTGTCTCCACACCTGGACCAGATTATTGTCTCCACACCTGGATCAGATTATTGTCTCCACACCTGGATCAGCTGAGATATCAGACCTGGTTGGAGTTGCTGGTCAACCTGTTTTCTTCTTCAGGAGAGTGAAATGACCCACAGATGCATTTCACAGATCAACGTTATGAGACACAAACTGAGGAAAAGTTACATTCTAGGTTTTCACCTGCTTTTATTTTCATGTTGGCTTATTGTCTGGGGATAAATGCGGTTCAGTTTCATGTTTTTATAAGCAATAAAATATTAAAATCATAAAAAACAAACATCAGGTTGGTGCTTCTTGGTCTAAATATCTGAATGTCGTGTATTTAGTGAGTTTTGATGCTGCTGCACCCAGAGATAAAATGTGTATATTTACTGTTTTTGTCTTTATGGATGAGGCGCCATCGTCTCTATGGTACATGAAATGATTTTCAAAATGGCCGCCCACCTCACATCCAGCGTCACAATCATTAAGTTTGTTCTTTTGCTGCTGGCATGAAATCAGTCAGACGGTTTAGGAACCATTAAATCTCAGAGTGAGACTTTATGTCAGAGACACTCGGTGACCCTCAGTGACCCACATTTAGTTCTGCCGATCCGTTTTCCCTCCATCGGCAGTTTTTAAACGAAGAGACGTTTGACAGGAAGTTGGCGGTTTACCCACATGTTCGAATCAGTGCTGCACTGATCCACTTCCTGTCTGCAGGTGCAGCGGCGCGGCTGCGACCCGGTTCGGCCCGGTTCGGCTCTCCTGCGTCAGGCGGCATTTCTGCTTCCTCTTTCTGTTCCCATCAAACATCTGATCAGAACAAAGTTCAGCTTGAAAACACAAACAGGAAGTGAAGCAAACGGCCTGACGCGTTGCATCAACTTCCTGCTGATGATCAGAGACTCGAGACTTTCAACAGTTTATTCAGTCAGAAACACACAAATATGTACAGTCAGGATGTTTGCAGCAGCAAAGAACCGGGCCTGTCGGTTCTGTTAGCATGGTTAGCATGGTTAGCATGGCTAGCAGACAGTTCAAACATCACAGAGAAGAAAACGGTCATGTTTGGTCACATGACCAGACGTCACGTGTTCTGCTGTCATAAAGCTTCACAGAAAGTTCCTGAGAAAATCCCCCAAAACTCTGAAACCCCCAAAACAAGGACAGGGAGTCCCCACAGCCTCGGAACCGGGTTCTGGTTCTGGAGAGTCTACTTGGAGTCTGGACCGAACCGACACCTTCCAGGCACAGCAGGAAGGTCATGAAGTCCAGGAACCCGACCAGTCCAGGTCCAGCTGGCTCGGGTCCAGGCGGTTCCGGTTCTGCTCGGGTCCAGGCGGTTCCAGCTGTGCTGACGTGTTGCGGCTGAAGGGAAGCAGCGGATGATGCGGGTCAAACGGACCTACAGCGACAGGGCCTGGGAGGTGTCGCTGTCGGACATGACGGAGACCCGGGTGGAGCTCAGGGTTCTGGTTCTGGTCTTGCCCGGCGGGGTCTTGCCGGGCGGCAGGCAGCGGCGCAGCAGACGCGCGAGGTCCCGGCGGAAGCGCACGCCGACGAACACGTAGAGGAACGGGTTGAGGCAGGCGTGCATGTAGGCCACGCCCTTCAGCACCTGGCCGGCCTTGTCCAGCGCCTTCCGCTGGCCGCAGTCCGTCACCGTCAGGTTGGAGGCCTGCGCCGCCTCCATCACCAACATGCTGTTGTAGGGCAGCTGCGACACGATGAACACCGCCACCACCGCCAGGATCACCCGCATGGCCTTGTGCTTCTCGAAGTTGCGGGTGGTCAGCAGCTTGGCGATGATGACGCTGTAGCAGAAGCTCATGACGACGCAGGGCAGGAAGAAGCCCATGCTGACCTGCAGGGACAGGACCGCGATCTTGGTGCGGTTGGCCATGTAGGGCGGAAACACCATCCGGCAGTAGTGCGAGGATCCGGCGGCGGCCGGCGCCGCGAAGGCCAGATCCGGCGTGGCGAGCAGCAGCGCCAGCAG
>CM065369.1:175000-182500 GCA_033032245.1 Poecilia picta | reverse complement strand
CAGGGGTCAGACAGCTCAGCTGACAGCTGGGTGGATGTCCGGTGGTTGATGGCTGTTGATGCAGCCCTGGAGCCGTCAGCTTCGCTTTCCGTCCAGCAGGAGTCGCTGTCAGAAGCTGAGGTCGGCCGGCTCCGCCTCCAGGGTGCGACGTGTCGGACTCCTGGTGAACCGCCGGTCCGGCGACACGAGGTGGCGCTGCAGCTGATCGATGAGTGCAGATCCTCGTCCTGCAGCCGCAGCACAGCACGCAACAGCAGGAAGTGTCGACCAATGGCAGCTCGATACTGTGGATGTGTGACGGCGTAGATGATGGGGTTATGGATGGCGGAGGCCTTGGCGATGACTGCAGGTACTGAGTTCATGTAGGGGTCAGCAGGTGGGCGGAGCCAGCAGGTGGCGGTGGCGACCAGGACACGATGAAGAGCAGAATGACCCCAGAGCCACTCTGGCCATCCGCCGCTCATAGGCCGTGGTGGTCAGTCCGCCTCTTCACCCGCTGCGCCGCCTCACGGCTCTGAAGATGAGCAGGTAGCAGGTGACGGTGTAGGTCCGCACCGGGACCGTGAAGCTCATGGAGTCCAGCTGCAGGACGTCTGCAGACCCTCGGGGACGTAGGCGCTCCACCCAGCGGCGGTGCAGGCTGGCCAAGAAGAGGACCGGAGTCTGCGTCACCGACAGCAGGAGGTCCGCGACCGCCAGGCTGACCACCAGCAGGTTGCTGGGCGTCCGCAGCGTCTTGCTACGCCAGAAGACGTAGATGACCAGAGCGACGCCCAGGACGCCCGTCACTCCCACCAACAGGATCACACAGCCAATGAGGCATGAGCAGGAACGTCCACAGTAGGGACCATGAGCAGGAACGTCCACAATAGGGACCATGAGCAGGAACGTCCACAATAGGGACCATGAGCAGGAACGTCCACAATAGGGACCATGAGCAGGAACGTCCACAGTAGGGTTGAGGCGCGGTGGTGGGACGGGTCCCCGGAGGGGGACGGGCAGATCTCAGAGGAACCCAATGGTTCCTGATTCTGGGCGGATCTTTGTTCGGGTCCGTCTGGATTCTGACGCTGGATCAGAGACACAATCTGTGTGAAGTTTGGTGGATGTTTGGGTTGTTGGCTGTATGGCGGCAGAGTCTCGGCTGCCTGGAGTCCTGCAGGACCTTCAGAGGAACTCTGAGCTTTTTATGTGGCGCCGATCGACTGGTGATGATGAGGGGCTGATGGACCACAGACCGATCCAATGAACATCTGGAGCTGAAGTAACCCAATTATTTCACATTGGACCCTAACGATGTCAGGACCCTCAGTTCTGCTGACAATGAGATCAAATGTCTAGAAACGAACTGACCAGATGATCTGGACCTGCTTCACGTTCAGATTTAAGAACCTCTCCAGCTGATTGAGTCCTGTCGGGACCAGACCCCACAGACGACCTCTGACCTCCAGGAGAAACATTGTATAAAGGCCTGCCTGAGTCCAACCGGTCCAGCATCAGACGCTACGACTAACAAGTCAGAGAGTCGCAGGAGAAAAAGAGGAAAGATCTGGAAACGGATGCAGATAAATATGAAAAACGATCTTGCAGTTGATAAGATGAGGACGAAGAAGCTGGAATGTCAAGATGTGGGGCGTTTGGTGGCGAGTTGGACCCAGATGACCTGCCAAGATGATGGTTTCATGGCGATCAGGAGGTCCAGACAGCAGCAGGTGGGACATAAGTTAGACGAGGAGCCGACTGGGGGACAGGACACAGCTGGAGAACGGGACACAGCTGGGAGAGGACACAGCTGGGGAAGAGGACACAGCTGGGGAAGAGGACACAGCTGGGGGACGGGACACAGCTGGGGACGGGACACAGCTGGGGGAGAGGACACAGCTGGGAAGAGGACACAGCTGGGGGACGGGACACAGCTGGGGGACGGGACACAGCTGGGGGACGGGACACAGCTGGGGGACGGACACAGCTGGGGAGAGGACACAGCTGGGGAAGAGGACACAGCTGGGGAAGAGGACACAGCTGGGGGACGGGACACAGCTGGGGGACGGGACACAGCTGGGGGACGGGACACAGCTGGAGAACGGGACACAGCTGGGGGACGGGACACAGCTGGGGGACAGGACACAGCTGGGGAGAGGACACAGCTGGAGAACGGGACACAGCTGGGGGACGGGACACAGCTGGGGGAGAGGACACAGCTGGGGGAGAGGACACAGCTGGGGACGGACACAGCTGGGAAGGACACAGCTGAGAACAGGAACACAGCATGGAGAACAGACACAGCTGGAGCACAGACACAGCTGGGTCAACTATAAAAAGATGAACCAGACGACAGAAATGAATAACACAGAAAATAATCAATAGTCAATAACTGTGTCGCGTTGTGGGATATAATGTTGCATAATTCACATATTTTTATGACATGATGCCACTTGGCTGCTTTGTGGTCCTTCATGGAAATATTTTCTCTGAATGAATCTGACTGCAGCCTTGGAGTTGATCCAGAAGTCTGGTTAACAAATAATCAATAATTATTTACAATTAGCAGAAATTCCTGGAAGGATCAAGGACGGGACTGAGGACAGGTTGGACAGATGTCTGGACAGTGTTGCTAGGTGATGGGGCAGCAGCAGGAGGACGTTAGCCTGAGGACATTAGCATCCCATTAGAAGATCAATCGGTCAATCAGCTGATGGACAATTTGTCCCAGAGGGACATGGGGACACTCTGGACTGCACAGTGTCCATTGGAGGCGATTCTTCTGGTTTAGAACATTCCCAAAGCAACTAAAGAGTTTAATTACATTTCCAGAAATGAAGCAACAGATGCAAACAAATCTTTCATGGTTTATTTGTATTTCAGTAAATCAAATGTCCCACAACATCTCCGGTCGGTGAAGGCAGCAGCTGGAGTCGCTGCTGCACATGCTCAGTTCTGACCAGCAGGTGGCGCCGTCAGCATGGACCAGACTTTATGACTGTTGTCATGACAACTTAATACAAAGATGTATTAAAAGTCCCAGCTTTGCATGATTGTGTAAATAATGACAATTTAATGAAATTTGGCAAATTTAGTTTAAATTTAGAGCAACTTTGGATGAAAAGTGTCATAATTTACTGAATGACGCTTCATGCTGTCATAAAGACTCGTTCATGACGTCATAAAGACTCGTTCATGACGTCATAAAGACTCGTTCATGCTGTCATAAAGACTCATTCATGACGTCATAAAGACTCGTTCATGACGTCATAAAGACTCGTTCATGCTGTCATAAAGACTCGTTCATGACGTCATAAAGACTCGTTCATGACGTCATAAAGACTCGTTCATGCTGTCATAAAGACTCCTTCATGACGTCATAAAGACTCGTTCATGACGTCATAAAGACTCGTTCATGACGTCATAAAGACTCGTTCATGCTGTCATAAAGACTCGTTCATGACGTCATAAAGACTCGTTCATGACGTCATAAAGACTCGTTCATGCTGTCATAAAGACTCGTTCATGACGTCATAAAGACGCTTCATGACGTCATAAAGACTCGTTCATGACGTCATAAAGACTCGTTCATGCTGTCATAAAGACTCATTCATGACGTCATAAAGACTCGTTCATGACGTCATAAAGACTCGTTCATGACGTCATAAAGACTCGTTCATGCTGTCATAAAGACTCGTTCATGACGTCATAAAGACTCGTTCATGCTGTCATAAAGACTCGTTCATGACGTCATAAAGACTCGTTCATGACGTCATAAAGACTCGTTCATGCTGTCATAAAGACTCGTTCATGACGTCATAAAGACTCGTTCATGACGTCATAAAGACTCGTTCATGCTGTCATAAAGACTCGTTCATGACGTCATAAAGACTCGTTCATGACGTCATAAAGACTCGTTCATGCTGTCATAAAGACTCGTTCATGACGTCATAAAGACTCGTTCATGACGTCATAAAGACTCGTTCATGACGTCATAAAGACTCGTTCATGCTGTCATAAAGACTCGTTCATGACGTCATAAAGACTCGTTCATGCTGTCATAAAGACTCGTTCATGACGTCATAAAGACGCTTCATGACGTCATAAAGACTCGTTCATGCTGTCATAAAGACTCATTCATGACGTCATAAAGACTCGTTCATGACGTCATAAAGACTCGTTCATGACGTCATAAAGACTCGTTCATGCTGTCATAAAGACTCGTTCATGACGTCATAAAGACTCGTTCATGCTGTCATAAAGACTCATTCATGACGTCATAAAGACTCGTTCATGACGTCATAAAGACTCGTTCATGCTGTCATAAAGACTCGTTCATGCTGTCATAAAGACTCGTTCATGACGTCATAAAGACTCGTTCATGACGTCATAAAGACTCGTTCATGCTGTCATAAAGACTCGTTCATGACGTCATAAAGACTCGTTCATGACGTCATAAAGACTCGTTCATGACGTCATAAAGACTCGTTCATGCTGTCATAAAGACTCGTTCATGACGTCATAAAGACTCGTTCATGCTGTCATAAAGACTCGTTCATGACGTCATAAAGACGCTTCATGACGTCATAAAGACTCGTTCATGCTGTCATAAAGACTCATTCATGACGTCATAAAGACTCGTTCATGACGTCATAAAGACTCGTTCATGACGTCATAAAGACTCGTTCATGCTGTCATAAAGACTCGTTCATGACGTCATAAAGACTCGTTCATGCTGTCATAAAGACTCGTTCATGACGTCATAAAGACTCGTTCATGACGTCATAAAGACTCGTTCATGCTGTCATAAAGACTCATTCATGACGTCATATAGACTCGTTCATGACGTCATAAAGACTCGTTCATGCTGTCATAAAGACTCGTTCATGACGTCATAAAGACTCGTTCATGACGTCATAAAGACTCGTTCATGCTGTCATAAAGACTCGTTCATGACGTCATAAAGACTCGTTCATGCTGTCATAAAGACTCGTTCATGACGTCATAAAGACTCGTTCATGACGTCATAAAGACTCGTTCATGCTGTCATAAAGACTCGTTCATGACGTCATAAAGACTCGTTCATGACGTCATAAAGACTCGTTCATGCTGTCATAAAGACTCGTTCATGACGTCATAAAGACTCGTTCATGACGTCATAAAGACTCGTTCATGACGTCATAAAGACTCGTTCATGACGTCATAAAGACTCGTTCATGACGTCATAAAGACTCGTTCATGCTGTCATAAAGACTCGTTCATGCTGTCATAAAGACTCGTTCATGCTGTCATAAAGACTCGTTCATGACGTCATAAAGACTCGTTCATGCTGTCATAAAGACTCGTTCATGCTGTCATAAAGACTCGTTCATGACGTCATAAAGACTCGTTCATGCTGTCATAAAGACTCGTTCATGACGTCATAAAGACTCGTTCATGACGTCATAAAGACTCGTTCATGCTGTCATAAAGACTCGTTCATGCTCATGACGGTCATGTCAGTCAGATAAAGTGTTAGCCAGGCGGCTAGCGGAGCTCTAGCTCCCCCTGCAGGCCCTTAAACACACAGCGACCCTTTGTCTCCAAGTCCAGGTGTGCCGAGACCAGCAGCTGACAGGTGAGGCTCACATTGACCTGGTCCAGCGCTGCCAGGGGTCATGTGACCATGATGATGTCATCAAGCTCCTCTGTAGCTAATGCTGCCGTTTCTCAACTCTTCTGCTTCGATGTCCAGGTGGACATGCAGGTCCTCCTAGTGTGGCCTGTTCCTGCTCACCTGGAACTCTGACACAAACCCGCCCAGGTGTTCCAGGTGTGTTCCAGGTGTTCCAGGTGTGTTCCAGGTATGTTCCAGGTGTGTTCCAGGTGTTCCAGGTGTGTTCCAGGTATGTTCCAGGTGTGTTCCAGGTGTTCCAGGTGTGTTCCAGGTATGTTCCAGGTGTGTTCCAGGTATGTTCCAGGTGTGTTCCAGGTGTTCCAGGTGTGTTCCAGGTATGTTCCAGGTGTGTTCCAGGTGTTCCAGGTGTGTTCCAGGTATGTTCCAGGTGTGTTCCAGGTGTCCCAGGTGTGTTCAGAAGTTATAAATCTTAGCTTGATAAAGTTATTATTTTTCACGTCTTTATTTTCATGTCAAATAAAAGTGAATATTTCCTGCAGGTAAACAAGCAGCACCTGGAGGCATCGGTCCAATCAGATGGCAGGGAGCAGGGAGGGGGCGTGGCGTCTTCGCATGTGTTTCAGCAGCAGCTGGCGGTCCGGGCTGGAGTACTCGCACTGTTGGCATGGAAACACCTCACCTGTGTGATGCCGGCGGGCGTGGAGGTCCAGGCTCTTCTTCTGGATGCTGATGATGGAAAAACGTGTCAGGTTACCATGGTAACCAGCAGGTACAACGTTCAGACTGGTGTGAAGTGGGCGTGTCTCACCTGCTGTAGCCACACAGCTGACAGCGGTGCGGCTTCACCTGGCTGTGGGTCCGGCTGTGTCGGAGCAGCGAGCTGCGGTCGATGGAGGCGTACGGACACTCAGCACACCTGAACGGCTTCTCACCTGGGCAAAACACAGGGACCTGACCAAAGGTCACCACCCAGGGGTCACCCGGTCAGCTCAGGGGTTACCTGTGTGAGTCCTCAGGTGCTGCCGGAGCGACGCCTTCAGCCTGCTGCTGTAGGGACAGTGAGGACAGCAGAAGGGTCTGTCGGCTCCATGGACGCCCAGGTGGCGTCTCAGCGTCAGCTTGGAGGAGAACGTCCTGCACAGGGACACCTGCTGGTCAGCGCCGGTGCTGCTGGGCGGTTACCCACTGCATTGTGGGTAACGTAGTTACCTGTGGCACAGAGAGCAGCTGAGCCCCGTCTGCTCCTTGTTCCTGATTGGAGAGACGACCTGTGACGAACTGGTTAGACTGGGAACAGAGCTGCTGGGTTCACACGCTGCTTTCTGATTGGCTGTCGGCCCGGGGAGATTCAGAGGTCGACCAATAGGAGACGATCTGCTGCCCAAACAAAACGCAAAGTTTCAGGATTAGATTCGAGACAAGACAAATTCAAAAAGGGTTAATGCTGCCCAGCTCCACCAGCTCCACCCACTCCACAAACTCCACCTGCTCCACCCACTTCACCAGCTCCACCCACTCCATCCTCTCCACAAGCTCCACTGACTCCACCCACTCCACAAACTCCACCAGCTCCACCCACTCCACAAGCTCCACCCGCTCCACCCACTTCACCAGCTCCACCCACTCCATCCTCTCCACAAGCTCCACTGACTCCACCCACTCCACAAACTCTCCACCCACTCACCGCTCCACCCACTCCATCACCCTCAAGCTCCACCCACTCCACCAGCTCCACGCTCCACCCACTCCACAACTCCACCTGCTCCACCCACTTCACCAGCTCCACCCACTCTCCCACCAAGCTCCACCCCTCCACCACTCCACTCACTCCACCCTCCACCGGCTCCACCCACTCCACCGACTCCACCAGCTCCACTCACTCCACCTGCTCCACCACTCCA
>CM065369.1:112500-170000 GCA_033032245.1 Poecilia picta | reverse complement strand
GACAGAACTGGACCAGAACCAGAACCAGGACCAGAACCTGGACTGCCAACCTGGACCAGACTGACCTGGATCTGACCAGACCAGAACCACCTGGACCTGAATCTGGACCAGAACCTGGACCTGATCTGCAAACTGACAACCTGGACCTGCACCTGGACCTGGACCTGGACAAAGACCTGGACCAGAACCAGAACCTGGACCAGAACCAGAACCAGGACCTGGACCTGGACCTGGCTGGTCCAGGTCCAGGTCCAGGTCCAGGTCCAGCCAGCAGGGCCGCCCCCTGCTGGCTGCTCTGGCAGCGCCGTGGTTCCTGACGGTGACCTCTGACCCTGCAGCTGCTGCAGTTCATCACTGTGATGTTTGTGAAACTTTATTAACTAGAGAAATTCAGTTTTCATCCTTTAAGGAGGATTTCATTGACATTCTATAAAATGTTGGTTTTTATTCATATTATTATTTGGTATTTACTTTTACAAAATGTCATTTTTTTGTTTTTGTCCTATAATTTGTGTAACTGTTCGATTAGCTGAGCAATAAATGAACTTTGACTTTATTCCTAATGTGAATAAACCAGGATGGATTCATGACGGAGCGATCATCTCTCTGGGGCGAGCATCTCTGGCAGGCCCTGTTGCCATGGCTACGCTCTGCCGTCAACCAACCTGCCCGGCCGAGTCGTTTCCTGTTTCCTGTTACAGTTCTGGTTCAGTCTGACCCGTTTGACCCCCGGTTCGGTGCTGGACCTGCAGCTCCGTGTTCCGGTTCGGCTCGGATATGGTTCTGCTGTTACCATGGACACGACAGGTGGCCTTACCTGCTGCGATCCGGTCCTGGAGCGTCCCGGTTCTGATCCGGTTGCAGAGAACGAGTCCGATCAGCTGGCGAGTCCTCAGAGAAACCGGAAGCTGCGCAGACCAGCTGCGCGAGGAATCCATTTTTTTTAAACCAAAACTTTATTGAACTTTTCTTTTTTTAAATATTTATTTTCGGAACTTTATTATAAATATTTATTTAAAAAATCGACCACAACGTCATATATGACTTTATAATGTGACAAATATATTAAAATAACTTTCAGTCTTGTAGGTTCTACCAGGACCAGAACCGAATCTGGACCAGAACAAGGACCAGAGCGGGTCTGGATCAGAACCAGAACCTGGATCAGAACCAGAGGAATCAGCCAATCAGAACACAGACCAGGTGGAACAGTTGAAGTAACAGCAGGACGTCCTGTAGCAGCCTGACTACAGACTCAGCTCAGCATGACCCGGCCAGCTGCAGGAGGACCGACCAGAACCTCCCTGGATCTGGACCTGAGATTCTGAGTGGATCATCAGGAAGCTGAAACAGCAGAACTGGGATTTCGGTCTCCATCACTCCGGGCTCTGCTGCCCCCTGCTGGGCATCCCGGCCTGCCCAGGAAAGTTCTGACCCGGTTAATCTGAGGGATTAGGAACCTCAGCAGATTAGCTGCTCATCTGCTGCAGTCGACATGGCGGCCCAGAGGAGCTCGGTTCTGCTCGCAGGTACGTGCTCCACTCAACTCACTGGTTCTGGTTCTGGACTGCCTGGCTGACAGAACCAGAACCAAATCCGGGCAGAACCTCTGGTGGTTCTGCTTGTCCACCAGTATGAGGTCAAAGAGAAATGAGTAAAGAAACGCGACTCGGTGAATAATGAAGAAACATTTTTGTCACTTCTGATTGGTGTTCAGAAAACACTCAGAGTGAGACCTCTGTCTGAATGGACCATCTATTTACCTCAGAACCCATTTCCATCAGAACCAGCTCAGCTGTGGTCCAGATCCGGATCTGGACCTTTAGTCAAAGCTTCAAGGTTCCAACATTTGGTTCACCGGGTCACCGGACCTGGAAGCGGGTCGTCAGAACTGAGGGAAGCATGGAAACCGGTCCAGAACCTCAGAACCTCTGCCGCTCCGACAGCCTGGTGCTGCTGGTTCCGGTTCTGATCATGTCTGTCCTCCGTGTCCCCAGGTCTGCTGCTGCTGGTACCGGCTCTGTTGGGATCAGCCTTCGTGGAGGAGCTGGACGACACGTAAGTCAGAACCAGAACCAGTGCAGTTCTGGACCGGGTCAGAACCGTCCGGAACATTAGAGTTCACCGGAAGCGTCGGGTCCAAACGGCGGGTTAGGACGGGTTCTGATGGTTCTGAAAGACCTTATGGCGTTTGGACCAGGAGGTTCTGCTGGTTTAAACCGAAGTGTGTGGGAAACGTTTCCATGACGACGTGGATGTTTCCAGTGGGTTCAGGTCTGGGCTTTGACTAGGCCACTCTAACCCTTGAATCTGATGAAACGTCCCATAATCCCTTTGGTCATCGCCACCACGGTTACCATGGGGACGGGGGGAGGCGTGAGGGGTGTGAAAACTTCTGAACTTTTTGATGGTGGTTCTCCTCTGGGTTGAACCTGGTGACCTTTAACCCCCATCAGGACAATAATCACTCTGGTCTTATCATCCAATTCAGCTTCATGGAAACTACAGAACCAGAGGAGATCTGGCTGATCCAGGTACGGCTACAGTAATCTGATTACTCTGACTGTAATCTGATTACTCTGACTGTAATCTGATTACTCTGACTGTAATCTGATTCTCTGACTGTAATCTGATTACTCTGACTGTAATCTGATTCTCTGACTGTCTCCTCAGTTTTACGCCCCCTGGTGTTCCTTCTGCAAACAGCTAGATCCTGTCTGGCACCAGATCGGATCAGAACTTCGGAGTCTCGGCTCTCCGGTTCGCGTTGGAAAATCCGATGCTACAGTCAACACTGGTCTGTCCCTTCAAAATAAAAGCATGGACTGGATGGAGGTTCTGTTGGCTGGCTGATGTTCTGCCTGGTTCTCCCAAAGGTTTGGCCAAAGAGTTCAGGATCCGAAATTATCCCGCCATCCTCATGTAAGTCTTGACATCACAGTGACATCACCATGACATCACTGTGACATCACCATGTATGTTGCGCAGAAATGCAGCAGAAGTTCTGCTTCCCACAGGACTACCAGATCCCAGTAGGACCCAATAGGACCCAGTAGAACCCAGTAGGACCCAGTAGAACACAGTAGGACCCAGTAGGACCCAGTAGGACCCAGTAGAACCCAGTAGAACCCAGTAGGACCCATTAGGACCCAGTAGAACCCAGTAGGACCCAGTAGGACCCAGTAGAACCCAGTAGGACCCATTAGGACCCAGTAGAACCCAGTAGGACCCAGTAGAACACAGTAGGACCCAGTAGGACCCAGTAGGACCCAGTAGAACCCAGTAGGACCCATTAGGACCCAGTAGGACTCAATAGGACACAGTAGAACCCAGTAGGACCCAGTAGAACCCAGTAGGACCCATTAGGACCCAGTAGAACCCAGTAGGACCCAGTAGAACCCAGTAGGACCCATTAGGACCCAGTAGGACCCAGTAGAACCCAGTAGGACCCAGTAGGACCCAGTAGAACCCGGTAGAGCCCAGTAGAAACCAGTAGGACCCAGTAGAACCCAGTAGGACCCAGTAGAACACAGTAGGACCCAGTAGGACACAGTAGAACCCAGTAGGACCCAGTAGAACCCATTAGGACCCAGTAGGACCCAGTAGAACCCAGTAGGACCCAGTAGGACACAGTAGAACCCAGTAGGACCCAGTAGAACCCAGTAGGACCCATTAGGACCCAGTAGAACCCAGTAGGACACAGTAGAACCCAGTAGGACCTAGTAGGACACAGTAGAACCCAGTAGGACCCAGTAGAACCCAGTAGGACCCATTAGGACCCAATAGGACCCAGTAGAACCCAGTAGGACCCAGTAGGACCCAGTAGGACCCAGTAGAACCCAGTAGGACCCAGTAGAACCCAGTAGGACCCAGTAGGACCCAGTAGGACCCAGTAGGACCCAGTAGGACCCATTAAGACCCAGTAGAACCCATTAGGACCCAGTAGAACCCAGTAGGACCCAGTAGGACCCAGTAGAACCCAGTAGTACCCAGTAGGACACAGTAGGACACAGTAGGACCCATTAGGACCCAGTAGGACCCAATAGGACCCAGTAGAACCCAGTAGGACCCAGTAGGACCCAGTAGGACCCAGTAGAACCCATTAGGACCCAGTAGGACCCATTAGGACCCATTAGGACCCAGTAGGACCCAGTAGGACCCATTAGGACCCATTAGGACCCAGTAGGACCCAGTAGGACCCATTAGGACCCAGTAGGACCCATTAGGACCCAGTAGAACCCAGTAGAACCCAGTAGGACCCAGTAGGACCCAGTAGAACCCAGTAGAACCCAGTAGAACCCAGTAGGACCCAGTAGGACCCAGTAGAACCCAGTAGAACCCAGTAGGACCCAGTAGGACCCATTAGGACCCAGTAGAACCCAGTAGAACCCAGTAGGACCCAGTAGGACCCAGTAGAACCCAGTAGGACCCAGTAGAACCCAGTAGAACCCAGTAGGACCCAGTAGGACCCAGTAGGACCCAGTAGGACCCAGTAGGACCCAGTAGGACCCAGTAGGACCCAGTAGGACCCAGTAGGACCCAGTAGGACCCAGTAGGACCTGACTGTTTCTGTTCTCTTTCAGGCTGAAGAACAAGGTCAAGTTTAACTACCCCGGGTCCAGAACCAAGGAGTCAATCATGGATTTCGCTGACCGAGTCTCAGGGTGAGTTTGAGGCGTGAAGATATTAGCATAAGAATGACAGCAGTGATGTCACAGTGATGTCACAGTGAGGTCACGTGTAGGATGACAGTGTGTGATGTCATTCAGGCCGCTGGTCCGATCCCTAAGCAGCAGGCGCCTCTTCCAACACGCCGTGAGCCGCCATGACGTCCTGGTCGTCTATGTGGGAGCAACGTCAGAGCTCAAGGTGACGCTCCATGGACAGGAAGTGGAACCCGCAGCTTCCTGCGCCTCAGCTGGTTCCTCCTGATTGTCCTCAGAACCAAGGAACCAGTCAGTACCCGGTTCTGACCCAACCTGCTGTGTGTTTGCAGGGAAACCTGACGGCTGCAGCAGAGGAACTAATTGTCCACACCTACTTCTTCTCTGCCAGCAGAGAGGTTCTGCCACAGGTAGGACGCTGCGGCCCGGTTCCCCTCAGCGGACCGGGTCCAATCCATGTGGGCCGCCGGGTAGACGAAACGGTTCCAGTAGAACCTGGAAGTGAAACCCGACCCCCT
The DNA here is from genome assembly GCA_033032245.1 of Poecilia picta. Classification (NCBI taxonomy): domain Eukaryota; kingdom Metazoa; phylum Chordata; class Actinopteri; order Cyprinodontiformes; family Poeciliidae; genus Poecilia; species Poecilia picta. Next base: position 164,818 of record CM065369.1, on the reverse strand, counting down.
AACGAGACGTGGTACTGGAGCAACTGGTGCCATTTAACCGACCCGATTGAGCCGACCAGTACCAAACCGACCCGATTGAACCGAACCGTACCAAACGGACCCGATTGAACCGACCGGTACCAAACAACCCGATTAAACCGAACCGTACCAAACGGACCCGATTGAACCGACCGGTACCAAACCGACCCGATTGAACCGACCGGTGCCAAACAGATCCGATTGAACCGACCGGTACCAAACGGACCCAATTTAACCGAACCGTACCAAACGGAAACGATTGAGTTGACCGGTACAAAACGGACCCGATTGAACCGAACCGTACCAAACCGACCCGATTGAACCGAACCGTACCAAACGGATCCGATTGAGCCGACCAGTACCAAACGGACCCAATTTAACCGAACCGTACCAAACGGACCCGATTGAACCGACCGGTACCAAATGGACCCGATTGGACCGACAGGTACCAAACGGACCTGATTTAACCGAACCGTACCAAACGGACCCGATTGAACCGACCGGTACCAAACGGACCCAATTTAACCGAACCGTACCAAACAGACCCGATTGAGCCGACCGGTACCAAACGGACCTGATTTAACCGAACCGTACCAAACAGACCCGATTGGACCGACCGGTACCAAACGAACCCGATTGAGCTGACAGGTACCAAATGGACCCGATTGAGCCGACTGGTACCAAACCGACCCGATTGAACCGACCGGTGCCAAACAGATCCGATTGAACCGACCGGTACCAAACAGACCCAATTTAACCGAACCGTACCAAACGGACCCAATTTAACCGAACCGTACCAAACAGACCCGATTGAACTGAACCGTACCAAACGGACCCGATTTAACCGAACCGTACCAAACCGACCCGATTGAACCGACCCGTACCAAACCGACCCGATAGAGCCGACCGGTACCAAACAACCCGATTTAACCGAACCGTACCAAACGGACCCGATTGAGTCGACCAGTACCAAACCGACCCGATTGAACCGAACCGTACCAAACGGATCCGATTGAGCCGACCAGTACCAAACCGACCCGATTTAACCGAACCGTACCAAACGGACCCGATTGAACCGACCGGTGCCAAACAGATCCGATTGAACCGACCGGTACCAAAAAGACCCAATTTAACCGAACCGTACCAAACGGATCCGATTGAACCGAACCGTACCAAACGGACCCGATTGAGCCGACCGGTACCAAATGGACCCGATTGAACCGACCGGTACCAAACCGACCCGATTTAACCGAACCATACCAAACAGACCCGATTGAACCGACCGGTACCAAATGGACCTGATTGAACCGAACCGTACCAAACGGACACGATTTAACCGAACCATACCAAACGGACCTGATTGAACCGACCGGTACCAAACGGACCCGATTGAACCGACCGGTACCAAACGGACCCGATTGAACCGACCCATACCAAACGGAAACGATTGAGTTGACCGGAACAAAACGGACCCGATTGAGCTGACAGGTACCAAACGGACCCGATTGGACCGACCGGTACCAAACGGACCCAATTGAGCCGACCGGTACCAAACGGATCCGATTGAACCGACCGGTACCAAACGGACCCGATTGAGCTGACAGGTACCAAACGGACCCGATTGAGCTGACCGGTACCAAAAGGACCTGATTGAGCCGTCTGGTACCAAACGGACCCGATTGAGCTGACAGGTACCAAACGGACCCGATTGAACCGACCAGTACCAAACGGACCCGATTGTGCTGACCGGTACCAAACAGACCCGATTGAGCCGTATGGTACCAAAGGACCCGATTGAGCTGACAGGTAGCAAACGGACCTGATTGAACCGACCGGTACCAAACGGACCCGATTGTGCTGACCGGTACCAAACAGACCCGATTGAGCCGTCTGGTACCAAAGGACCCGATTGAGCTGACAGGTAGCAAACGGACCCGATTGAGCCGACCGGTACCAAACGGACCCGATTTAACCGAACCGTACCAAACGGACCCGATTGAACCGACCGGTACCAAACGGACCCGATTGGACCGACCGGTACCAAACGGACCCGATTGAGCTGACAGGTACCAAATGGACCCGATTGAGCCGACCGGTACCAAACAGACCCGATTGAGCCGACTGCTACCAAACGGACCCGATTGAACCGACCGGTACCAAACAGACCCGATTGAGCCGACCGGTACCAAACAGACCCGATTGAGCCGACTGCTACCAAACGGACCCGATTGAACCGACCGGTACCAAACGGACCCGATTGAGCTGACCAGTACCAAACGGACCTGATTTAACCGAACTGTACCAAACGGACCCGATTGGACCGACCGGTACCAAACGGACCCAATTGAGCCGACCGGTACCAAACGGATCCGATTGAACCGACCGGTACCAAACGGACCCGATTGAGCTGACAGGTACCAAAGGACCCGTTTTGACTGACCGGTACCAAACGACCCGATTGAGCCGACAGTACCAAAGGACCCGATTGAGCCGACAGTACAAACGGACCCGATTGAACCGACCGGTACCAAACGGACCCGATTGAGCGACCGTACCAAACGACCCGATTGAGCCGCCTGGTACCAAAGGACCCGATTGAGCTGACGGGTACAAACGGACCCGATTGAACCGAACCGGTACCAAACGGACCCGATTGGAACCGACCGGTACCAAACAGACCCGATTGAGACCGACTGGTACCAAAGGACCCGATTGAGCTGACCGGTACCAAACGGACCCGATTTGAACCGACCGGTACCAAACGACCCGATTTAAACCGACCGGTACCAAACGGACCCGATTTAACCGAACCAGTACCAAACGGACCAGATTAACCGAACCGGTACCAAACGGACCGGATTGACCCGACCGGTACCAAACGGACCGATTGAACTGACCCGTACCAAACGGACCCGATTGAACCGAACCGTACCAAATCGACCCGATTGAACCGAACCGTACCAAACGACCCGATTGAACCGACCGGTGCCAAAGATCCCGATTGAACCGGACCGGTACCAAAACGACCCATTTAACCGAACCTACCAAACAGACCGATTGAACCGAACCGTACCAAACGGACCGATTGAACCGACCCAGTACCAAACGGACCCGATTTGAACCGACCAGTACCAAACCGACCCGATTGTAACCGACCCTTACCAAACGGACCCGATTTGAACCGACCGGTACCAAAAGGACCGATTTGAACCGACCATACCAAACGGACCCGATTTAACCGAACCAGTACCAAACCGACCTCGATTGAACCGACCTTACCAAATGGACACGATTTATCTGACCAGTACAAACAGACCCGATTTAACCGAACCGGTACCAAACGGACACGATTAACCGAACCATACCAAACGGACCGATTGAACCGACCGGTACCAAACGGAAACGATTGAGTTGACCGGTACAAAACGGATCCGATTGAGATGACAGGTACCAAACGGACCCGATTGAACCGACCGGTACCAAACGGACCCGATTGGGAGCCGACCGGTACCAAACGGACCCGATTGAGCCGACCGGTACCAAACGGATCCGATTGAACCGACTGGTACCAAATGGACCGATTGAGCCGACCGGTACCAAACGGACCCGATTGAGCTGACCGGTACCAAACAGACCCGATTGTGCCGACTGGTACCAAAGGACCCGATTGTGCCGACCGGTACCAAACGGACCCGATTGTGCCGACCGGTACCACGCCCACCCTTGGCGCACCGCTCAGGGAATCAAACCGTTGTGTGTTGCACGGTGTCTGACGCTGACTGTGTTTCAGGAAGTGACTTTGCCGTCCCTCCCAGCTGTGCTGCTCTTCAAGGACGGGACGTTCCTCATGTATGACGGTGAGACATGTCGGGTCCACCTGCCTGACTTGAGGCCAAACACAGAAGGTCCAGCTGACCTGAGCCGCTGGACCTTCTGTGTTTCAGAGGCCCAGGATGGAGACCTGAAGTCCTGGATCAAGAGGGAACGTTTCCCCAACTTCTTCCTGATTGACGGCTACACGCTGTACGCGATGGGGGAGTCAGGTAACAGCCACACACCTGCGCCTGCATGATGACATCATCAACAGGTAGCTTGAAGGTTCTACAGCTCAGGACCAACTCTGGAGTTGCTGGTTCTGACCCGATTCCGTGTTGGTCACGGAGTCAGAACCGTGGCCGCGAAGTCACTGGGACTTCCAGAGGATCTGCAGGTTCCTATGAGCTGAAGCTATCGTAGACATCTGAGGCCCAGATTAACTAATTAGCTAATGGGGGGGCACTGGATTATAGCAGAGAACATCTCCAAGGGTCCTGAAGTAAGAACCTGCCCAGTGTGGACCAAATGTCCTCAGAACCAGCTCCAGAATCAGAATCAGGTTTAGGTCATGTGGCTCCACCTGTCTCCTGAAGGTAAACTGGTCTTACTGGCTCTGCTGGACGAGAGACACCTGTGTGAAGAAAACCTAAGGTGAGCCACGATTGTCTGACATCCATGTTTCAGTCCAACGTCCTGCTGTGACGCGTTTCTGGTGATTTGTTTAGGTACAAGCATCTGGTGGAGAAGGTGGCCACAGAGCACAAGGACACCTACAGCAGGTCAGCTCTTATTGTGGAAGGCACACAGGAAGAGGAAGCGTCAGCTCTTATTGTGGAAGGCACACAGGAAGAGGAAGCGTATTGCTGACTGTGTCTGTGTGTCCAGGAAGTTCTACTTTGGTTTCATGGAGGACAGCAGCTACGTCGACGGACTCATCATGGGGTGAGTCTTCACCAGGTGAGACACATCACCTGTTTGAGCTCAGTGACGTCACCTGATCCTGCTGTCACCAGGGAGACGGTCGTTCCCTCCTTGATGGTGGTCAACCTGTCCAACGACGGCTACTTCCTGCCGCCAGCACCTGTAGAGACCGAGCCGCAGCTGCTGGACTTCCTGGACGGCGTGCTGGACGGCAGTGTGCAGGTACAGGGGGGCGACGGGGCAGTTAGGATGGGGCGACGGGGCAGTTAATAGGGGGGCGACGGGGCAGTTAATAGGGGGGCGACGGGGCAGTTAATAGGGGGGCGACGGAGCAGTTAGGATGGGGCGACAGGGCAGTTAATAGGGGGGCGACGGGGCAGTTAATAGGGGGGCGACGGAGCAGTTAGGATGGGGCGACGGGGCAGTTAGGATGGGGCGATGGGGCAGTTAATAGGGGGGCGACGGGGCAGTTAATAGGGGGGCGACGGGGCAGTTAATAGGGGGGATGACGGGGCAGTTAGGATGGGGCGACGGGGCAGTTAGGGGGGCGACGGGGCAGTTAATAGGGGGGGCGACGAGGCAGTTAGGATGGGGCGACGGGGCAGTTAATAGGGGGGGCGACGGGGCAGTTAGGATGGGGCGACGGGGCAGTTAGGATGGGGCGACGGGGCAGTTAGGATGGGGCGACGGGGCAGTTAATAGGGGGGCGACGGGGCAGTTAGGATGGGGCGACGGGCAGTTAATAGGGGGGGCGACGGGGCAGTTAGGATGGGGCGACGGGGCAGTTAATAGGGGGGGCGACGGGGCAGTTAGGATGGGGCGACGGGGCAGTTAATAGGGGGGCGACGGGGCAGTTAGGATGGGGCGACGGGGCAGTTAATAGGGGGGGCGACGGGGCAGTTAGGATGGGGCGACGGGGCAGTTAATAGGGGGGGCGACGGGGCAGTTAGGATGGGGCGACGGGGCAGTTAATAGGGGGGCGACGGGGCAGTTAGGATGGGGCGACGGGGCAGTTAATAGGGGGGTGACGGGGCAGTTAATAGGGGGGCGACGGAGCAGTTAATAGGGGGGCGACGGGGCAGTTAGGGGGGCAACGGGGCAGTTAGGGGGGCAACGGGGCAGTTAAGGAGTGGGGCGGGACGGGGCAGTTAATAGGGGGGCGACGGGGCAGTTAGGGGGGCAACGGGGCAGTTAAGGGGCGATGGGGCAGTTAGGATGGGGCGACGGGGTAATGAGGGGGCCGCAGATAGTGAGTGCTGGGCAGTTATTGGAGGTGGCAGTAGGGCTGGAGTTAGGGCGTGGGCAGTTAGGTTGGGGCAGGCAGTTGGGTGGTGCCAGATGTAGATTTGTGGCAGTAGTTTGGTGGCAGTAGTTTGTGGCAGTAGTTTGGGCAGTAGTTTGGGCAGTAGTTTGGGCAGTAGTTTGTGGCAGTAGTTTGTGGCAGTAGTTTGGGGCAGTAGTTTGGGGCAGTAGTTTGTGGCAGTAGTTTGGGGCAGTAGTTTGGGGCAGTAGTTTGTGGCAGTAGTTTGTGGCAGTAGTTTGGGGCAGTAGTTTGGGCAGTAGTTTGGGGCAGTAGTTTGTGGCAGTAGTTTGGGGCAGTAGTTTGGGGCAGTAGTTTGGGGCAGTAGTTTGGGGCAGTAGTTTGGGCAGTAGTTTGGGGCAGTAGTTTGGGGTGGTGGGCTCCTGAGGAGGGGCAGCGCAGCAGGAAGTCCTTGGTTTCTCTCTCATGCTCCTCAGGCTCTGGGAGGAAACGGCTTCACTCAGCGCGTCCGACGCTTCCTTTACGAGGCCAGAATGACTCTGATGGTAAGTGACATCATCAGCCCACTTCCTGCTTCCTGTCCGAGCCGCTCACGGCCTTGTCCCTCCAGCCGGTGTTCAGGGACGCCCCGCTGCTCGGCTGCTCGGGCTTCCTGATTGGTCTTCTGCTCCGCATCGACAGTCGCTGCGGCACCTTCTCTGGCCGTCTGCAACAAGAAACCGACCGGGTCCGCTGAGCGACGTACGAAGAGACCTGTCCATCTCTGGACCCGTGGGTTTGCAATCCAAAAAAACTAGCAGAGAAAAAGTCGACTGAGGGATCGTTGCGAAAGCAAACTCTTAGTCAGGGTTTTCCTGGTTTCCCCAGTGTGCTGTTTTAATACCAATTAAAAATATAGAAGGATCAAATGGACTCCCTGCAGGTTATTCATTCGAGTTGGCAAGAGTAAACGTTCCATGCTAGGTTTATTGATTGTCCTGGCAAGCAGAACCGCCATTTTGGTAACGGAAACGCAGGCCACAGAAGAATATGTCAGTGAAACAGAATAGGACCAACAATCGAGTGAACCGAACTCAGAGCGCAGCAGCCATCATGCAGTGAAACAGGTAGGAGCACAGAGCCAATCTGGATTTTGATGAACTGGAGCGGAACGCCAATTATTCAGGAAACCAGAACTCAGGAGCCACAGCAGCCAATCATGTCAGTGAAACCAGAACTCAGGAGCGGCAGCAGCCAATCATGTCAGTGAAACCAGAACTCAGGAGCGGCAGCAGCCAATCATGTCAGTGAAACCAGAACTCAGGAGCGCAAGCAGCCAATCATGTCAGTGAAACCAGAACTCAGGAGCGGCAGCAGCACTTCAGGCTCGTTGCTGCCATGACGCCCAGCTATGGCGGCTCACGAAGCCTAAAAGTCGCTTGTCTTCTGATGCTGCACCCGGTAGGCAGGGCAACAGTTCAAGAAGGTTCTGGGTTCGATTCCCGGTCTCTCTGCATCGAGGCTCCATGTTCTCCCTGTATGGTGGGTTTTTTCTGGGTTCTCCGGTTTCCTCCACAGTCCAGAAACATGACTGTCAGGTTTATTGGCCTGTCCAAATTGTCCTAGGTGTGTGAGTGTGTGTGTGTGTGTGCATGGTTGTGTGTCCTGTGTGTCTCTGTTGCCCTGCGACAGACTGGTGACCCGTCCAGGTGACCAGGTGACCCATCCAGGTGACCAGGTGACCCGACCAGGTGACCCATCCAGGTGACCAGGTGACCAGGTAACCCATCCAGGTGACCCATCCCAGTGACCAGGTGACCCGTCCAGGTGACAAGGTGACCAGGTGACCCACATACCAGGTGACCAGGTGACCCATCCAGGTGACCAGGTGACCCATCCAGGTGACCAGGTGACCAGGTGACCCATCCAGGTGACCAGGTGACCCATCCAGGTGACCAGGTGACCCGACCAGGTGACCCATCCAGGTGACCAGGTGACCTGACCAGGTGACCAGGTGACCCATCCAGGTGACCAGGTGACCAGGTGACCTGACCAGGTGACCCCGCCTCTTGCGTTTGCTGTAGAGGCAACAGTTCCTCCTGACACCACCAGGGTGTGAGGCGATGGATGATGGGTGGGTGGATAATGGATGGATGGATGGGTGGATGGATGATGGATGGATGATTGATGAATGGATGATGGGTGGATGGATGATGGATGGATGGTTGATGAATGGATGATGGTGGATGGATGATGAGGATGGATGATGGATGATGGTGGATGGATGGTGGATGATGGATGATGATGGATGGATGATGTGATGATGGATGGATGATGGGATGGATGGATGATGGGTGGATGGATGATGGATGATGGTGAGATGATGATGGTGGATGATGATGGATGATGTGGTGGATGATGGGTGGTATGGATGATGGATGGATGATGGTGGGATGGATGGTGGATGATGGGTGGATGATGGTGGATTGGATGATGGATGGATGATGGGTGGATGATGGGTGGATGGATGGATGGTATGGATGGATGATGGTGTGATGGATGGTGGATGGATGATGGGTGGATGATGGATGGATGATGTGGTGGTGATGGTGGATGGTGGATGATGGATGGATGGATGATGGGTGGGATGGATGGTGGATGATGGAGGATGAGATGGATGGATGAGTGGTGGATGATGGGATGGATGATGGGTGATGGATGGTGGGTGGATGGAGGATGATGGATGGATGATGGGTGGATGGTGGATGGATGGATGATGGGTGGATGGATGGTGGGTGGATGGTGGATGATGGATGGATGATGGTGGATGATGGATGGATGGATGATGGTGGATGATGAGATGATGGATGATGGATGGATGAGGATGGTGATGATGGGTGGATGATGGATGGATGATGGGTGGATGATGGTGTGATGGATGGTATGGATGGATGATGGGTGATGGATGGTGGATGATGGTGGATGATGGGGATGGATGATGGGTGGATGATGGTGATGGATGGATGATGATGTGGATATGGGTGGATGATGGATGATGAGATGGGTGGATGGATGGTGATGGATGATGGATGGATGATGGGTGGATGATGGGTGGATGGATGATGGATGGATGGATGGATAGGGTGGATGATGGGTGGATGATGGATGATGGGTGGATGATGGGTGGATGGATGATGTTGATGGAGGTGTGATGGATGATGGGTGGATGATGGAGGTGATGGTGGATGGATGGTGATGATGGGATGATGGATGGATGATGGGGTGGATGATGGTGGATGGATGATGGAATGGTGGAGGGTGGATGATGGGTGGATGATGGAGATGGATGGATGGATGGATGATGGTGGATGATGGATGGATGATGGGTGGATGGTGTGATGGTGATGATGGATGATGGGTGGATGGATGAGGATGGATGATGGTGGATGGATGATGGTGGATGATGGGTGGATGGATGAGGTGGATGGGATGATGGATGGATGATGGTGGATGATGGTGGATGGATGATGGTGATGGATGGATGATGAATGGATGGAGATGGTGATGGATGTGGATGATGGTGGATGATATGGATGATGGGTGGAGATGTGGATGGATGATGGTGGATGATGGGTGGATGATGGGTGATGGATGGTGATGATGGATGGAGGTGGTGATGGTGGAATGGATGGATTGGATGATGGGGGATGGATGATGGTGGTGGATGATGGATGGATGATGGGTGGATGGATGGATGGATGATGGATGATGGGGTGATGGATGATGGTGGATGATGGATGGATGGATGGTGATGGATGGATGGGTGGATGGATGATGGGTGGGTGGATGATGGATGGTGGGTGATGGTGGATGGATGGTGATGGAGATATGGTGATGATGGATGGATGATGGTGATGGATGGATGGATGGATGGATGATGATGGTGGTGGATGATGGGATGGTGGATGATGGATGGGTGATGGATGGTGGATGATGGGTGGATGGATGATGATGGATGGATGATGTGGTGGATGGGTGGATGATGATGGATGGATGATGGATGGATGATGGGTGGATGATGTGGGGATGATGATGGATGGATGATGGTGGATGATGGGTGGATGGATGGAGTGGATGGATGATGGATGGTGATGGTGGATGATGGTGGATGATGGTGGTGATGGTGGATGATGGTGGATGGATGATGGGTGAGGATGATGGTGGATGGATGATGGATGGTGATGGTGGATGATGGGTGGATGGATGTGTGGGATGGGTGGATGATGGATGGATGGATAGTGGTGGATGATGGATGGATGGATGGGATGTGATGGATGGTGGTGGATGGATGATGGGTGGATGATGGTGATGATGGTGGATGATGGGTGGATGGATGAGGGGAGGATGGGTGGATGATGGGGGTGGATGGATGGATGATGGAGTGGATTGATGGTGGATGAGGTGTGGATGATGGTGGTGATGAGATGGATGTGGATGATGGTGGATGGATGGATGGATGATGGTGATGGTGGATGGATGGATGGATGTGGGGATGATGGATGATGGATGGATGATGGTGGATGGATGGTGGATGGTGATGGATGGTGGATGGATGATGGGTGGATGGATGATTGGATGGATGGGTGGATGGATGATGATGGGTGGATGGGATGGATGATGATGGATGTGGATGGATATGGTGGTGATGGTGGATGGTGGATGATGGTGGTGATGGTGATGGGTGGATGGATGGGGATGATGGATTGGATGATGGGTGGTGATGGTGGATGATGGTGGATGGATGGATGGATGATGGGTGGATGGATGGATGGTGGTGGATGATGGTGGATGATGGGTGGGTGATGGGTGAGGTGGATGATGAGGTGGATGATGTGATGATGGGATGGATGTGATATGGGTGGATGGATATGGGAGGATGTGATGATGGGATGATGGTGGATGGATGATGGATGGATGTGGTGGATGATGATGGTGATGGATGGATATGGGGGATGGATGATGGGTGGATGATGGTGGATGATGGTGATGATGGTGATGGATGATGGTGGATGGATGGATGGGATGGATGGTGATGTGTGGATGATGGGTGGAGTGATGATGGATGGATGATGGTATATGAGTGATGATGATGGATGGATGATAGGTGGGATGATGGTGATGGATGGATATGGGGTGGATGATGGTGGATGGATTGATGGGTGGGATGGATGGATGGATGATGGTGGATGGATGGATGGATGATGGTGTGATGGATGAGGTGGATGATGGGTGGATGATGAGTTGATGGATGATGGTGGTTGATGGTTGGATGGATGGATGATGGATGGATGGATGATGGTGTGGTGATGGATGGAGGTGGATGGAGGTGGATGATGGGTGGATGATGGATGGATGATGGGTGGATGATGGTGGATGATGGATGAATGATGGTGTGAGGATGGATAGGTGGATGGATGATGGGTGGATGATGGTGATGATGGTGATGATGGGTGATGGTGGATGAGGTTGGGATGGGATGGTGGATGGTGGATGGATATGGTGGATGTGGATGAATGATGGTGGATGATGGATGGTGGGTGTGGTGATGGTGGATGGAGTGGTGGATATGGGTGGTGGATTGGTATGGATGGATGAGGTGGATGGTATGTGGATGGTGAGGTGGATGGGAATGGGTGGATGATGGTGGAGGGATGTGGATGATGGGTGATGATGATGGATGATGGTGGATGATGGTGATGATGGATGATGGATGATGGGAGGAGTTGTGGTGGATGATGAATGGTATGGGTGGATGATGGAGTGGATGGATGGTGATGGTGGTGGATGATGGTGGAGATGATGGATGGATGATGGTGGAGGTGATGGATAGGGATGATGGTGGATGAGGTGATGGTTGATGGGTGGAGATGGGATGGTGATGGTGGATGATGGGTGGATGGATGGATGATGATGGGTGGATGATGGGTGGATGGTGATGGTGGATGGATGGTGGTATGGATGGATGTGGATGGATGATGGATGGATGGTGGATGGATGGTGATGGATGTGGATGGATGGAGTGGATGATGGTGGATGATGGATGGATGGATGGTGGATGGATGGTGGATGGATGATGGATGGATGATGGATGGATGATGGGTGGATGGATGGTGGATGGATGTGGTGGATGGATTGGTGGATGATGGATGGATGGATGGATGGATGGATGGTGGATGATGGTGGATGGATGATGGGTGGATGATGGATGGATGATGGATGGATGATGGGTGGATGATGGATGGATGGTGATGGATGATGGGTGGATGATGGATGGATGGTGGATGGATGATGGGTGGATGATGGATGGATGATGGATGGATGATGGGTGGATGGATGGTGGATGATGGATGGATGATGGGTGGATGATGGGTGGATGATGGGTGGATGGGTCTGGAGGTCGGTCTGGACTCACACCAGAACTGAGGTTTTCAATAAATAAACGTTTTTCATCACCAGACCAAATGTAGGTTAGACTAATATTCTTGATGGCGGTTACATAAATGTGGTTTTGCTAAACTGTGAATAGTTTTGGAGGGAACGAGTCTCTGCCTCCAGGATGAACCAATAATAAATACCCTGCAGTGACACTCTGACCCTCTGGACACTCGGTTCCTCACCATGGTTTCCATGTAACGGTTCGGGTGGTGCGCCGGTCCCGGAGGTTCTGAGGCCGAGAAGCGATAAACCATTTAACTGCGGAGGTAACCCAACCTCCGACGTCCCGGTTTCATTCCCGGTTCGGAATATTTTTACATTTTATCACTCAAAAAGTAGCAGTGAAAATATCAAACATTGTTTCAATATCACTGATGCTGTTTTTGCATCTGAAAATCAAGATAAATGAGCCAATCAGACCAAAAGCTTGTTTTAAAAATAAACCGATGTGTTCATTTCTGGTCACGTGACTCTCTGAGCGCCAATAGGAAGCCTGGAAGTTAAAACCCGTTTAGAGAGGTTTTCTCTTCAAATGAACTTTTATATATGAATACAGCTTATACAGTACAGTGCAGTTCATACAGCTGTTACATGTTATGGTACAAGTAATGAGATTCACATCTCAGTACTTGTACCACATCAGGGCCGGTTCAGTTCGGGGCCACTTTTCAAATCTCATAAAATTGATGTCAAACATTTGTTTGGTTTGTGCAGTAAAAAAAAACGTTTGTTTCATTTTAAAGATATTAATATAAACGTTCCCAGATGTAATCAGCAATATTTTCAAAGCAAAAGCAGCACAAGCGACACAAACATGTGACATTAATTTTATTAGATTTAAAAGGAGAGATGCGCTCATATTTAAACGCTTATTTAAGAACTAAACCATTTTAAAAACGTGTTTGAATCTCAGTTTTTCCATTGGAGCTCAGCGCATCACGTGACCAGAAATTCGGGCTTCCGAAGTCAGAACTGGGTTCACGTTATTCTACTGAGCGGCTTTTATTCTGAAGGGCAGTTGGACTCTGAGGGAGCTTCCGGGGAAGGCAATGCTAACAGCTAACGGCTAACAGACAGAAAACTTAACTTCCCGTCACTTGCCGAACAGAACCGGAACCGCTCCGAACCAACAGCCGAACCTTTTCTCATGCCGCTTCAGCTCTGAAGAGGCTCCTGGCAACCGCTCGTGCACGCGCCCGGTTTCCATGGCCACGGAGGAGCTGTACGAGGTAAAGCTAACATGCTAGCAGCTAACTTAGTGAAGTCAGTAGACCGGGCCGGACCGTGAAGCTCTGGAGAACCGGCTCTCCTCACATGCTTCACACTGAGTGTTACTGCTGTTGGTTTCTCTAGTTATTCTGCTTGTAAACGGACCAGCCAGGCTGGAGTTTGGTTCTGTTCAGAAGAACCGGTTCTACTGGTGACGTTAAGATCTGGCCTGGTTCTGACTTCATCTGAACAATCGGTTCCGTGACTAATTGGCTCCTTTGGTTCTGTGATTAATTCAGATTCTCTTTATTGTCAATGAACAAAATGCCAAACGTGGCAAATAAATGGCTCAGCATGTTGACCAATAGGAGGGGAGCTGGCCAAACCCGGTCGACTGGGTCGCGTCCAGGGTCCGGTTTTGTTGCAGAGGAGCCGGGTGAGGTGGAGGTTCTGACGCTGCTGGTTGGTGCAGGTGGAGCGCATCGTTGACAAGCGGCGGAGCAGGAAGGGGCGGGTGGAGTACCTGGTGAGGTGGAGAGGCTACGGCTCGGAGAGCGACACCTGGGAGCCGGAGACTCACCTGTCCGCCTGCATGTCCTACGTCCACGAGTTCAACCGACGGCACCCGGAGCGGGACGCCGCCCTGCTGCGCTCCACCCGCGGCCCCCCGTGCGGCGCCGCCCGGTCGGAGGCCCCGCCCCCGTCGGAGGCCCCGCCCCCCAGCTCCCTCGGCCCCACGCGCCGCGGCGTGGACCTGGCCCGGAGCGGGATCAAGATCCTGGTTCCTCGGAGCCCCATGAACCCGCGGCGCGACTCGGAGGACTCGCCCAGCGAGGCGGCGCACAGCCTGGAGGCGGCGCCGGTCCCGCCAGAGGTCGCCCTGCTGGAGAAACCGGCCGCCCTCCAGCTGGCGCCCGGCCAGGAGAGGGCCCGCATGGGGACCCGGCCCCGGAACCAGAACCCGCTGCCTCTGCTGCCGCCACCGGCCCCCGTGACCCCCGTGACCCCGGCGGCGGTCCAGTCCCTCTGCAGCTCCGGTGAGTCAATCTGTAAACAGGTCGACAGGTGATGAGGTCATCAGGTGAACAGGCCTGTGATTCAGTTCAACCCTGGGTTCGGTTTGCGAACGCCGTCTAGATCTACCCGCCTAGAGATGCTAAATGACGCAGAGTCTCATCGTTCCTCCAGCTGGATTTCTAGTTTCTGTCATCAGGAATAATCGGCGCCGCTGTGACATCACCACTGGTTCCTGCCGGTTGTCATGAAGCCTGGATGAGTCGCTAACGCAGCGCTGCACTTCCTACAGGAAGCATGGCCACATAAGGCTGCCTGGTTGCTATTGGATACGTTTTAAACGGGTCGGCCCCTTCTGGTTTTCTGGATCTTTGTGCCCAGAATAACCCGTTGCTGTTAAATTACCTGTCCAGGTGAGATCGTGTCACGTCGCTTCGTGTTTTTATGCATGGACCTTAAGCTCCGCCCAGAAACGCCCCTAAAGTCCCACTGACTCCATGTCTCACATTAGCAGCTTAGCTCCTACTTCTAAACATGGTGACTTTCATCTCCACTGACTCTCCTCAGAGTATTTCTGAGTCCATTAGTTTAGCATTTCTGCTGGATTTTCACTAAATATCAGCCACGACATGGAACCAACAAGTTCATGTCATGTTTTCTGGACGACATCAAGGAGTTTGAGCCGCGATGCCTCCAACATTGTACAGCTAAATGCTAGCGGTCGATGAGGAACACAGCAGATCCTCAGCATAAATATAGACAAGATCACTGAGCCTATTGTTCTTCAGGCTGGGTAAGTCGGACATTCATGGTTTAGAGGTGATTTCTGTCGGCAAATGTTGGAATGTGTCTAGGCCTGATACTCGGTGGCTAACACGGTTAGCGTGGCTAACACGGTTAGCGTGGCTAACACGATTACAGTGAGTAAAAAGCCTTTTCAGGTAAATAAAATCTTTAATGTCTGTCAGATACGGGACAGGTTGCATATTGATCTGTTCAGCTAACGTAAGGCTGTAACAGACAGGATTCAAGGTGTAGAAGTTGTATCTGTGCTGCCATTATGCTGTTAAAAGGTTTTCATAATAATACTGACACCAGCAGACAGTCCTTTGTTCTTATTGATCCTACGACGGCTTAGCTGCTAATGTGAACAAGCTTTGATCCAAGCAAGACTTTTCGTTTCAGATTTTGGAAATCTGTGAATTTTAGTTCCACCAACACGATCAGGATTCCTGACATCACCTGTACAGATTCACCACTGACGGTGGAGAACCATTGTTCATGAGTCCTTTCTGCTGGTCTGCTGGTCCACAATGTACATTAGCTTGAGTTTGTGAGTTGGTGACCCACTGATGGCTGCGCTGTGACATCAAATGGGCTTAAGCCAATCAGACCTGTGGTGAGGTCCATTGGCTTTGATACAACATTTGGCGTCCAGCCTGACTTCCTCTTTCTGAGTCCAGGGACCACGGCGCTGATGGAGGCCGTCACCGGGGCGACCGGAGCCGTGGCAAAGCGGCGCCTAGAGGAGCGGTCCACGTTCGACAAGAGGCTGAGGGTCAGCGTCCGCCAGACGGAGAGCGCCTACCGCTACCGCGACATCGTGGTGAAGAAACAAGATGGCTTCACCTACATCCTGCTGTCCACCAAGAGCTCTGAGAACAACGCGCTGAACCCGGAGGTGAGGCCACGCCCCACCGCCGCCGTGTCCCAGGCCACGCCCCCACCGCCGCCATGTTCTCCGTATCGACCCTCTGCTGTCCGACAGGTGATGAAGGAGATCCAGAGCGCCATGGCGACAGCGGCGTCTGATGACAGCAAGCTGGTGTTGATCGGTGCCGTCGGCAGCGTCTTCTGCTGCGGCCTCGACTTCCTGTACTTCATCAGGCGCCTGGCGGACGACAGGAAGAAGGAGAGCATCAAGATGGCGGAAACCATCAGGTAGCATGGCGACGCATCGAGTCCCCTCCTCCGTGTCCTCCTGTCCTCTGAGTCCCGTCCTCCGTTTCTCCTCAGGACCTTTGTGAACAGCTTCATCCAGTTCAGGAAGCCCATCGTGGCGGCGGTGAACGGCCCGGCGCTGGGCCTCGGCGCCGCCCTGCTGCCCCTGTGCGACGTGGTGTGGGCCAATGAGAAGGCTTGGTTCCAGACGCCCTACGCCAGCTGCGGCCAGACGCCCGACGGCTGCAGCTCCTTCACCTTCCCTCGCATCATGGGCCCGGCCTCGGTGAGACGGGGCGGGGGGCAGGGGATGGGGGGCAGGGGACTGGGCCCGGATCATGGTCCCGGCTTCTACTAGTCATGTTCAGTGAAGATGAGTTCTCCCCTGATCCCTGATCCATACCTGATTGTCCCCTGATTGCCCCCTGTCTGCCCACTGATTGCCCCCTATCTGCCCCCTGTCTGCCCCTGTCTGCCCCCTGATTGCCCCCTGATTGCCCCCTGTCTGCCCCTGATTGCCCCCTGATTGCCCCCTGTCTGCCCCCTGTCTGCCCCTGATTGCCCCCTGTCTGCCCCCTGATTGCCCCCTGTCTGCCCCTGATTGCCCCCTGTCTGCCCCTGATTGCCCCCTGATTGCCCCCTGTCTGCCCCTGATCGCCCCCTGTCTGCCCCCTGATTGCCCCCTGTCTGCCCCTGATTGCCCCCTGTCTGCCCCCTGTCTGCCCCTGATTGCCCCCTGATTGCCCCCTGTCTGCCCCTGATTGCCCCCTGATTGCCCCCTGTTCCCCTTTTGCCCCCTGTCTGCCCCCTGTTGCCCCCTGTCTGCCCCTGATTGCCCCTGTCTGCCCCTGTTGCCCCTGTTGCCCCTGTTGCCCCTGTTGCCCCTGTCTGCCCCCTGTCTGCCCCTGATTGCCCCCTGTTGCCCCTGTTGCCCCTGATTGCCCCTGATTGCCCCTGTCTGCCCCTGATTGCCCCCTGTCTGCCCCTGATTGCCCCTGTTGCCCCCTGTTGCCCCTGATTGCCCCTGTCTGCCCCCTGTCTGCCCCTGTTGCCCCTGATTGCCCCCTGTCTGCCCCTGATTGCCCCCTGTCTGCCCCCCCTGATTGCCCCCTGTGCCCTGTCGCCCCTGATTGCCCCCTGTCTGCCCCTGTGCCCCCTGTTGCCCCTGTCTGCCCCTGTTGCCCCTGCCCTGTTGCCCCTGTCGCCCCTGTTGCCCCCTGTCTGCCCCCTGTCTGCCCCTGATTGCCCCCTGTCTGCCCCCTGTCTGCCCCTGATTGCCCCCTGATTGCCCCCTGATTGCCCCCTGTTGCCCCCTGCTGCCCTGATGCCCCCTGTCTGCCCCCTGTGCCCCTGTCGCCCCCTGTCTGCCCCTGATTGCCCCCTGTCTGCCCCTGATTGCCCCTGTTGCCCCTGATTGCCCCCTGATTGCCCCCTGATTGCCCCCTGATTGCCCCCTGATTGCCCCCTGTCTGCCCCCTGATCGCCCCCTGTCTGCCCCCTGTCTGCCCCTGATTGCCCCTTATCGCCCCCTGTCTGCCCCTGTCTGCCCCCTGATTGCCCCCTGTCTGCCCCCTGTCTGCCCCTGATTGCCCCCTGTCTGCCCCCTGTCTGCCCCCTGTCTGCCCCTCATTGCCCCCTGTCCTGCCCCCTGATTGCCCCCTGTCTGCCCCCTGTCTGCCCCCTGTCTGCCCCTGATTGCCCCCTGATGTCTGCCCCTGTCTCCCCTGTTGCCCCTGATTGCCCCCTGCCCGATTGCCCCCTGATTGCCCCCTGTCTGCCCCCTGATCGCCCCCTGTCCTGCCCCCTGATTGCCCCCTGTCTGCCCCCTGATTGCCCACTTATCGCCCCCTGTCTGCCCCCTGTCTGCCCCCTGATTGCCCCCTGTCTGCCCCCTGTCTGCCCCTGATTGCCCCCTGTCTGCCCCCTGATTGCCCCCTGATTGCCCCCTGATTGCCCCCTGATTGCCCACTTATCGCCCCCTGTCTGCCCCCTGTCTGCCCCCTGTCTGCCCCTGATTGCCCCCTGTCTACCCCTGATTGCCCCCTGTCTGCCCCCTGTCTGCCCCTGATTGCCCCCTGATTGCCCCCTGTCTGCCCCTGTCTGCCCCCTGTCTGCCCCCTGTCTGCCCCTGATTGCCCCCTGTCTGCCCCCTGTCTGCCCCCTGATTGCCCCCTGATTGCCCCCTGATTGCCCCCTGTCTGCCCCCTGATCGCCCCCTGTCTGCCCCCTGTCTGCCCCCTGATTGCCCCCTGTCTGCCCCCTGTCTGCCCCTGATTGCCCCCTGTCTGCCCCCTGTCTGCCCCTGATTGCCCCCTGTCTGCCCCCTGTCTGCCCCCTGATTGCCCCCTGATTGCCCCCTGTCTGCCCCCTGTCTGCCCCTGATTGCCCCCTGTCTGCCCCCTGTCTGCCCCCTGCCTGCCCCTGATTGCCCCCTGTCTGCCCCCTGTCTGCCCCCTGTCTGCCCCTGATTGCCCCCTGTCTGCCCCCTGTCTGCCCCTGATTGCCCCCTGTCTGCCCCCTGTCCTGCCCCCTGTCTGCCCCTGATTGCCCCCTGTCTGCCCCCTGTCTGCCCCTGATTGCCCCCTGTCTGCCCCCTGTCTGCCCCCTGTCTGCCCCTGATTGCCCCCTGTCTGCCCCCTGTCTGCCCCTGATTGCCCCCTGATTGCCCCCTGATTGCCCCCTGATTGCCCCCTGTCTGCCCCCTGATCGCCCCCTGTCTGCCCCCTGTCTGCCCCCTGATTGCCCCCTGTCTGCCCCCTGTCTGCCCCTGATTGCCCCCTGTCTGCCCCCTGTCTGCCCCCTGTCTGCCCCTGATTGCCCCCTGTCTGCCCCCTGTCTGCAGGCCAGCGAGCTGCTGCTGGGCGGCAGGAAGCTGACGGCCCAGGAGGCGTGTCTGAAGGGTTTGGTGTCGCAGGTGTTGTGGCCTTCGACCTTCACGCAGGAAGTGATGCTGCGGGTCAAGGAGCTGGTGGCCGTCGACTCTCAGGTGAAGCGTTTTCTCGGCGTCTGTCCCGGCGGCTCGGTGGTTCTGGTGGCTCAGTGTGTTCTGGACCCGGCAGGTTCTGCAGGAGTCCAAAGCCCTGATGAGGAGCACCAGCCGCGGCGCTCTGGAGCAAGCCAATGAGCGCGAGTGCGAAGCCCTGAAGCGCGTCTGGGGATCCCTGCAGGGAACGGACTCCATCCTGCAGTTTCTGCAGAAGAGAACAGAACTCTGCTAGAACCAGAACCGGACCGGTTCTGCCTCCGTTTCAGGACCGAGATGTGGGGGTCCAGCCTCGGCCCGGTGGACCAGTCCTGGTGTCTCCCATTGTATCCGAGCAAACCTGCTTGTTCTGGACCGAGTCTGGTTCCGTGTGGGCCGGTTCTTGTGTCTGGTCCGTGATCCCTCTGGTTCTGGTTCTGGTTCTGTACAGGCTGGACCGGGTCCCCCTGTGGTTCTCATCTGGGAGAATGAGATTTGGCCTGGATTGAGGTTCTTGAGGTTCTAGACTAAACCAGGCCAGCGGTTCTGGTCCATAAAGGCTGAGACTAAGTGCAGAGTGTCCCCCAGGGGACGCCAGGGAACACTCATGATGCATTCTGGGTAAATGGGACTGTTGGCGCTTGTGTCACATTAAAGTCACATGACTATCTGTGTGGTTCTGAAAATGTTCTGGTTGGGTTTGATGCTCAGAATCCTCCCATCAGAACCGGTGTAACGCCAAACGTATTAGCGTTAGCAGAAGCTAAGGCTACTTGTGTAAAAGTTAGCAGAAGCTAATGCTAAACCATAAAAGTTAGCAGAAGCTAATGCTAAACCATAAAAGTTAGCAGTAGCTAATGCTAACCATTCAGTCAACTTGTTTCTCCTTCCAGTTGACGATTGGTCAGAGACTAACAGCAAAGTGATCTGTTTCAGATTTTGTTTGCTCAGTTTTCCACTTCCTGTACAAACAGGAAGTGGAAAACTGAGCAAAGTTAATCCAAGTCATAAAAATGACTGAACGTTTTACAGTAATAAATAATCCAATGCGACAGCCATCTTGAAAAATGGCCGTCATTGTGAAATGGGGTTAGCATGCTAACGCTATTAGCTGCGTCACACGACGATTATCACAATAACGCGCTACAATATAGACCCCCCCCCCCCCATCGCCCCCCCCATCGCCCCCGGTGGAGGATGCGACAGACATCCGGGTTCCTCAGCCTCCAGGAAGGACCTCGCTCAGCAAACTGGAGGGGCGGGGGCGGACCGCTGTCCGTCTCTTACCTTATTTGGAAATGGGACCATTGCACTCCGGAAGTGAAGGGGGCGCTGTTTCCTATATTATCCACGGCCTCCCGATTTTAATTATTTTGAAATCTGTGATATATTTTCACTTTTAGGAAGGAGTTTCACTCTCGGCATGTATGTGAACTTCAATCTTTTATTTACTTAAGCGCAGCTCACAGTTTTTAGCTAATTCTGTAGCTTTGTGTGAGCTTCTAAATCTGCTCCTTAGTAGCATCTTTTCGGGTCGACTACTGCCTCTAGTGGCCTGGGGTGGTAGCACAACTGACTTTACATCACTACATGAGAATAGCACAAAGTTTATTTACTATTAATCCATAATTTACTAAAACACCGTATTTTTTTAAGGATGTAGAGCTAATTACATTACATAATCAAGACATTTATAAATTACAAATAATATCTCAGTGATTCTTGAGAATAGGGAAACAACGGGTTTTAATTTTCCCCAATTTAAAAAAAAAATATTTCTCAACCTTATATATGCAAATATGACAAATAATGTTTTGGAATTGTAAGATGTCGATTTTTAATGGACTTGACCCAGAACGTTGTCATCACCATCTGACAAAAATAAATAATTTTTAATGACCCTATTATTATGTCATTTTACAGACAAATGCTTCTCAAGAAACAAAATAAATATTTAAAATAAAAAGCAACAAAAAGTTTATCTGACGGAGTCGACACAGAACTGAAGGTGACAAACTAGTGAGTAGAATGAAAAACTTGGTACATGTGAAGTAATGCAATTTATGTAAAATACATTAAAATGAATTAACTGCACATTTAAGTGAGATTTGACAACAATTTCACTGAAAGAGTCACAAAAACTGATGGAGGTGACAAAAAGCCAAACTACCTCAATTTATATGACGTTAATCTGAAGGCGGCCATATTGTAGCTCATCAGGTCCATGAAATCTTTACAGTTTACCAAAATTAAGCTTTTATTTCACAAAATTTCATCAAATTTTTGTAAAATGTCAGTTATGGTGTCGACACATCATGGTTGTGACAAACAACTTAGGAATAAAAAGAAGAAAAAACTAAAGAATAACGTAAGCTAACCAGCGCTAACTAGCCTTAAGCTAACCAGAGCTAACTAGCCTCTTAGCAAAGGAAGAAACAGGAAGTGATCATGGGGTCCTCAGAAGTCCTGCTGCCCCCAATAATGCCTTTTTTTTTTTTACATTCTTTTCATTTCTTATAAAAACTAGGGACAGATTTCAGTGGAGTTGGAAAATATATAAAAATGATTTTTAATTCAATTTATTGATACCTTTATAATTACATGACTACTTATACTTAATTGTCATAATATATAATTTTAATTGTTTTAAACTATTATAATGTGTTGAGTTCTGCTCCTGGACAAAGGCTTTTACAGGCTTTATCCACTGACTACAATGTTTAAAATAAAAAAATATTCAGCAAAGACCTGAAAAATATACATTGTTGTGTCACATGACCAGGTTAGTTTAATTTGAAAACAATATATTTTGTGAATATTCAAATGTTGTGCTTTATCCATAGGACCTGATTTGTCCCTGTTCTAAAGAATCACTGATTTTATATATATATATATATATATAATATATATATACAGTGGGGAGAACAAGTATTTGATACACTGTTGATTTTTCAGGTTTTCCCACTTGCAAAGACTGTAATTTTTATCATAGATTCTCTTCAACTGTGAGTGATGGAATCTAAATCAAAAATCCAGAAAAATATAATGTATGATTTTTAATTATTAATTTCCATTTTATTGTGTGAAATAAGTATTTGATCATCTATCGACCAGTAAGAATTTTGGCTCTCACAGACATGTTGGTTCTTCTTTAAAGCCCTCCTGTTCTCCACTCATTACCTGTATTAACTGCACCTGTTGAACTCTACCTGTATAAAAGACACCTGTCCACACACTCAACCAATCAGACTCCAGCATCTCCACAATGTCCAGGACCAGAGAGCTGTGAAGGACATCCGGGATCAAACTGTAGACCTGCACAAGGCTGGGATGGGATACAGGACAATAGGCCAGCGGCCTGGTGAGAAGCAACAACAGTTGGTGCAATTATTAGAAAATGGAAGAAATACAAAATAACGGAAAATCTCCCTCAGTCTGAGGCTCCATGCAAGATCTGACCTGGTGGAGCATCACTGGTCTGAGGAAGGTGAGGAATGAGCCCAGAACGACACGGCAGGACCTGGTCAGTGATCAGGTCAATGATAGTCAATATCAGGTCAATAATCAGGTCATCATAATCAGGTCAATAATCAGGTCAGTGATCAGTGTGTCAATAATCAGGTCAGTGATCAGGTCATG
This sequence comes from Poecilia picta, assembly GCA_033032245.1. NCBI lineage: Eukaryota > Metazoa > Chordata > Actinopteri > Cyprinodontiformes > Poeciliidae > Poecilia > Poecilia picta. Next base: position 141,563 of record CM065369.1, on the reverse strand, counting down.
ACAGGTCAATAATCAGGTCAGTGATCAGGTCATGACTGGTCAATAATCTCATGGTCAATGACCTGGCATGACTGGTCAATGACCTGGTCGATGACAGGTCAATGACCTGGTCAATAATCAGGTCAGTGATCAGGTCATGATCAGGTCAGTGATCAGGTCAATGACCTGGTCAATAACCTGGTCAATGATCAGGTCAATAATCAGGTCAGTGATCAGGTCAATGATCAGGTCAATGACCTGGTCAATAATCAGGTCAGTGATCAGGTCAATGACCTGGTCAGTGACCTGAATAGAGTTGGGACCACAGTCTCAAAGAAGACAATCAGTAACACTCGACGCCGTCAAGGGTTAAAATCCTGCAGTGCTCAAGGTTCCTCAAGCCATCGCATGTCAATGTCTGATGTTTGACCATCTGGATGACCCAGAGGAGGAGAAGGTCCTGTGGCCTGATGAGACAATCGTAGAACTTTTTGGTTTAAACTTGTTATGTTTGGAGGAAGAAGAATGATGAGGACAACCCCAAGATCCCCATCCCAACGTGAAGCCTGGCGGTGGAAACGTCATTCTCTGGAGAGCTTCTCTGCAAAGGGGACAGGACAACTGGACCATGTTGTAGGAAGGATGGATGGACCATGAGATTTGGGCCAACAACCTCCTTCCCTCAGGAAGAGACTGAAGATGGTCGTTGCTGGTCTTCAGCATGATGACGATCCAAAACACACAGCAACTAAGACTAGGAAAACTAAGGTCGGAGGGCCCAGTCAGCTGGAGGCAGCAGTGGAGGCCGTCCGCGAGGGGCCCAGTCAGCCTGGAGGGGCCCAGCCAGTGAGGGCCAGCAGTCTGCAGGGCCCAGTCAGCTGGGGGCCCAGTCAGCCTGGAGGGGCCCAGCCAGTCTGGAGGGCCAGCCAGTCTGAGGGCCAGCCAGTCTGGAGGGGCCCGCAGTTGAGGGGCCAGCAGTCTGCAGGGCCCCAGTCAGCCTGGAGGGGCCCAGTCAGCCTGGAGGGGAGAGTGAGACCCAGCCAGTCTGGAGGAGCCCAGCCAGTCTGGAGGGGCCCAGCCAGTCTCCAGACCTGAATCCAATAGAAAATCTGTGGAGGAGCTTAAAGTCTGTGTGGCCCAGCGACAGCCTGAAACCTGAAGGCTCTGGAGGGCATCAGTTGGGCTCGTCTGGAGGGCATCAGTCTGGAGGGCATCAGTCTGGAGGGCATCATCGGAGGCATGTCTGGAGGATCAGCCTGAGACATCAGTCTGGAGGGCAGTCAGCTCGCTGGAGGACATCAGTGGGACATAGCCGGAGGACATCAGTCTGGAGGGCATCAGTGGAGGGCATCATCTGGAGGACTCAGCTGGAGGACATCTCTGGAGGCATCAGTCTGGAGGGCATCAGCTGGAGGCATCAGCGGGAGGACATCACTGGAGGAATCTTGGGGCTCAGTTAGCATCATCTGGAGCATGCTGAGACATCAGTCGGAGGCATCATTGGAGTTTGGGCCAAATCTGTGCGTGCAACCTGGTCCAGAACTACAGGAAACGTCTGATCTCTGTAACTGCAAACTAAGGTTTCTGTACCAAATATTAAGTTTCTTTTTTCCGATGTATCAAATACTTATTTCACACAATAAAATGGAAATTAATGATTTAAAAATCATACATTGTATTTTTCTGGATTTTTGTTTTAGATTCCATCAGTCACAGTTGAAGAGAACCTATGATATAAATCAGTCGTCTACAAGCTTTGCAAGTGGGACAACCTGAAAAATCAACAGTGTCTCAAATACTTGTTCTCCCCACTGTATATATATATATATATATGTGTGTGTGTGTGTGTGTGTGTGTGTGTGTGTGTCCATCAATTATAGGAGGAACAAATGAAATAAGGAGACACACAAAACATGAATTATAATAAAAAATACCATTTGCAATGTATACATTAGAAATGTACTTGAGCAAAAGTCAATAACAAACTAACTAATTAGGTTAACAGAATTACAAGCAGGGTTATAAAGATACAAGCAAATATTCACATGTTTGTTTTCATGGTGCCATGTATGTTATTCTGAGAGACTTTTTGTTGGTAGAGTCTTATATATAGGAAAAAATAAGATTAAACTTTAGTCTATCAATGTGGAAATTTTCCCTCGACTCTAAATTAATAAATCATATTCATGAATCACATCAATGTGTGAATAGAGCAAAACACTTAGAACGCTGTAGGTAAATATTATTTAGTTTGGCTAAGAATCATTATTGGACCGTCAATAAATGACATCTAATAGCTTTTCTTCAGTGGTGGGAAGTAACAAAATACAAGTACTTTGTTACCGTACTTAAGTACAATTTTCGTGTATCTGTACTTTACTAAAGTAGATTTAATAATGTGTACTTTCTACTTTTACTCTGCTACATCTTACAGTAAGTATCTGTACTTTCTACTTTGCTACATTTCTACAAAACTGTCGCTTTACTCGTTGCATCCAAGTCGCGTTGAGGAATCTGGAAGAAATAAAAGAATAAAAATATAAATAATATATTTCTTATTAAAATATGTATTTATGCTTTTATTTCTCATCACATACAATGTGTGTATATATATATATATATATACTGTATATATATATATATATATATATAGTTTTGATCATTCTTATCAAAATAAATATATATTTCTTTTTATTTTTTTTTTATTCCTTATTATGTTGGTTTTGGTCCTCCATGGTCATAATGGTGCTGGAGAATGAGAAGGGACTGGAGCTGTGGAAGAATAAATATAGAAATTAAAGAATAAAAACATATTTCTTTATTCTTTTATTTCTTATGTTGGTTTTGGTCCTCCATAGAGAAGTCCTCTGTGTGAGGGTTTGGTTTTTCGGTGGTTTTTCTCTACTGGTCTTGTAGAGTCAACCCTTGACGGAGCTGTTGGAAGAGGCGGAGTGGCTTCGCCAGGCAGCTTTAGCTGTCATGGCTGGAAAACCACTTCCAGACATTTCAATCTTTCGCTCTTCATCCTCTCGTTCTCCAGCACCATCCCCAGCCTCAGTTCCCCTGGTCCTGGTGTCCCAGCAGCCTGACTGTCTCCTGGCTGACAGGCTGCACATGGCTGGTTCCTGAAGGACATCCTGGTTTCCTTCAGTCGCCGCAGTCTTCTCGCCTCCTGCCACACTGCTCTTCCTAATCCGAGGTTCGACTATCCGACGGACCCTCCTCTCCCTGAATAGACCAGGGAGGCTTCAGAGTGTGACCCCTCGGTAATTGGAGCTCACCCTCCGGTCCCCCTTTTTAAACAGGGGGACCATAAACAGGGGGACCACAAACAGGGGGACCATAAACAGGGGGGTCACCACCCCGGTCTGCCAATCCAGAGGAACTGCCCCAAATGTCCATGCGATATTGCGGAGTCGCGTGAGCCAACACAACCCTACAACATCCAGAGCCTTGAGGAACTCCGGGCGGATCTCATCCACCCCGAGGCCCTGAGGCCACCGAGGAGCTTCTTGACCCCTCGGTGACCTCGACCCCAGAGATTGGAGAGCCCAACCCAGAGTCCACAGGCTCAGCTTCCTCAACATGTTGGTGGGATTGAGGACCAGTGTTGTGGTTCTCGGATCCGGTTTCGGTCTCGAGTCCATTTCTTGATGGTCTCGGTCTCGGGCGCTGATGACTCGGCATTTTATTTCAAGACCGGTCCAGACGCAACTGTGAAAATATCACTAAACATGCAGCAAACTGTCCAGTTTATTGGTTAACATCTTTGTTTTCAGTGGATGCAAAACGCACCGATAAAAACACAACCAATAACGTGACTTGCCAGTTAGGCGCTCCAGACATGCTCAGTGGTTTCCTATGAGCGGCACAAGATCTAATAGTCAGTAATAGAATAAAGCTGCATAAATCATAATAAACCCGATGGTCACAGTAACTCAGCAGCGCTTCAGTTTCACAGATGGTGGGACAACTACTAACTTTGTTCATCACTTACAAAAGTAGCTCAAAGAAGGTCAAGCTCCGTTGACGTGATGTTAGCAAAGCTATTTGTACAGAGACACATAAACCTTGTGATGAAAAATGTTTTCACTCACTGCCTGAATTATTGTGCGGAGGTTTGACTGACTTGTTGCACATATGAGACAAACTGTGTCTAAAAGTCTGAAATGTAGTGATGCGACATTCAGGAGCAGAACGATTCCTCTGCACGGTCTTTACTTATTACAGGACTGGAGTCACTGAGAGCCTATCAGGTTACCACACGCTGTCAGAATAGCATACAGAGGTTCCCAAACTGTGGGGCGCGACCCCTAGAGGGGGCGCCGTGCCATTGGAGGGTTTGGGCCCGGGAAGCCATGTGGATGAAAAAGAAAAACAAAAAAAAACATGAACGCTGTATACACTGGGCTTTTACTTTAGAACGGCCAACTCTGTTATTCCTCTGTCAGTTTGATACAGTAGGAGCTTCTACTCTTCCCATATCTGTGTCCTCTGTAACTTTTATCAGCAGTTAAAACTTTAATCCGTTGTTAACATGTGGTAACATGTTTTTGCAACCGCCTTTAAACAACATGAGCGCCATGATGCTGGTTTACACCAGTGAAGGAGACCAGCTGCTGCTGCTGGGCGGAGCTACAGGTGTGTTAGAATCACGGCAACAAACCAGCAAAACGCAAATAACTTTTCACAGTTTTCCCCCCAAACTGACAGACTGTTTAGTGAAGCTGTTTGATGCAGGTAAAGTTAGCTAAAAGATGACTAGCTAGCTAATATCAATGCAGCACCTTAAGCTTGTTAACAAGTAGCTTATAGGCTAAGTTGTTGTCTATGTTCAGCTGCATAGATTCATTCTTGCTTGTTGCTCCTTGGTCAGTGTTCAGTTGAGCTTTGCCTCAATTGCTGTGTCTAATGGTGCAGACGGTGGTTTCTGACATGAGCAACATGGGTAAACACCCAGGGCGTTATCGTTTTAGGGGTGGCAAGAGACCACCGCGGATCGTAGATGGAAGCAAAGCAGAACAAAGTTTGTTAAATTTAATATTAGTTAAATTTATTAAGTATTTAATATCTATATGTTTTTATGGGAATATGGATCTTTGAGATCAATTCGAGAAGTAATTTTGATCATATTTCACATTCTATCATATGTAGAGCGCGGCGCTGGTCTTGGTCTTGTCTCGGTCTCGGCTTAGGCGGTCTTGAACACAACACTGTTGAGGAGGTCTTCGAAGTACCGGCCACTGACCCACAAGGATACAACCCACCTGGTTTCGTTTTCGGAGAATTCAATGTCATCTTCTGTGAGAATTTCTGAAGATTGTTTTTCTGAAGAATCCTCAGAAACTTCTTCAAAATGTGCCTCAACATGGTCAGCAGTTGTGTCAGAAGGGATTTTCTTAGAGGAAACGTCCACGTCTGCAGCGTCCATGTCCTCAAAACGGTCAGCGTAATCTTGAACTCCATCTTCTGAGTTTCCATCAGCAGATGAAGCCTCTTCTGCCAATGGATCCTCAGAGACGGGTTCTAAATTCATCGCCTCTTCCTGGCCGTCGCAGCTCGTTTCAACGGCCAGGTCCATTTTGTCCAGGGGAACATCAGCACTGAAACAAACATCTGCGTCCCCTGGACAAGTTTCCAAGTGGGGTCCACAGATGCTGTCCAAAGCCACAGGATCTTCATGAGTTGCCAAACTCGTCAAGTCACCTGACGTCCCACTGACCAGGTTGGCAGAAGAGTCCGTGTCGCTCTGGTCTTCATCTGCGTCCCCAAGGCCTGGTTCCAAGTCCGGTCCACATGTCCTCTCCAGAGTCACGGTGTCTTCAGGGGTCAAATCGGTTCAAGGTGTCGATACCCCTGAAGTGGCAGTGACATGGTTGGTGGAAGCGTCCATGTCATTTTGCTCTGTGTCCTCAGATATGTCTCAGAGATAAGTCTAGTTGGGTCAACCCGAGATCACCAAGTCTTCTTAAAGGTAGAGTCTCTGAGTCTCCTCAAAATGACTACTCAGTGTTTTCAGCAAAGTTGATCTGACTGTCCAGGAACGAGCCAAGGTGTTTAAAATGTTTCACCAGGTTGACCATGGAGAGAAACTGGAACCACTTTGAGGTTTAGATCATTTAATTAGCTCTACATTCTTAAGAGGATGAGAAGGTGGTTCTTTTGTGAGGGCCTTTATATTTTACTGTTGCAGTGACATCAGAATGAATAATAAAGACTTTGTGGTATTCTGATTTAGTAATTATATTAGTTGTGCTACCGCCCCTCGCCACTAGAGGCATTTAGAAGAATTTAGAAGGTCACCAAAATCTAGGATAGTTAAAAACGGAGCTGAGCTGAAGTAAATGAGAGAGAAGTTCAAAAACCTGCTGAGAGCGAAACTCCGTCCTAAAGGTGAAGATGGATCACAGACTTTAAAATAAATGAATAAATAAAACCCTATTTGAGCCCTTCACTCCGGGGTCAAAGGTCCCCTTTCCACATGAGGTCCGAACCGCCAGGACCGCCTCCACATGGAGCCCCTGCGGATCAGGTGGGGAGACCCCTTTCCATGATGAGAGACACAAAGCACCAGAACTTGGACACATTTATTTAAAGAGCTGCAGATGACAGAAACGCTGATGTCCTAAGGGACCCGACGGTTGGGACCCCGGTTCCCCCTGGAACCTCCGATCCCGACCCGGTTGGTTCCAGGGCGGATCAGAACCCGCCCCGTCCATCAGGGCGGGCAGGTCTTCTGGGCCGCGGCGGCCAGGTGCAGGCGGTACGTCTGGTCGGGGAACATCAGCAAGTTGTAGAGGTCGTGACCTCCGGTCAGGACGTCGCGCTCGCCGCCGCCCCACGACACCGGACTGTCGGTGAAGCCGTGAACCGTCACCGAAGCCCAGGAGTCCGTCTGGGCCTGCTGCAGGTAACACCTGGAGGACAGGTGAGTCACAGGGGGCTCAGGTGAGGTGTGTGTGTGTGCGTGCGTGCGTGTGGTGTGTGTGTGTGTGTGTGTGTGTGTGTGTGTGTGTGTGTGTGTGACCTCAGCTCCTCCACCAGGTGCCGCAGGTCGTGGGGCAGCAACAGGCCGCAGGCCGTCAGGTTCGCCGCCCGGCTGACCGTCGCCTCCGGGTCCAGACAGGTGAGCGTAGACAGGAAGTCACTGGATGAATTCTCACTGTAAACACAGAAGAAGAGTGACTCCGGGTCGTGACCCTCAGAGCCTCGAACGGCGGCGCGGCTCACCGGCTGACGGCGGCGTCCACGGCGCCGACCCACTCCAGGAGGTCGTAGGGGTCACACGACCTCAGGGCGGGGCGGACCAGGCGGCTCAGGCCGCGCCGGCCGACCTCCGGTCTGCGCTCCGACCAATCGCAGCGCGACAGGAGGGGCCGCAGCGAGGCCCCGCCCCCTGCCAGAGACGGGGCGATCAGCCGAGGTGGGACCCAGGGGTCAGAGGTCGATGGCGTCACTCACCCGGATGATGCGAGATCAGGAAGTCCATCTGCAGCTTCAGGTGTGATGTCAGAGCGCGGCGGAGCCTCAGGTAGCCCCGCCCACCAGGGGCCATGCTGCCGTCCCTCAGGTCCACTTTGACCTCTGCACAGGTACGCACAGGTAAACCACCTGTTCTGGACCGAGAACGAGCAGAACCAGAACCAGAACCGATACCGTATCTGCTGCTGGTTCTGTTGGATCTGGAAGGTCGGCCCTCAAGGCCCAGCGTCTCGAAGGCGTCCTTATCCAGAGAAAACACCAGGTGACCTGAACACACACACACACACCTGGCTCTGGACAGGTAACCAGGAAGTGATGTCACCAGACCTCACTGCTTACCGTTTGGCAACAGAGCGACGCAGTTGTCCTCATCGATCCGAGTTCTGAAGGACAGACCGTCACAGCCAACACTGACCTAGAGAGCAGTAGAGACAGGTGAGGCGAGAGGGAGGCAGGTGAGAGGCAGGGTGGAGTGCGAGGAGAGGCAGGTGAGAGGTGAGAGGGGAGGCAGGTGAGACAGGTGGGAGGCAGGGGAGTGGCAGGTGAGGACAGGTGGAGAGGCAGGTGAGCGATTCACCTGTGGTAACACGGCGCTCTGCAGGAAGTCTTGGTCCAGCAGCTCATATAATGGCAGCTGCTTGATCAGGTAGAAGCTGCTGAAGCTGTTCAGGATGGACTCCAGGTGAGAGGAGGCGGAGCCACACTCAGGTAGCAGCACGGATACCTGTACAGGTGAGAGCAGGAGGCAACATGTGTTTCTGCACATTTTCTACATCTACATCTGGTCCAACAGACCAGACCTGACTGGCTCAGAAAGGATCTGCTACCAAATAAACCTGTATTTCCTCCTTCAGCCACTGGCTGCATGTCGACACCTTGAGATGCCAGGAGACCTGAATCCTGAACATCATGGAGTCGTCCCAGTTCTCCATATAACCATTCATTTTAAACTGGTTCTACTGGTCCAGTGTCCAGACAGAGGGACGACCAGCAGCCCAGCATCAGGACCTGTTTGTCCTGAAGATCCAGCAGCTTCATCTTCCTCATCCTGACTCTCACACTGACAGGAGGAACCACAGAGTCTGTTAGGTTGAAGCTCATCTTCTGAAGTCCAGATGTTTTTCAGGTTCCAGAGGAATCACCTCAAACCAGATGTTGGACTGGATTTTATTTCATTTTTGAATGTTAGAGCCTCATTTTCACCAGTGGAGCTATAAAGGTTGAAACAGGTTATCATGTTGTAGAAAATCTCACCAACATCAATATTTACACTAAATAAGAGCCAAAACATTGTGATAGAGGAAAAGCCTCTCAGATCTGATCCAGACACCAAACTGTTTTATATTAGACCATTAATTTCACATAATTATGGCTGTAGAAGCCGTTTGTCTGTTAGATACTTAATGAAATATATTTACTGTGTTTGTTGTAAATGATGTATAGTAACACAGAACGAGGTCATTAGTCCAAGTTTGTCGTTTATTGAACGTTCAGGAACTAAAGCGGCTGTTAAGGTCAAAGGTCAAACGACCTGAACAGGTGATCAGCTCTAAACTGCTCCACCTTTTTACTCTCTCTGTCGTTTAAGCCCACCTGTTGCCATGGCAACCTCCTGCGCCCCACAAGCCGAGCAGAGATTAAAACATTCAGTCGTTACGATATCAGGTTTTCAGGCCTGATATTTATTCAGCCTCATTAATTAGCATCATGGACACAGCAGGTGGTTGATTAGTTCATTTTAATCTCGTTAGTTTGATAATGGAACCGAAACCACAGAATTCAACACCTTGTTGAAACAATCATGATTATTATTGTTGTTGTGTCATTAATTTGACACGTTTTGTTGATTTGTTGTTGTTTAATAAAGTTATGACCGTTTGGACCAATCAGAGGACGAGCTGCTCTCAGCCTCCTGATGCTGATTGACTCCAAACCTTCAGGTCCAAATGTGGCTCCAGTAAATCACTGAGTTCAGAACCAACATGAAATAAAAGTTATTGATCAGCTGATTCGCTCCTCCTCCTGCGTCCCCCGCTGAGTCCTTTGGTACCAGTACCGCCCGCACCCCCCTAGTTTCGCCTCTGGTTCCGGCCCAAACAGCGTGTTTGGCGCATGCGCATGTCTTACCTTGTAGTTGAAGCGCAGCTGCTCCATCTGGGAACCGACGCGGTTCTGTTCGTCCAGGAAACTGGATCGTTCACAGATCCAGCAGGTTCCGCTGGGTTCGGCTCATGTTTCCGGTTCGGATCCGCAGCGGTTCCGTTTCTCCAGTGGAGACCAGCAGGTTGTTTCTGGGTCGGAACCAGAACCGCCTGGACTCTGACAAACACGAGAATCGGCCGGTTTCTTCCGAAACTTCCGCGTTTGGAAATACGTCACAACCGAGTTGCCGTAGTGACGCACGCTAACCCGGAAGTAAATGAGGCACAGCGTGGCGCGTGCTGGGACAGTTGGTTCTGGTCGGGATCGGGGGGATCGAACCTGTGACGTCATGGAGCAGGTCGCGGGTCAGTTTGATGACGTAGAGGAGGACAGGTGAGGCAGACAGACTCTAAACCCGGTTCCGGTTCCGGTTCCGTCCCTTTGTTTCTGCCGAGGTCCGATCAGAACCTCGATCCGGTGTGTTGGTTCTGGAGCCAAACGGACAGTTGACCTCGGTACCGAACCCGAGTCTCAGCGGTGGTTCCGGTCCACAGGCCTGGTGGACAGAATGTCCAACCAGGAGGACAAACTGTCCAATCAGGAGGACAAACTGTCCACCAGGAGGACAAACTGTCCAATCAGAGACAAACTGTCCAACCAGGAGGACAACTGTCCAATCAGGACAAACTGTCCAATCAGAGACAAACTGTCCAGGAGACAGTAACGCTGTTGACCTTTGGGTCGCGGAGGAACCAGAACCATTAGAACCGTCAGAACCTGAGCCGGGTCAGATGGGCCAATCAGGGCTCTCCCTCGGCTATCTGCTCTCTGATTGGCTGTTTCTGCCTGTATTGTTCATGTAGCAGCCAATCGGAGCGAGTCGTCAGTGACATCACGGCCCAGCTGACGTCAGAGTGGCTGGAGGATGAAGACGAGGATGAAGACGAGGATGAAGACGAGGACTGGGACGGTCCGGCCGATTGGACCAGAAGAACCAACCGGACCGGCTGTCAGGTCAGTTACCATGGTTACCAGGTTCCTGCATCAGGAAGGTTCCGGTCCTGAAGACCGGACCCTTCCGGTTCCTAACCCTTTGTGTTCCTCCTCAGGCCAACCGGCAGAACCCGTCCAGCAAGGCGGCGTCATCAACCCCGACCGACAAGGTCCTGAGGAAATATGAGCAGAAGATCAACCTCGGTACCATTCAGCACCACAGAACCCGCTTGGTTCCATCAGCGTCACAGTGAACCAGTTACCAGAACCGGATCAGCAGGACGGTTCTGCTGGGCTTTAACAGGGAACCCAGACGTTCCCTCCTTCATGGGTCACAGGCTGAGATATGCTAGCTGCTAGTGGAGCCGCTAGCCGCTAGTGTAGCTGCTAGCCGCTAGTGGAGCCGCTAGCTGCTAATGTAGCGTACCTGTGACACCTGCCCGGTGGCTCCGCCCCCACAGGTGTCTCCTGTACCTGAGCTGCTGTGTTTCTCCTGCAGACCAGCTGAAGTTGGAGGACAGTGTGACCAACAGGGTGACGGCCATGCAGAGGCAGAAGGAGGCCGGGATGTACGTCTGCCTCACCTGCAGCTGCTCGCCTGCTGGTCATGTGACTCCTCTCTAAGCGTGTGATTGGTTCCCTTCACAGGTACAGAGTGAAGGACAAATCAGACCGAGCCACCGTAGAGCAGGTCAGGATTGTTGACGGGCCGACAGGAAGTGACCGCGTACCGGCCGACAGGAAGTGACGCGTTGCGTTCGTCCGCAGGTGTTGGATCCTCGGACCCGGATGATTCTGTTCAAGATGCTGAGTCGGGGAATCATCAGCGAGATCAACGGCTGCATCAGCACCGGGAAGGAGGTCAGGCGACGCGGGCGGCTGTGCTGGCGGGGTGGGGCTGGTTGCCGTGGTAACCGGGGCTTCCTGTGCGGGCTGGTTGCCGTGGTAACCGGGGCTTCCTGCCGTCGCTCAGGCCAACGTTTACCACGCCAACACGGCGGCTGGAGAAAGCAGAGCCATCAAGATCTACAAGACGTCCATCCTGCAGTTCAAGGACCGGGACAAGTACGTCAGCGGAGAGTTCAGGTCAGTCCGCTTCCTGGGCCTTTCAGAATAAGAGCGGCCTCTGGAGCTGAGCCCACCGGTCCGGTTCTGTTCAGGTTCCGCCACGGATACTGCAAAGGAAACCCCAGGAAGATGGTCCGAACCTGGGCTGAGAAAGAGATGAGGAACCTGATCAGGTCAGAACCTCGGCCGACACCCCGGGACCGGCTGCTGTAGAACCCGTCAGAACCGGACCTTGTGTTCCAGGCTGCAGGCGGCCGGCGTTCCCAGTCCAGAACCGGTTCTGCTCCGGAGCCACGTTCTGCTAATGGGTTTCATCGGGAAAGACGACAGGTGAGGACGGGAGCCGGTTCCGACCCGGCGTGGGCCTTGCAGACGCTGACGGAGGTTCTGGTTCTGTCTGGGTCAGGCCGGCTCCTCTGCTGAAGCAGGCGGTTCTGAGCGGGTCCAAGGCCCGGCAGCTGTACCTGCAGGTGGTCAGGGACATGCGGCGGATGTTCCAGGAGGCCCGGCTCGTCCACGCCGACCTCAGCGAGTTCAACATGCTGTGAGCGGCGCCGACCCGACCCGGCCCGGCGCCTCCGGTCCCGGTCGGGCTCCTCTGACCCAGTTCTGGCCCGGTTCAGGTACCACGGCGGAGACGCTTACATCATCGACGTGTCGCAGGCCGTGGAGCACGACCATCCGCACGCGCTGGACTTCCTGCGCAAGGACTGCAGCAACGTCAACGGTGGGCCCGGTTCTGGTCGGCCCGGTTCAGGTCCGCAGGTCGGCCCGGTTCAGGTCTGCAGGTCGGCCCGGTTCCGGTCGGCCCGGTTCTGGTCGGCCCGGTTCCGGTCCGCAGGTCGGCCCGGTTCAGGTCCGCAGGTCGGCCCGGTTCCGGTCGGCCCGGTTCTGGTCGGCCCGGTTCCGGTCCGCAGGTCGGCCCGGTTCAGGTCCGCAGGTCGGCCCGGTTCTGGTCGGCCCGGTTCCGGTCCGCGGGTCGGCCCGGTTCCGGTCAGCCCGGTTCCGGTCGGCCCGGTTCCGGTCGGCCCGGTTCCGGTCTGCAGGTCGGCCCGGTTCGGGTCGGCCCGGTTCCGGTCGGCCCGGTTCTGGTCGGCCCGGTTCCGGTCCGCGGGTCGGCCCGGTTCCGGTCGGCCCGGTTCCGGTCGGCCCGGTTCCGGTCGGCCCGGTTCCGGTCTGCAGGTCGGCCCGGTTCGGGTCGGCCCGGTTCTGGTCGGCCCGGTTCTGGTCCGCGGGTCGGCCCGGTTCCGGTCGGCCCGGTTCCGGTCGGCCCGGTTCCGGTCGGCCCGGTTCCGGTCTGCAGGTCGGCCCGGTTCGGGTCGGCCCGGTTCTGGTCGGCCCGGTTCTGGTCCGCGGGTCGGCCCGGTTCCGGTCGGCCCGGTTCCGGTCGGCCCGGTTCCGGTCGGCCCGGTTCCGGTCGGCCCGGTTCTGACCCGGACTGGCTCTGACCTGTCTGTGGTTCCCAGAGTTCTTTGCGCGGCGCGGTGTGGCGGCCATGACGGTGCGGGAACTGTTCGACTTCATCACCGACCCGGCGGTCTCCAGCGGCAACATGGAGGCGTACCTGGACAAGGTGAGCCGGACCCGTCCGGAACCAGAACCGGCTCCGGACGGGTCCGGGACGCCCCCTGACACCCGGCTGTCTGTGATTGGTGGAGCAGGCCATGGCGACAGCGGCCCAGCGGACGGCGGAGCAGCGATCGGACCGGGACCGAGTCGACGAGGAGGTAAGGGCGCCGAGGCCCCGCCCTCCTCTCCCATTGGTTCACTGAGGCCCCGACCTCCTCTCCCATTGGCCCCGCCCTCCTCTCCCATTGGCCCCGCCCTCCTCTCCCATTGGCTCACTGAGGCCCCGCCCTCCTCTCCCATTGGCCCCGCCCTCCTCTCCCATTGGCTCACTGAGGCCCCGCCCTCCTCTCCCATTGGCTCACTGAGGCCCCGCCCTCCTCTCCCATTGGCTCACTGAGGCCCCGCCCTCCTCTCCCATTGGTTCACTGAGGCCCCGCCCCCTCCCTGCTCCCAGCATTGGCCCCGCCCTCCTCTCCCATTGGTTCACTGAGGCCCCGCCCTCCTCTCCCATTGGTTCACTGAGGCCCCGCCCTCCTCTCCCATTGGTTCACTGAGGCCCCCGCCCCCTCCTCTCCCATTGGTTCACTGAGGCCCCGCCCTCCTCTCCCATTGGCCCCGCCCCCCTCTCCCCATTGGCTCACTGAGGCCCGCCCTCTTCTCCCATTGGCTCACTGAGGCCCCGCCCTCCACTCCCATTGGCCCCGCCCTCCTCTCCCATTGGCTCACTGAGGCTCCGCCCTCTTCCCCCATTGGCTCACTGAGCCCCGCCCTCCACTCCCATTGGCCCCGCCCTCCTCTCCCATTGGCTCACTGAGGCTCCGCCCTCCTCTCCCATTGGCTCACTGAGGCCCCGCCCTCCTCTCCCATTGGCCCCGCCCTCCACTCCCATTGGCCCCGCCCTCCTCTCCCATTGGCTCACTGAGGCCCGCCCTCCTCTCCCATTGGCTCACTGAGCCCCGCCCTCCTCCTTCCCATTGGCCCCGCCCTCCTCTCCCATTGGCTCACTGAGGCTCCGCCCTCCTCTCCCATTGGCTCACTGAGGCCCCGCCCTCCTCTCCATTGGCCCCGCCCTCCTATCCATTGGCTCACTGAGGCCCGCCCTCCTATCCCATTGGCTCACTGAGGCCCGCCCTCCACTCCCATTGGCCCCGCCCTCCTCTCCCATTGGCTCACTGAGGCTCCGCCCCCACAGTGTTCAAGCAGGCCTACATCCCGCGGACGCTGACCCAGGTCAGAGGCTACGAGCAACACGTGGAGCGGATGAGGTCCGAGGCGGCGGCCATTACCGATCACCATGACGACGTGAGAGCCGTCTTCTTCTGTGGTTTCACTGAATCAGTGAGGATGATGATGATGATGAAGCCCGGTTCTCCTCAGGTTCTGTACCAGACGCTGACGGGCCTGAAGAAGGACCTTTCTGGAGTTCAGACGGTTCGTACCGGTTCCTGTCCCGGTTCTGGTCCCGGTTCCGGTCCCGGTTCCTGTCCCGGTTCCGGTCCCGGTTCTGGGTCTGTGTCCGGCTCTGGGTCCGGTCCCGGTTCCGGTCCCGGTTCGTCCCGGTCCCGGTTCTGGTCCCGGTTCCTGTCCCGGTTCTGGTCCCGGTTCCTGTCCCGGTTCCTGTCCCGGTTCTGGGTCTGTGTCCGGCTCTGGGTCCGGTCCCGGTTCCGGTTCCGGTCCCGGTTCCGGTCCCGGTTCCGGTCCCGGTTCCGGTCCCGGTTCCGGTCCCGGTTCCTGTCCCGGTTCTGGGTCTGGTTCCTGTCCCGGTTCTGGTCCCGGTTCCTGTCCCGGTTCTGGTCCCGGTTCCGGTTCCGGTCCCGGTTCCTGTCCCGGTTCTGGGTCCGGTTCCTGTCCCAGTTCTGGGTCCGGTTCCTGTCCCGGTTCTGGGTCTGGTTCCTGTCCCGGTTCCGGTCCCGGTTCTGGTCCCGGTTCTGGGTCCGGCTCTGGGTCTGGTCCCGGGTCTGGTCCCGGTTCTGGGTCTGGTCCCGGTTCTGGGTCTGTGTCCGGCTCTGGGTCCGGTCCCGGTTCTGGTCCCGGTTCCTGCTAACTTTCCGGTCCGCTGCTAGATTCCGGCGCTGCTGGAGGAGGACCAGCCGTCATCAGAGGAGGAAGAGGAGGAGGAGGAAGAGGAGGAAGAGGAGGACCAAGAGGGAAGTTCGATGGATAAGAAGGTGCTCAGTCCGTAGAACCGGAACCGGAACCAGAACCGGAACAGAACCTCCTGATTGAACCGCTTGTTGTTGCAGGAGAGGAAGAGGATGGTGAAGGAGGCCCAGAGGGAGAGGAGGAAGAGCAAAGTCCCCAAACACGTGAAGAAGAGGAAGGAGAAGGTGGCCAAGACGAAGAGGAGCCGATGACCCGACCCGGTTCTGACCCGGTTCCGACCCGGTTCTGACCCGGTTCCGACCCGGTTCCGACCGGGAGCAGACGCTCTGTGGTTCTGTTCTGATTAAAGCTTTGATCTCACACCAAACTTCTGTCAGAATTTCTTGACCCGATCCAAATGTGGATACACTGTGGCTCTGCTGAGAGGTCAAAGGTCACACTGGTGTCTGTTTCCATGGTGACGTCAATTCGAGACGTCATGGCAGTGCTGCTAATGAAGCTAAGCTAGTTAGCTTAGCCTCTGATGACAGATAAATGGTAAGTTGTTTCTGTGCCATTTGCACATTTAGCAGCAAGTACAGTAGCTTAATTGACAGCTCTAAGCTCCTCCCCCTGCCTCATTATTTACATGTGAAGTAGATGATGTCATCATAAGACTGATCACAGTTTACTAAACAATGACATCATTAAATCTGATTAACAGGCAACTTGTTATAAAAGACATGGCACCAAAAACAGCTTTATGCCAAGTACATGGCAACCTCATGTAGTACATGGCAACCTCATGTAGTACATGGCAACCTCATGTACTACATGGCAACCTCATGTAGTACATGGCAACCTCATGTAGTACATGGCAACCTCATGTACTACATGGCAACCTCATGTAGTACATGGCAACCTCATGTAGTACATGGCAACCTCATGTAGTACATGGCAACCTCATGTACTACATGGCAACCTCATGTAGTACATGGCAACCTCATGTGCTACATGGCAACCTCATGTGCTACATGGCAACCTCATGTAGTACATGGCAACCTCATGTAGTACATGGCAACCTCATGTACTACATGGCAACCTCATGTACTACATGGCAACCTCATGTACTACATGGCAACCTCATGTACTGCATGGCAACATCATGTACTACATGGCAACCTCATGTACTGCATGGCAACCTCATGTGTACATGGCAACTCATGTACATGGCAACTCATGTACTACATGGCAACTCATGTGTACTACATGGCAACCTCATGTACTCATGGCAACCTCATGTGTACATGGCAACCTCATGTGCTGCATGGCAACCTCATGTACTACATGGCAACCTCATGTAGTACATGGCAACCTCATGTAGTACATGGCAACCTCATGTACTGCATGGCAACACTCATGTACTACATGGCAACCTCATGTACTGCATGGCAACCTCATGTGCTACTGCATGGCAACTTCATGTGCTACATGGCAACCTCATGTAGTACATGGCAACCTCATGTAGTACATGGCAACCTCATGTCTGCATGGCAACCTCATGTCTACATGGCAACCTCATGTAGCTACATGGCAACCTCATGTAGTACATGGCAACCTCATGTACTGCATGGCAACCTCATGTAGCTACATGGCAACCTCATGTGCTACATGGCAACCTCATGTGCTACATGGCAACTTCATGTGCTACATGGCAACCTCATGTACTCATGGCAACCTCATGTGCTACATGGCAACCTCATGTACTACATGGCAACCTCATGTAGTACATGGCAACCTCATGTAGTACATGGCAACCTCATGTACTGCATGGCAACCTCATGTGCTACATGGCAACCTCATGTGCTACATGGCAACTTCATGTGCTACATGGCAACTCATGTGCTACATGGCAACCTCATGTGACTGCATGGCAACCTCATGTGTACATGGCAACCTCATGTACTACATGGCAACCTCATGTATACATGGCAACCTCATGTAGTACATGGCAACCTCATGTACTGCATGGCAACCTCATGTCTACATGGCAACCTCATGTACTGAGCAACTCATGTCTACATGGCAACCTCATGTACTACATGGCAACCTCATTACTCACATCATGGCAACCTCTTCATGTCGTCATGGCACCTCTGTCTCTGTCACTCCTGTACTCATGCAATCCTCTTCTACTGCCCTCATGCTCCTTCATACCTCCTTCATGCCTCCTGCCTCTCTCTTCCTTTCATGCCTCCTCGCCTCCTTCTTGCCTCCTCTGCCTCCTTCATATCTCTTCTCTTATACTTATGCCTCCTTCATGCCTCCTTTCTCCGCCCACTTTGTGTCAATCATCCTCACTGGATCAGTTGTGGCTGATTGACTCAGTTTCCTGTTTTTGTCTTTATTATTATTATAATATTAATATTATTATTATCATTATTGCCACAGTTTGAGCTCCATGTCCGCCTGCAGGTCCGCCGCTCTCCACCAGAGGGCAGCATGGAGGCGGGACGCAGAGGACCGGAAGCAGAAGAAGAACCAGGAAGCACAATCGAAGCAGATCAATAACAGGTAAGTTCGATTGTTTCCTCGGTACCGTTTGTTGCTGGCGGTTCTGGTTCCGGTCAGAAAGCCGCTGTTTTTATTGAAGCTTCAGATTTTTAGCATCTGAACTGAAACTGATGATCGGCTTGAGGTTGAGCTTCATGGCCGCCGCTGATTGGTGCAGATCAACAAACATGGAGGCTCCAGAACACAAACAACCAACCGACAACCTGCAAGCATCAAGTGAAAGCCGAGCATTAAGATCACAGTTTAATCAACTTTCTGATCATTTTGAAGCTTGAAGGAAAGGAGGAAATAACAATGAAAACCAAAGTCTTTGGTATTTTCCAAGTGAAAACCGTCTGATTGTCTGAAAAAGCTTTAAATACCTATTTTTCTGCTGGACATGGTCCAGAAATGTTCATATTTACTGCATGATTGAAGGTGGAACCGTTCCTGAATGACAGAAGGAGCATTTATTATAAAACCTGCTGCTGATGGAAGGAATCAGTATAACTTAGAAAACTGAGATGAAGAAGATTCATCATTTGTGTGGTTGACACACAACTGAAGCTCCTGGTTCCACTCATGTAAAGGACGTCCTGGTCCTCAGTAGAACCTGACCCCACCGGATCTGACCTTTAACCTCCATGACTGCAGGAGCTGCACACCAACATGGCTGACATCCTGCAAGATGTCATGGATCACGCAGTCGCTGTGGCACGGAAAGCTGGAGAGGTGAGGCATCCGTACAGAGACCCGACCCACCAGGACCCAGTGAGGCTGAACCCAGACATGTTCTGATGGGTTGGGCCATGACCTGCATCTGGTTTTCACCAGGTGGTGCGTGAGGCTCTGACTGATGACAGGAAGGTGATGACCAAGAGCTCCGCCGTCGATTTAGTCACTCAAACCGACCAGAAGGTGGAGCATCTCGTCATCCAATCAGTGAAACAGAAGTTCCCTCAGCACAGGTATGAAGCTCCGCCTCCCAGCATGTTGAATCGGCTCCATGGACCTTGTGGTTGGCAGCTTCATCTTTAGAAACCCTTTGTGTCTCTTATTGGCAGGTTCATGAGGGAGGAGTCTGTAGCGGCAGGTGAGCCGAGCGTCCTGACCGATGATCCCACCTGGATCATCGATCCCATCGACGGAACGACCAACTTCGTTCACGCGTGAGTTTATCTCATCCCACTCATCTGTCCAGGGACCGCAGTCTGACCAATGATGTGATAGTGAGGCGGTAAGGTCACCAGTGAGGCCAGAAGGTCACCAGTGAGGCCAGAAGGTCACCAGTGAGGCCAGAAGGTCACCAGTGAGGCCAGAAGGTCACCAGTAAGGCCAGAAGGTCAACAGTAAGGCCAGAAGGTCACCAGTAAGGCTTACTGGTCACCAGTAAGGCCAGAAGGTCACCAGTAAGGCCAGAAGGTCACCAGTGAGGCCAGAAGGTCACCAGTGAGGCCAGAAGGTCACCAGTGAGGCCAGAAGGTCACCAGTGAGGTCAGAAGGTCACCAGTGAGGCCAGAAGGTCACCAGTAAGGCCAGAAGGTCAACAGTAAGGCCATCAGGTCACCAGTAAGGCTTACTGGTCACCAGTAAGGCCAGAAGGTCACCAGTAAGGCCAGAAGGTCACCAGTGAGGCCAGAAGGTCACCAGTGAGGCCAGAAGGTCACCAGTGAGGCCAGAAGGTCACCAGTGAGGTCAGAAGGTCACCAGTGAGGCCAGAAGGTCACCAGTGAGGCCAGAAGGTCACCAGTAAGGCCAGAAGGTCAACAGTAAGGCCAGAAGGTTACCAGTAGGCCATCAGGTCACCAGTAAGGCTTACTGGTCACCAGTAAGGCCAGAAGGTCACCAGTAAGGCCAGAAGGTCACCAGTGAGGCCAGAAGGTCACCAGTGAGGCCAGAAGGTCACCAGTAAGGCCAGAAGGTCACCAGTAAGGCCAGAAGGTCACCAGTGAGGCCAGAAGGTCACCAGTGAGGCCAGAAGGTCACCAGTGAGGCCAGAAGGTCACCATGAGGTCAGAAGGTCACCAGTGAGGCCAGAAGGTCACCAGTGAGGCCAGAAGGTCACCAGTGAGGCCAGAAGGTCACCAGTAAGGCCATCAGGTCACCAGTAAGGCTTACTGGTCACCAGTAAGGCCAGAAGGTCACCAGTAAGGTCAGAAGGTCACCAGTGAGGCCAGAAGGTCACCAGTGAGGCCAGGTCACCAGTGAGGCCAGAAGGTCACCAGTGAGGCCAGAAGGTCACCAGTGAGGCCAGAAGGTCACCAGTGAGGCCAGAAGGTCACCAGTGAGGCCAGAAGGTCACCAATAAGGCCAGAAGGTCACAAGTGATGCCAGAAGGTCACCAGTAAGGTCAGAAGGTCAACAGTAAGGCCAGAAGGTCACCAGTAAGGTCAGAAGGTCACCAGTGAGGTCAGAAGGTCACCAGTGAGGTCAGAAGGTCACCAGTGAGGCCAGAAGGTCACCAGTAAGGTCAGAAGGTCACCAGTGAGGCCAGAAGGTCACCAGTGAGGCCAGAAGGTCACCAGTGAGGCCAGAAGGTCACCAGTGAGGCCAGAAGGTCACCAGTGAGGTCAGAAGGTCACCAGTGAGGTCAGAAGGTCACCAGTGAGGCCAGAAGGTCACCAGTGAGGTCAGAAGGTCACCAGTAAGGTCAGAAGGTCACCAGTAAGGCCAGAAGGTCACCAGTAAGGTCAGAAGGTCACCAGTAAGGTCAGAAGGTCACCAGTAAGGCCAGAAGGTCACCAGTAAGGTCAGAAGGTCACCAGTGAGGCCAGAAGGTCACCAGTGAGGCCAGGTCACCAGTGAGGCCAGAAGGTCACCAGTGAGGCCAGAAGGTCACCAGTAAGGTCAGAAGGTCACCAGTAAGGCCAGAAGGTCACCAGTGAGGTCAGAAGGTCACCAGTAAGGCCAGAAGGTCACCAGTGAGGCCAGAAGGTCACCAGTGAGGCCAGGTCACCAGTGAGGCCAGAAGGTCACCAGTGAGGCCAGAAGGTCACCAGTAAGGTCAGAAGGTCACCAGTAAGGCCAGAAGGTCACCAGTGAGGTCAGAAGGTCACCAGTAAGGCCAGAAGGTCACCAGTGAGGTCAGAAGGTCACCAGTAAGGCCAGAAGGTCACCAGTAAGGCCAGAAGGTCACAAGTGATGCCAGAAGGTCACCAGTAAGGTCAGAAGGTCACCAGTAAGGCCAGAAGGTCACCAGTAAGGCCAGAAGGTCACCAGTAAGGCCAGAAGGTCACCAGTGAGGTCAGAAGGTCACCAGTGAGGTCAGAAGGTCACCAGTGAGGCCAGAAGGTCACCAGTGAGGTCAGAAGGTCACCAGTAAGGTCAGAAGGTCACCAGTAAGGCCAGAAGGTCACCAGTAAGGTCAGAAGGTCACCAGTAAGGTCAGAAGGTCACCAGTAAGGCCAGAAGGTCACCAGTAAGGTCAGAAGGTCACCAGTGAGGCCAGAAGGTCACCAGTGAGGCCAGGTCACCAGTGAGGCCAGAAGGTCACCAGTGAGGCCAGAAGGTCACCAGTAAGGTCAGAAGGTCACCAGTAAGGCCAGAAGGTCACCAGTGAGGCCAGAAGGTCACCAGTGAGGTCAGAAGGTCACCAGTGAGGCCAGAAGGTCACCAGTGAGGCCAGAAGGTCACCAGTGAGGCCAGAAGGTCACCAGTAAGGCCATCAGGTCACCAGTAAGGCTTACTGGTCACCAGTAAGGCCAGAAGGTCACCAGTAAGGTCAGAAGGTCACCAGTGAGGCCAGAAGGTCACCAGTGAGGCCAGGTCACCAGTGAGGCCAGAAGGTCACCAGTGAGGCCAGAAGGTCACCAGTGAGGCCAGAAGGTCACCAGTGAGGCCAGAAGGTCACCAGTGAGGCCAGAAGGTCACCAATAAGGCCAGAAGGTCACAAGTGATGCCAGAAGGTCACCAGTAAGGTCAGAAGGTCAACAGTAAGGCCAGAAGGTCACCAGTAAGGTCAGAAGGTCACCAGTAAGGTGAGAAGGTCACCAGTAAGGCCAGAAGGTCACCAGTAAGGTCAGAAGGTCACCAGTGAGGCCAGAAGGTCACCAGTGAGGTCAGAAGGTCACCAGTGAGGCCAGAAGGTCACCAGTAAGGTCAGAAGGTCACCAGTGAGGCCAGAAGGTCACCAGTGAGGCCAGAAGGTCACCAGTGAGGCCAGAAGGTCACCAGTGAGGCCAGAAGGTCACCAGTGAGGTCAGAAGGTCACCAGTGAGGTCAGAAGGTCACCAGTGAGGCCAGAAGGTCACCAGTGAGGTCAGAAGGTCACCAGTAAGGTCAGAAGGTCACCAGTAAGGCCAGAAGGTCACCAGTAAGGTCAGAAGGTCACCAGTAAGGTCAGAAGGTCACCAGTAAGGCCAGAAGGTCACCAGTAAGGTCAGAAGGTCACCAGTGAGGCCAGAAGGTCACCAGTGAGGCCAGGTCACCAGTGAGGCCAGAAGGTCACCAGTGAGGCCAGAAGGTCACCAGTAAGGTCAGAAGGTCACCAGTAAGGCCAGAAGGTCACCAGTGAGGTCAGAAGGTCACCAGTAAGGCCAGAAGGTCACCAGTGAGGCCAGAAGGTCACCAGTGAGGCCAGGTCACCAGTGAGGCCAGAAGGTCACCAGTGAGGCCAGAAGGTCACCAGTAAGGTCAGAAGGTCACCAGTAAGGCCAGAAGGTCACCAGTGAGGTCAGAAGGTCACCAGTAAGGCCAGAAGGTCACCAGTGAGGTCAGAAGGTCACCAGTAAGGCCAGAAGGTCACCAGTGAGGTCAGAAGGTCACCAGTAAGGCCAGAAGGTCACCAGTAAGGCCAGAAGGTCACAAGTGATGCCAGAAGGTCACCAGTAAGGTCAGAAGGTCACCAGTAAGGCCAGAAGGTCACCAGTAAGGCCAGAAGGTCACCAGTGAGGTCAGAAGGTCACCAGTGAGGTCAGAAGGTCACCAGTGAGGCCAGAAGGTCACCAGTGAGGTCAGAAGGTCACCAGTAAGGTCAGAAGGTCACCAGTAAGGCCAGAAGGTCACCAGTAAGGTCAGAAGGTCACCAGTAAGGTCAGAAGGTCACCAGTAAGGCCAGAAGGTCACCAGTAAGGTCAGAAGGTCACCAGTGAGGCCAGAAGGTCACCAGTGAGGCCAGGTCACCAGTGAGGCCAGAAGGTCACCAGTGAGGCCAGAAGGTCACCAGTAAGGTCAGAAGGTCACCAGTAAGGCCAGAAGGTCACCAGTGAGGTCAGAAGGTCACCAGTAAGGCCAGAAGGTCACCAGTGAGGCCAGAAGGTCACCAGTGAGGCCAGGTCACCAGTGAGGCCAGAAGGTCACCAGTGAGGCCAGAAGGTCACCAGTAAGGTCAGAAGGTCACCAGTAAGGCCAGAAGGTCACCAGTGAGGTCAGAAGGTCACCAGTAAGGCCAGAAGGTCACCAGTGAGGTCAGAAGGTCACCAGTAAGGCCAGAAGGTCACCAGTAAGGCCAGAAGGTCACCAGTGAGGTCAGAAGGTCACCAGTAAGGCCAGAAGGTCACCATGTCACAGCTGCGGACATGTTTAGGTCTGAAGTTCCTCTTGCCATTAACAACCAGTGAACCCAGTGGATCCGGATTCTCCTGTATGGTTTCACCGAACCGAGCCGAACAGAACCGAACAGAACCGAACCGAACAGAACCGAACCGAACAGAACCGAACCGAGCCGAACAGAACCGAACCGAGCCGCTGGAGGTTCTGCCAGCGAGCCGCCGGCGCCGGTCGGTCCAAAGATAATCGGTAGGATTGTTGATTGAAGCAGTTTTCAAGTTAACTTAACTGCTGCAACCAAGGGGGCGGGGCTTATCGCTCCAACGCCTCCTCTGATTGGCTGAGAGATGATGAGCGCCATGGCTGAGTTATGACGTTTACATCTGACGCTGTCATGATTTTTAGACTTGTTGCTTCAGCTCAGGGTTTGATCATGTCCCTCTTCCTGATTGGCTGCAGCCACTCATGTCCCTCTTCCTGATTGGCTGCAGCCACTCATGTCCCTCTTCCTGATTGGCTGCAGCCACTCATGTCCCTCTTCCTGATTGGCTGCAGCCACTCATGTCCCTCTTCCTGATTGGCTGCAGCCACTCATGTCCCGCCCCCATCCGTTGGGAACGGAGCCTCAACATGAGACTCTAAGCCAGAGTTTCTCCACCTGGTCCTCCTGCTCTGCATGGTCTAGATGAGCTTCTGCTCCAGAACTGCTGATCCAAATGACACCATGACCATCAGGTCCTGCAGAAACCCGTTAATCACCCAGAGACACAGGAGAGAAACACCTGAGACATGGAGGACAAACAGGGTGGAGCAGCTCCAGGGTCTCCTGCACCTCTAGATGTGTCTCCACTTCAACACACCTGAGCCAAACTGAGGCCGTTACAGCAGATCCAGCTGTTGGATCCATGCAGCTGCAGGACCAGGACTGCCCAGCCCTGGTCTAGATCTGCACTGGCCTTTGGAGAACATGCCACCTGGGAACCCCAGTCCCTCCCAGTGGGGGGCGCCGTCACACCCTCAGGAAATATTAGGTGGTTTTTTCCATCTAATTTAACACTTTTAATTGTGGCATTTTCCTAAAAGACCAGATTTTAGAAGCAGATTCCGACCAAGAAGCAAATATTCATCTGGAGGAAGGAGGTCAGCTGTCCTTCCTCTCACAGTGGAGGTTAGCAGATCGTGGCAGACGACTCCTGACTCTGTGACCCGTTGGGTTGGAAATGGGAGGTCAATTTATTTTAATGGTTTATTTACTAAACTCTTCACAGTAAATGATTTAACTGAGCAGCAGAACGTCAGATTATTCCCTCTGCTTTATTGGTCACTGCTGATGCTGGAGGTTTTAATGCATCCCTGTGTGTGTGTGTGTGTGTGTGTGTTTTGTGTGTGTGTGTGTGTGTGTGTGTGTGTGTGTGTGTGTGGTGATCCTTCACCGCCTCCTCAGTAAAATGTGTAGTTCCCTGTTGCCGCCTGCAGGGGCCGCCGCTGTCTCTCCACGCCTGAATGCGTCTCCTGTTTGTCTGCAGGTTTCCTTTCATCGCCATCTCCATCGGCTTCACCGTCAACAAAACGGTGAGGTTTGGTCACACGACTCGGTCCGTCAGTCTGGAGGAGCAAAGAGTCTGATAACTGATCAGACACCCAGTAAAAGCTGAGCCAAGCGTTAAGTCAGCTGGAGAAGCACAACCATTAGCTGATGGCAGCATCCAGAGCATCTTCTGTGTAGAGAAAACTAAATATTCTGGAGATGAAGGAAGAAACCCTAGAAACTAAAAGAGCCTCTTTACTTCATCACTGGAGGATCATGTGACCCACATCTGTGATCCACTGATCAGGTTCTGTTCAGAGGTTCTGGTCCGGAAACAGAATTTGGAGCCGTCCAGGTTTTAACGACTCAGTTCTGGAGAAAACGGATCTACAGGAGCCTGGAGGGGAACCGAATGTCAAACTGCTTACGTTTTCCTGATCTGCCATTATTTTTCACAACTTTCTATTATTATTATAACAAAATTGTTGTAGCTAAACCGGATGAGTAAGGAAGCAGCTGCTGATGTCATCCTCAGGTGGAGGTGGGCGTGGTCTACAGCGTCCTGGAGGACAAGATGTTCACGGCCCGGCGGGGCGGCGGGGCCTTCTGCAACGGGGCGCCGCTGCAGGTCTCCGCTCAGACAGGTACGCTCAGCGGTACGCAGCAGTACTCAGCAGTACGCACCAGTACTCACCTGAGGGCAGCGCCAGACACAACCTGTCCATTCCAGATGTTCATCGCTCCATCATCGCCACCGAGTTCGGATCCAACAGAGACCCAGAAGTCGTGGACAAGATCTTCAGCAGCCTGAGGAACATCCTGAGCCTCCCAGTGCACGGGTACTGTAGTACCTGTAGTACCTGTAGTACCTGAAGTACCTATAGTACCTGAAGTACTGTAGTACCTGTTACCTGAGTACCTATAGTACTTAGTACCTGAAGTACCTATAGTACCTGAAGTACCTGTAGTACCTGTAGTACCTGAAGTACCTATAGTACCTATAGTACCTGTAGTACCTGTAGTACCTGAAGTACCTGTAGTACCTGTAGTACCTGAAGTACCTATAGTACCTGAAGTACCTATAGTACCTGAAGTACCTGTAGTACCTGTAGTACCTGAAGCACCTATAGTATCTCAAGTATCTGAAGCACCAGTAGTACCTGTAGTACCTGAAGCACCTATAGTACCTGAAGCACCTATAGTACCTGTAGTACCTGTAGTACCTGTAGTACCTGAAGCACCTATAGTACCTCAAGTATCTGAAGCACCAGTAGTACCTGTAGTACCTGAAGCACCTGTAGTACATAAGTACTTGAAGCACCTGAAGTACCTGTAGTACCTGAAGTACCTGTAGTACCTGTAGTACCTGAAGCACCTATAGTACCTCAAGTATCTGAAGCACCAGTAGTACCTGTAGTACCTGTAGTACATAAGTACTTGAAGCACCTGTAGTACATAAGTACTTGAAGCACCTGTAGTACATAAGTACTTGTAGTACCCGTAGTACCTGAAGTATCTAAGTACCTGTAGTACACATGGACTTGTCTTCCTGCTGCTGGTTCAACTGTGTTGTTTGTTGCCTCCCGCTGCCCCCCTTTCCCCCCCTCCGCTACCCCTCCCACCCCGTTGCCCCCGGTCGCCTGTATCTGACCCTGTGTGTCTCCAGGGTGCGCGGCGCCGGCACCGAGTCCGTCAACCTGAGCCTGGTTGCCTCCCGTTGCCCCCCTGTCGCCCCCTGCTGCCCCTTGTTGCCCCCTGCTGCCTCCCGTTGCCCCCCGCTGCCCCCCTGCTGCCTCCTGTTGCCCCCCTGTCGCCCCCCCGTTGCCCCCCGTCGCCTGTATCTGACCCTGTGTGTCTCCAGGGTGCGCGGCGCCGGCACCGCGGCCGTCAAACTGAGCCTGGTTGCCTCCCGTTGCCCCCTGCTGCCTCCCGTTGCCCCCCGCTGCCCCCCTGCTGCCTCCTGTCACCCCCCGTCGCCTGTATCTGACCCTGTGTGTCTCCAGGGTGCGCGGCGCCGGCACCGCGGCCGTCAAACTGAGCCTGGTTGCCTCCCGTTGCCCCCTGCTGCCTCCCGTTGCCCCCCGCTGCCCCCCTGCTGCCTCCTGTCACCCCCCGTTGCCCCCCGTCGCCTGTATCTGACCCTGTGTGTCTCCAGGGTGCGCGGCGCCGGCACCGCGGCCGTCAAACTGAGCCTGGTTGCTTCCCGTTGCCCCCTGTTGCCTCCCGTTGCCCCCCGCTGCTCCCCTGTCGCCCCCTGCTGCCCCTTGTTGCCTCCCGTTGCCCCCCTGTCGCCCCCTGCTGCCCCTTGTTGCCCCCCTGTCGCCAGTGTCTGACCCTGTGTGTCTCCAGGGTGCGCGGCGCCGGCACCGCGGCCGTCAACCTGAGCCTGGTTGCCTCCTGCTGCCCCTCCTGTTGCCTCCCGTTGCCCCCTGTTGCCTCCCGTTGCCCCCTGCTGCCTCCCGTTGCCCCCCTTTGCCCCCTGTCACCCCCCGTTGCCCCCCGTCGCCTGTGTCTGACCCTGTGTGTCTCCAGGGTGCGCGGCGCCGGCACCGCGGCCGTCAACCTGAGCCTGGTTGCGTCCGGCTGCGTGGAGGCCTACTATGAGATGGGGATGCACGTCTGGGACGTTGCCGCCGGATCCTTGCTGGTTCTGGAGGCCGGAGGAGTTGTGATGGATGTGGACGGTGAGGACGCCGCGGCACGCCGTGTCCCGCCGCGGCACGCCGTGTCCCGCCCGGCACGCCGTGTCCGCCGCGGCACGCCGTGTCCGCCGCGGCACCGTGTCCCGCCGCGCCGCCTCACACGCCTGTCTCTGTCCAGGTGGAGACGTGGACCTGATGTCCAGGAGGATCATGGCGGCCAACAACCGCAGCGTGGCGCTTCAGCTGGTGGAGCAGATCGCCCCCTACAGGCCAGACAGAGACGACGCGCCGCCTGCTGCCTCTGATTAAACGGTCCAGCCAGAACCCAGAGTCGGAGTCTTTATTCTGCCCAGCAGGTTCTCCCAGGTTCTGCCCAGCAGAACCACCTCTGACCCGTTCATCAGTTGCCTCCCACCGCCGGTAGAACCAGATGAAGCGACTTGTGCGTATTCAGAAGGGCTGAAACGATTCCTTGAGTGAGTCGATTATTAAAAGTCCTGGAGGAAAATTGATCAATCTGCCACAAAACCTGGTTACATTATGTTTTATTAGCGCACCGTTCAGATGCCGTCCGCCATGTTGTCGCTCCTGTATAAACCGTCCTTCTTCCCGCCTTCCAACCAGAAAGGCTGCCGGACTCCCAGCATGCTCCGGGCATTTTAGGACGTTTGTTGAACCTGAAGATTGGACGTTATGACGCTAACACGTAGCTTTCATCAAGAACTCAGGAGGAAGTCAGAGCTCTGCGCAACGCAAATCATGTTCCGGCCGAAACACCGGAAAATACATTTCATATCATCCTGGTCGCAACAAATGGGTGGCGAAGAGCATCGTGACGTCACTGACCTGGGAGACGTTTCTGTGTGACGAAGGCAGGAGTCGAATCCCGTCATGAACACAAACGATATAAATGTCTGGGCGAGGTGAGAGTTTGTCTATTAAACCGGCTGAAGATAAAGACATTTCTTTACAGGTGCTGGTCATAAAATTAGAATATAATGAAAAAGTAGATTTATTTCAGTAATTCCATTTAAAAAGTGAAACTTGTATATTATATTCATACATTACATACAAACTCATATTTCAAATGTTTATTTTGTTTAATTTTGATGATTACAAATGACGACAAATGAAAATCTCAAATTCAGCATATCAGAAAATTAGAATCTTGTGAAAAGGTTCAAAATTGATGGCACCTGGTACCACAGTCTAATCAGCTAATTAACTCAAACCACCTGCAAAGGCCTTTAAATGGTCTTTCAGTCTAGTTCTATAGGCTACACAATCATGGGGAAGACTGCTGACTTGACAGTTGTCCAAAAGACGACCATCGACACCTTGGACAAGGAGGGCAAGACACAAAAGGTCATCGCTAAAGAGGCTGGCTGTTCACAGAGCTCTGTGTCCAAGCACATTAATAGAGAGGCGAAGGGAAGGAAAAGATGTGGTCGAAAAAAGTGTA
Organism: Poecilia picta; assembly: GCA_033032245.1. Classification (NCBI taxonomy): domain Eukaryota; kingdom Metazoa; phylum Chordata; class Actinopteri; order Cyprinodontiformes; family Poeciliidae; genus Poecilia; species Poecilia picta. The sequence continues at coordinate 112,576 of CM065369.1, read as the reverse complement.
CAAGCAAGAGAGATAACCGCACCCTGGAGAGGATTGTGAAACAAAACCCATTCAAAAATGTGGGGGAGATTCACAG
>CM065369.1:2500-107500 GCA_033032245.1 Poecilia picta | reverse complement strand
TAGGTGAATTTTAAAACATTCTATATTTTAAAATATACACAAAATATCTTTGGCAGATATTTTAAATATCTTTTAAATATACACTTGAGCAAATACATATTTTGTTCATTTAAAGTATACTTTTATTTAATTCTTAAAAGTATATTTTGGTACAATTATATTTAAATATGTTTAAAGTTATAATTTCAAAATTGGTACAAATATACTTTTAGCATACTTCATAAATACTTAATACTAGTACACTTACGTATTACTTAAGTATTAAGTAATTAAAATGTACTTTCACAAATGTATGTTTGAAATACACTAAGGTATACTTTTTCACTTGGCCTAGTTTATGTATTTATTTTATCATTTTGTAGCTACTGAAAGTCCCAACCTTGACATGATTAATTGATTTGTTTCACCGATTAATCGATCAGAAATGAACCGATCCTGTGGCTGCAGTTCGCACTCCCGACACCGGGGGCAGAGTTTCCCATTACACCGGTGTTCCAGTCAGAACTCCGTTCCGGTTACACAGGGAACCCAAAGACACCCCAGAGGACACGGTCCACGTCCACAAAGCTCATGTAGACCAGTTGGGCAAACTCCCAGAATCCTCCAGGGGCCTGGATTAAAATATGTCATTGATAATAGAGTAATAAATTCTTACTATTATTAATAATAATATTGATTGTTATCATTGTCGTCCCCTGCAGCTCCACTCGGACCTGGACAGAGGGGACGGCCAGGTGACCTACCACCTGAGTGGCGACGGAGCCATGTCCATCTTCACCATCGACGAAGGGACCGGAGACATCCACGCCACCCGCAGGCTGGACCGGGAACAGCAGGCGTCCTACGTCCTGCGGGCCCAGGTCCGGGACCGGCTCAGCCAGCTGCTGCTGGAGCCCGAGTCCCGGTTCACCGTCCGAGTGCAGGACATCAACGACAACGCGCCCAGGTTCCTGGACGGCCCCTACGCCGCCAGGGTTCCTGAGCGGGCCCCGGCAGGTGGGTCCGGACCGCTTAGACGGTCTGCAGGGAGCAGAACCTGGACTGGACCCATCAGAGGCAGACGGCCTCAGAAAGGGACAGGCTTTTATTGTGAAAGGTTCTGTGACCGCAGTGCTCTGAGTGACCTCTGGGGGTCAGCGCTGTGTATGGAGGCAGCAGTGCTCTGAGTGACCTCTGGGGGTCAGCGCTGTGTATCCAGGCTGCAGTGCTCTGAGTGACCTCTGGGGGTCAGCGCTGTGTCTGTGTGCAGGAACATCTGTGCTGACGGTGACGGCGACCGACGCCGACGACCCGACCTACGGAACCGCGGCCCAGATGGTCTACAGTCTCCTGCAGGGGGAGCCGTACTTCACTGTAGACCCAGACACAGGTAGGGCCTGGTTCTGACCCACAATCTGGCTCTGATTGGTCCAGAACCCTTTGGTACCAGCCAGCAGGTTCTGTTGAGGAACAGAAGGGAGGCAGATCCTGTAGTATGACGGTTCACCTGTCTGCCTGTTGACCTTTGACCTCCGGTCCTCCAGGCGTGGTGCGGACCGCGCTCCCGGACTTGGACCGGGAGACTCGGGACCGGTACCAGCTGGTGGTCCTGGCCCGGGACTTGTTGGGTCGGAGGGGGGCTCTGTCCGGAACCACGGCGGTTACCGTGATGCTGACGGACGTCAATGACAACCCGCCGCGCTTCCCCCGCAGTGAGTCTGACCTCTGACCTCTGACCTGTGGACAGGCTCGTAGTGACGCCCCCTCCGGTCCCACAGGGAACTACCGGTTCAGCATTCCGGAGTCGGTACCGGCGCCGGCCGTGGTGGGCCGGATAAAAGCCGTGGACCCGGACTTGGGTCAGAACGCCGAAGTGGAGTACCGGGTTCTGGACGGAGATGGACTGGGAACCTTCCGGGTTCTGACGGATCCAAACACGCAGGAGGGTCTGCTGATGCTGCTGAAGGTACTGCCTCTGGACCCGGTTCTGACCCGGTTCCGGTTCTGACCTGGTTTGTCCCCCAGGGCCTGGACTTTGAGGTCCAGTCCAGCTACTTGCTGCGGGTCGAGGCGTCCAACCGGCAGACGGACGTCCGCTTCCTGCTGGCCGGTCCGTTCAACGACCAGGTTCTGGTCCAGCTGCAGGTGGAGGACGAGGACGAGTCCCCCGTCTTCTCCGAGTCCGTCCTTCACCTGTCCGTGTCGGAGGACGCTCCGGTCGGAACCAGCGTGGGCGTCGTGTCGGCCCGCGACCCGGATCGGTCCAACAGTCCCATCAGGTACCGGTGGAGTGGACGGCTCCAGGACCGGCTCCGTCCCTCTGTCCACCTGTCCCTCCACCTGTCCCGCCGTGTCCGTCCCTCTGTCCACCTGTCCCGCCGTGTCCGTCCCTCTGTCCTTCTGTCCCGCCGTGTCCGTCCCTCTGTGTCCATCCCTCTGTCCACCTGTCCGTCCCTCTGTCCACCTGTGTCCATCCCTCTGTCCACCTGTCCCTCTGTGTCCGTCCCTCTGTCCACCTGTCCCTCTGTGTCCGTCCCTCTGTCCACCTGTCCCGCCGTGTCCGTCCCTCTGTCCACCTGTTCGTCCCTCTGTCCACCTGTCCCACCATGTCCGTCCCTCTGTGTCCATCCCTCTGTCCACCTGTCCGTCCCTCTGTCCCACCATGTCCGTCCCTCTGTCCACCTGTCCCGCCGTGTCCTTCTGTCTCCAGGTACTGCATAGACAGGAAGTCGGACGTCGGGGGTTTCTTTGACATCGACAGCAGTTCCGGTACCATCAGAACCAGCAGGTTCCTGGACCGTGAAGTCAGAGTTCAGCACAACATCACGATCATCGCCATGGAGACGAGTAGGTCACATGGTGCGCAGCGTGGGGCCCTGATTGGCTGCCGACTGATAGGTGCGCTTGTGTTTGCAGCGGACCCGTCTCGGGCCGGCTCGGTTCTGGTTCTGGTCTCTGTGACGGACGTCAACGACAATCCGCCGAGTCTCGGTGCCGAGACCCAGACGTTGGTCTGCGAGGACGTCCGGCCCGGCCAGGTGAGCCGCACCGGGCCGGGTGAAGCCCAGGAGTCGGCTGACCTTTGACCTCTGCGTCTCCTCCTGCAGGTCGTTGGGATTCTGAGCGCCGTGGATCCGGACGACCCCGAGGACGGACATCACTTCCTGTTCTCACTGCCTGCAGGAAGTGATGCAACCCTCAGCTTCAGCCTGACTGACAACGGCGGTACGGGTCGGAACCGGGCCGGAACCGGGTCTGGACTCTGGATCTGGACTCCTGGTCTGGACTCCTTGTCTGGACTCTGGGCCAGAACCGGGTCTGGACTCTGGTTCTGGACTCTGGTTCTGGACTCTGGTTCTGGACTCTGGGTCTGGACTCTGGGCCAGAACCGGGTCTGGACTCTGGGTCTGGACTCTGGTTCTGGACTCCTGGTCTAGACCCTGGTTCTGGACTCTGGCCCTGGACTCTGGTTCTGGACTCTGGGTCTGGACTCTGGTTCTGGACTCTGGTTCTGGACTCTGGGTTTGGACTCTGGCCAGAACCGGGTCTGGACTCTGTTTCTGGACTCTGGTTCTGGACTCTGGTTCTGGACTCTGGGTTTGGACTCTGGTTCTGGACTCTGGTTCTGGACTCTGGCCGGAACCGAGTCTGGACTCTGGTTCTGGACTCTGGGTCTGGACTCTGGCCAGAACCGGGTCTGGACTCTGGGTCTGGACTCTGGTTCTGGACTCCGGCCGGAACCGGGTCTGGACTCTGGTTCTGGACTCTGGGTCTGGACTCTGGCTCTGGACTCTGGCCAGAACCGGGTCTGGACTCTGGGTCTGGACTCTGGTTCTGGACTCTGGGTCTGGACTCTGGGTCTGGACTCTGGCCAGAACCGGGTCTGGACTCTGGGTCTGGACTCTGGGTCTGGACTCTGGCCAGAACCGGGTCTGGACTCTGGTTCTGGACTCTGGGTCTGGACTCTGGCCGGAACCGGGTCTGGACTCTGGTTCTGGACTCTGGCCGGAACCGGGTCTGGACTCTGGTTCTGGAGTCTGGTTCTGGACTCTGGGTCTGGACTTTGGGTCTGGACTCTGGTTCTGGACTCTGGTTCTGGACTCTGGGTCTGGACTCTGGTTCTGGACTCTGGTTCTGGACTCTGGGTCTGGACTCTGGGCCAGAACCGGGTCTGGACTCTGGTTCTGGACTCTGGGTCTGGATTCTGGTTCTGGACTCTGGTTCTGGACTCTGGTTCTGGACTCTGGGCCAGAACCGGGTCTGGACTCTGGTTCTGGCCTCTGGTTCTGGACTCTGGTTCTGGACTCTGGTTCTGGACTCTGGGCCAGAACCGGATCTGGACTCTGGTTCTGGACTCTGGTTCTGGACTCCTGGTCTGGACTCTGGTTCTGGACTCTGGCTCTGGACTCTGGTTCTGGACTCTGGCCAGAACCGGGTCTGGACTCTGGGTCTGGACTCTGGTCCTGGACTCTGGGTCTGGACTCTGGTTCTGGACTCTGGGTTTGGACTCTGGTTCTGGACTCTGGTTCTGGACTCTGGGTCTGGACTCTGGGTCTGGACTCCGGGCCAGAACCGCGGTCTGGACTCTGGTTCTGGACTCTGGTTCTGGACTCTGGTCTGGACTCTGGTTCTGGACTCTGGGTCTGGATTCTGGTGTCTGGACTCTGGGTCTGGACTCTGGGGTCTGGACTCTGGCCAGAACCGGGTCTGGACTCTGGGTCTTGACTCTGGCTCTGGACTCTGGGTTTGGACTCTGGATCTGGACTCTGGTCTGGACTCTGGTTCTGGACTCTGGGTCTGGACTCTGGTTCTGGACTCTGGTTCTGGACTCTGGGCCAGAACCGGGTCTGGACTCTGGCCGGAACCGGGTCTGGACTCTGGTTCTGGACTCTGGGTTTGGACTCTGGTTCTGGACTCTGGTTCTGGACTCTGGGTCTGGACTCTGGTTCTGGACTCTGGTTCTGGACTCTGGCCAGAACCGGGTCTGGACTCTGGGTCTGGACCCCATGGGTCTGGGACTCTGGGTCTACTTCGCGTTTGGACTCTGGCCGGAACCGGTCGTGCTTGGACTGCTGGTTCTGGACTCCTGGGTCTGGACTCTGGCCGGAACCGGGTCTGGACTCTGGTTCTGGACTCTGGTCGGACCGGGTCTGGACTCTGGTTCTGGACTCTGCGAGTCTGGACTCTGGGTCTGGACCGTCTGGACTGGGTCTGGACTCTGGTTCTGGACTCTGGTCTGGACTCTGGTTGGACTTGGTCTGGACTCTGGTTCTGGACTCTGGGTCTGGACTCTGGCTCTGGACTGAGGCAAGAACCGGGTCTGGACTCTGGGTCTGGACTCTGGTTCTGGACTCTGGGTCTGGACTCTGGGTCTGGACTCTGGCCAGAACCGGGTCTGGACTCTGGGTCTGGACTCTGGGTCTGGACTCTGGCCGGAACGGGTCTGGACTCTGGTTCTGGACTCTGGGTCTGGACTCTGGCCGGAACCGGGTCTGGACTCTGGTTCTGGACTCTGGCCGGAACCGGGTCTGGACTCTGGTTCTGGAGTCTGGTTCTGGACTCTGGGTCTGGACTTTGGGTCTGGACTCTGGTTCTGGACTCTGGTTCTGGACTCTGGGTCTGGACTCTGGTTCTGGACTCTGGTTCTGGACTCTGGGTCTGGACTCTGGGCCAGAACCGGGTCTTGGACTCTGGTTCTGGACTCTGGGTCTGGATCTGGTTACTTGGACCGGTTCTGGACTCTGGTTCTGGACTCTGGCCAGAACGGGTCTGGACTCTGGTTCTGGACTCTGGTCTGGACTCTGGTTCTGGACCTCTGGTGTTTGGACTCTGGGCCGAACCGGTCTGGACTCTGGTTCTGGACTCTGGTTCTGGACTCTGGGTCTGGACTCTGGTCTGGACTCTGGCTCTGGACTCTGGTTCTGGACTCTGGGTCTGGACTCTGTCTGGACTCTGGTCTGGACTCTGGTCTGGACTCTGGTTCTAGGACTCTTGCTGTCTGGACTCTGGTCTGGATCTGGTTCTGGACTCTGGTTCTGGACTCTGGTTGGACTCTGGGTCTGGACTCTGGTCTGGACTCTGGTTCTGGACTCTGGTTCTGGACTCTGGTTCTGGACTCTGGCCAGGACTCTGGTCTGGACTCTGGTTCTGGACTCTGGGTCCGACGGTCTGGACTCTGGTTCTGGACTCTGGTCTGGACTCTGGTTCTGGACTCTGGTTCTGGACTCTGGCCGGAACCGGGTCTGGACTCTGGTTCTGGACTCTGGTCTGGACTCTGGGTCTGGACTCTGGGTCTGGACTCTGGTTCTGGACTCTGGTTCTGGACTCTGGTTCTGGACTCTGGGTTGGACTCTGGCCAGAACCGTTGCTGGTCTGGACTCTGGTTCTGGACTCTGGTCTGGACTCTGGTTCTGGACTCTGGTTCTGGACTCTGGGCAACGGTCTGGACTCTGGTTCTGGACTCTGGTTCTGGACTCTGGTTCTGGACTCTGGTTCACTTGGACTCTGGGTCTGGACTCTGGTTCTGGACTCTGCTGGACTCTGTCTGACTCTGGTCTGGATCTGTGCCTGGTTCTGGACTCTGGTTCTGGACTCTGGGTCTGGACTCTGGCCAGAACCGGGTCTGGACTCTGGTTCTGGACTCTGGGTCTGGACTCTGTTGGCTTGGTTCTGGACTCTGGGTTCTGGACTCTGGTTCTGGACTCTGGGTCTGGACTCGGGTTCTGGACTCTGGTTCTGGACTCTGGTTGACTGGTACTCTGGTTCTGGGACTCTGTGGTTCTGGACTCTGGGCCAGAACCGGTCTGGACTCTGGTTCTGGACTCTGGTTCTGGTCTCTCTGGTTCTGGACTCTGGTTCTGGACTGCCGTGGTCTGGACTCTGGTTCTGGACTCTGGTCTGGACTCTGGTCTGGGGACTCTGGCGTCTGGACTCTGGTTCTGGACTCCTGGTCTGGACTCTGGTTCTGGACTCTGGCTCTGGACTCTGGTTCTGGACTCTGGTTACCTGTGGACTCTGGGTCTTGGTCATCTTGGACTGGTCTGGACTCTGGCCGGAACCTGGTTCTGGACTCTGGTTCGGACTTGGTCTGACTCTGGTTGCTGGACTCTGGCCTCTGGACTCTGGTTCTGGACTCTGGTCTGGACTCTGGGCCAGAACGGGTCTGGACTCTGGTTCTGGACTCTGGGTCTGGACTCTGGTTCTGGACTTTGGTTCTGGACTCTGGCCGGAACCGGGTCTGGACTCTGGTTCTGGACTCTGGTCCTGGACCTGGGTCTGGACTCTGGTCTGGACTCTGGGTCTGGACTCTGGTTCTGGACTCTGGTTCTGGACTCTGGGTTTGGACTCTGGCCAGAACCGGTCTGGACTCTGGTTCTGGACTCTGGGTCTGGATCTGGGTCTGGACTCTGGTTCTGGACTCTGGGTTTGGACTCTGGTTCTGGACTCTGGTTCTGGACTCTGGGTTTGGACTCTGGTTCTGGACTCTGGGTCTGGACTCTGGTTCTGGACTCTGGCTCTGGACTCTGGTTCTGGACTCTGGGCCAGAACCGGGTCTGGACTCTGGTTCTGGAGTCTGGTTCTGGACTCTAGGTCTGGACTCTGGTTCTGGACTCTGGTTCTGGACTCTGGCTCTGGACTCTGGTTCTGGACTCTGGGCCAGAACCGGGTCTGGACTCTGGTTCTGGACTCTGGGTCTGGACTCTGGTTCTGGACTCTGGTTCTGGACTCTGGGCCAGAACCGGGTCTGGACTCTGGTTCTGGACTCTGGGTCTGGACTCTGGTTCTGGACTCTGGTTCTGGACTCTGGCCGGAACCGGGTCTGGACTCTGGTTCTGGACTCTGGGTCTGGACTCTGGTTCTGGACTCTGGGTTTGGACTTGGTTCTGGACTCTGGTTCTGGACTCCGGCCGGGACCGGGTCTGGACTCTGGTTCTGGACTCTGGGTCTGGACTCTGGCCGGAACCGGGTCTGGACTCTGGTTCTGGAGTCTGGTTCTGGACTCTGGGTCTGGACTCTGGTTCTGGACTCTGGGTCTGGACTCTGGCCGGAACCGGGTCTGGACTCTGGTTCTGGAGTCTGGTTCTGGACTCTGGGTCTGGACTCTGGTTCTGGACTCTGGTTCTGGACTCTGGGTCTGGACTCTGGTTCTGGACTCTGGTTCTGGACTCCGGGCCAGAACCGGGTCTGGACTCCGGCCGGAACCGGCTGCTGACTGCTCCTCTGTTGCAGACAACACGGCCTCGGTTCTGGCGCTGCAGTCCGGCCTGCGGCTGCGGGACCGGCCGGTCCACCTGGTTGCCGTGGTGATCGCGGACGGCGGCCGTCCGTCCCTCAGCAGCACCAACACGCTGACCGTGACCGTCTGTCGCTGTGGTCGCCATGGAAACCGGCGCCACTGCAGCCGGGACGAGCCGCACCGTGTTGCCGTGGCGACCGGCGCGGTCCTGACCGGCCTGCTCGCGTTCCTGGGTACGCGAAGCGAAGCGGGTCCGGTCGGATCGGAACCGGATCGGAACCAGACCGGACCCGCTTCACCGTGTCCTTCCTCCTCAGGAGTTGCCATGGTGACGGCCGCGGTCCGGTCCAGGCGACAGCAGCAGGTGGAGGATGAAGAGCGAGACGCCCAGCAGAACTTCGCCTGTTACGATGATGAAGGTGGCGGCGAGGAAGATACCGAGGCCTTCAACATGGCCGCCCTGCGACACCTGGACCGGCCCGACCCGGCCGGCGGTTCCGCTGACCCGAAGGCAGACCTGGACCCCACGGCGCCCCCTGCTGGCCTCCTGCCGCTGTCCTGGAGTGGTGGCGGCTCCACCAGCTCCACCAGCTCCCCGGGCCCAGCAGAACCCGACCAGAACTTCTCCTTCCTCCTGACGTGGGCCGACCTCTCCGAACCCAGAGGGGCGGAGCCTGAAGAGGACCGCTGATTGGCTGGAAGGCTCAGAACCTCCCTGGACCCAGCAAGCAGAACCAACCTGACTGGAACCACCGCTACCAGACCGTGACGTCGCCATGACGACTCCTGTTTCCTGCAGTTACTTTGAGATGTGTGACGTCATGCTGTTGTTGTTAGTTACCAAGGAGACCATCAAATAGACAAACTGTCTCCATGTCCAGCTTGTATTTAACCTGATGTTCTGGATCCACTTTAACTCTCCGCTTGGCTTCCTGGTTGTTATCCGTCTGACTGGACCAGAACCAGAACTGGACCAGAACTCAGTGTGACTGACTTAGAGTTTGTATTGTTTCAATCTCTTTTTTTCTACATCATATTTTATATTGTGGATAAAAATATGTAACTTGATGATTTAATGGAGTAAAAGTAACTTCACCCTGTAATCGGTTCTGGTGTGCTGGTCAACCTGGGTCCAGAACCCAGTGTCTGGGTCCACACTGACCCGACTCACTCAGGTTCTGTTGGGTCAGAACCATGTCCGGTCCGGTCCGGTCCGGTCCGGTCAGCCTTATTGGGTTTTCAGTGGCTTGACCCGTCAGCGGAACCGTCAGAAGCTGATGTTCTGACCTGTTTGGACCCAGAATGGTGGTTCTGTTCCAAGACTGGAGCCGGACTCCTGTTGAGGTTCGGGAGGTTCCGAGTCCGTCGCAGCGGCTCCTCCAGGCCTGCAGGGGGCGGTACCGACCCAGTAACTCGATCAGCTCAGGAAGAAAAGCTGCGGAACCTTCGAGGACGTGTCGGAGTTTCCGGTTCTGTCGAAGCTGCTCCCCACGCCGGCCCGTTACCTGGTCCTGGTTCCGGGTCCGGTCCTCCTCCGTTGGGTTCCGGAGATGCGGGTGTGTGCGGGTCTGAGCGGGCCTCTGGTCCTGAGCCTGGTTCTGGTTCTGGTTCGGGGCTGGGAGGCGGACCTGGAGCTCCTGGACCTGGTAGAGGAGGTTCCGCAGAACTTCTACGAATTCCTGCACCTGGACAAGGTGAGTCCGTCTCCATGGAAACCCGGGACCGGCGCCACGTCACGGTTCGCTCCGGGTTCCGCTGTTAGCCGAACCCACACAGAACCCAGATGTTCTGGTCCGGTTCCAACCCAGAAGCTGCGGAACATTTATTAACATTTAGTAGATTAATGATAAACTAGACATTAAATTTAGTAAAATAAGACAAAAGCTAAAAGTGAATAAAACCCAAACCTTGAGTTTTCCTCCATCTGAAGAGACCAGAACCGGTCCGACCCAAACCAACCTGGTATCAGCTCAGAGTTTTACATCATGAACAAAGTCACAGCAGAGAATCGACAGTAAAACGTCACATTCAGTCCAGAGGCTCTCAGTGTTTCAGCTGTTTCACAGTTTTCTGGAAGTTTGTTCCAGATTTGTGGTGGATAGAAGCTGAAAGCTGCTTCTCCTCGTTTGGTTCTGGTTCTGGATGCAGAGCAGAACCAGAACCTGAGGGTCCAGACGGTTGGTACAGCAACAGCAGATCTTTAAGGTGTTGTGGTGCTAAACCGTTCAGTGATTCATAAACTAACAGTATTTAAAGTCTCTCCTCTGAGCTGCAGGTGGAGGACTTTAAAACTGGAGTTATGTCTCCATCTTCCTGGTTTTAGTCAGAGCAGCAGCAGCAGCTTCTGGATCAGCTGCAGCTGGTTGGTTTAGTCAGACCTGTGAAGACGCTGCTGCAGGAATCAATATATCTAAAGATAAACACATGATGAGCTTCTAGATCTGGGACATCAGTCCTGATCCTGGATGATCTTCAGGTGACAGAAGGTCGACTCTTGACTGTCTTTATGTGGCTCTGAAGGTTCAGGTCAGAGGTCAGAGGTCATCACCAGGTTTCGGGCTGATCGCTGGTTTTCAGTTGTAATAACTGAAGCTGTGCATTGATTCTAGATCTATGACTAGATCTGTTAACGTTAATCTGTTCAGTCAGTGCAGGGAGGAGAAGATGAATTATAAAGAAACCGTAACGCTTCTGTCAGACGCTTCAGAAAGTTCAGTGAGTGATGCTAAGATTAATGTCAAGTAAGGAATAAATGGGGGACAGAATTAATCTTTGTTCAAATCAAAATATAGAAAGAAAAGTCCTCTCCTCCTGAAATATTAAAATGATTCACCCAGTTCTGTTGTATTATTCCAGATGAAATCATTTGACGTGAAGCAGCAGCTGTGGATGTGAGCAGAGCTCAGTTTGAAACACAGACTGGAGTCCAGCGTTCAGAGAACCGTTCAAAAGAATCGAGTCGCTACTGAACAGCTTCTCTGCCAAATGTCTGACTTGGCTAATCTACATAGAAATATGTTTTTAGACGTTGTCAGTCTGGTTCGTTTCTATCTTGTTAGCTGGCCTGAGAGCATCGCAGAAGGAAACATGAACCTACCATGTTGGCAACGTTAATAACTTTATGTTAGGCGTTAAGGTCCAGTCAGCAGCCGCTCCGCATCTTAATGATGTTCTCAACAATAAACTGAGAGACGGCAGCCAGAGCGTAGAGCTACACCCACTAGATCAGCCCTCACTGTCCCCCTGCAGGACGCGGCGGCGGCAGACATAAAGAAGGCGTACCGTCGCCTGTCTCTGACTCTCCATCCTGACAAGAACAAAGACCAAAATGCTGAGACGCAGTTCAGACAGGTGAGACGCAGTTCACACTGGACCCGACCTCCAGAACCAGAACCTCACGGTCCTCCCTGTCCGTCCTCAGCTGGTGGCCATCTATGAAGTTTTGAAAGACGAGGACAGACGGCGAAGGTGAGCCGGCCGAGGGACGCCGTCCTCCCTGGAGGTCAGCGGGTCACCAGGTGTGTGTCTGCAGGTACGATGACATCCTGCAGAACGGCCTCCCCGACTGGCGGCAGCCCGTCTTCTACTACCGCCGCGTCAGGAAGATGAGCAACGCCGAGCTGGGCTTCCTGCTCTTCCTCATCCTCACGGTGGGACACTACGCCGTCATCTGGTCCATCTACCTGGAGAAGCAGCTGGTGAGGCAGCCAATCGGAGCAGAGCAGCGCTCAGCCAATCGGAGCAGCGCTCAGACAGCCAATCAGAGCAGAGCATGTCATGTTTTCAGGATGAGCTGCTCAGTCGTAAAAAAAAGGAGAAGAAGAAGAAGCTGAGCTCCAGACCCGCCGAGGAGCCCAGGTGTATCGGCCAGGACCGCTCCGACAGGTACGGCTGTGACATCACCGTCGCCATAGTTTCCGTACTTCCCCTCTGATGTCGCTGCATCGTTGCTGCAGGAGCCATGAGCGACCGCAGTGGCAGGACATCCTCCCTCTGAAGCTCAGCATCTGGCTCTACCTGGCGCTCAAGAACCTGCCGCAGACCGTACAGGTAGGGGACCGGACCGGAACCCAGCTCCAGTCCAGGTCTCAGGACCATCATGGTCGTGGTCTCAGACCCGGTCTGTGTTCCAGGAGGTGAAGCAGTACTACGAGGACTACCGGCAGACGAAGCAGGAAGCTGAAGCTGAACAACAGGAAGCTGCTCCGAGTAAAAACCTTTCAGTCTCTTTCTGTCCTGTCAGCAGGTGAAACCACTGAGATCCACATATGACTTTCAAGAGGCAGAAACCAGCAGCAGCTACCTGGTTACACAAAGGAAAACACTGTTGAATATATGGACAAGATTTAAACAAATTGCAAGAGTTTAAAACCCATCCAGAACCATCCAGAACCTGATCCAGAACCATCCAGAACCTGATCCAGAACCCATTCTGTCTCTGTTCTGCCAGGAGAGAAACGGCCAAAGGTGAAGAAACCCAAAGTGGAGTTTCCGGTTTTCGTTCCTCCAGAGACACAGCAGAACTACGACCAGACGACGTCCATCGAGGACATTGAGGACCAGATGGACGACTGGCTGCAGGACGCCAAGGCTCCCAAGAAAAAGGTGAGACGTGATTTATTGGACACTGAACACCAGAGACGGTTGTCCTCAGCCTATCCCTCTGTCTTTCTGAGGACCCATTCATTCCTCCATCTGCTGTTAAACAAAATGGTGAGTTGGAATTACTCCAGGATTTTGGTGCCCAAATCTATGAAGCTGCCCCCCTTATTATCCCGCCCCCCGTGTCGAGCCGCCCCCCGTGTTGAGCCGCCCCCCGTGTTGAGCCCCCCCGTGTCGAGCCCCCCCGTATCGTGCCGCCCCTTATTATCCCGCCCCCCCGTGTCGTGCCGCCCCCCGTGTCGTGCCGCCCCCCGTGTCGTGCCGCCCCCCGTGTCGAGCCGCTCCCCGTGTCATGCCGCCCCCTTATTATCCCGCCCCCGTGTCGAGCCGCCCCCGTATCGTGCCGCCCCCTTATTATCCCGCCCCCCGTGTCGAGCCCCCCCGTGTCGAGCCGCCCCCGTATCGTGCCGCCCCCCGTGTCGAGCCGCCCCCCGTATTGAGCCGCCCCCCGTGTCGAGCCGCCCCCCGTGTTGAGCCGCCCCCCGTGTCGAGCCGCCCCCGTATCGTGCCGCCCCCTTATTATCCCGCCCCCCCGTGTCGTGCCGCCCCCCGTGTTGTGCCGCCCCCGTGTCGAGCCGCTCCCCGTGTCGTGCCGCCCCCCTTATTATCCCGCCCCCCGTGTCGAGCCGCCCCCGTATCGTGCCGCCCCCTTATTATCCCGCCCCCCGTGTCGAGCCGCCCCCCGTGTCGAGCCGCTCCCCGTGTCGTGCCGCCCCCTTATTATCCCGCTCCCCGTGTCGTGCCGCCCCCCTTATTATCCCGCCCCCCGTGTCGAGCCGCTCCCCGTGTCGAGCCGCCCCCCGTGTCGAGCCGCCTCCCGTGTCGAGCCGCCCCCCGTGTCGTGCCCCCCCGTGTCGAGCCGCCCCCCTTATTATCCCGCCCCCCGTGTCGTGCCGCCCCCCGTGTCGAGCCGCCTCCCGTGTCGAGCCGCTCCCCGTGTCGAGCCGCCCCCGTGTCGAGCCGCCCCCCGTGTCGAGCCGCCCCCCGTGTCGAGCCGCCCCCCTTATTATCCCGCCCCCCCGTGTCGCGCCGCCCCCCGTGTCGTGCCGCCCCTGTGCCTGCCATACAGTGCATGTCCTCTTTACTCTCCAGGACTGCGGGTGGACAGAGGACGACCTGAGCCTCCTCAGCAGGTTGATGGTGAAATTCCCTGGAGGAACTCCGGGCCGATGGGAGAAGATTGCCCAGGAACTTGGACGATCTGTTCCCGCTGTGAGTCTGAAGCTGTTTCCAGAAGAAATCATCGGTCTCAGGGTCCAGGGGAACCCGGCCTCGGTTCCCCTGGACCGGTATGGGTTCCGGTCCATTTGTGGTGGATTCGATTCTACATGTGTTGCTGACCTGAATCGTTTTTCCTACTGCAGGTGACGACCAAGGTCAAACAGATGAAGGACAATGTGAATCAAACCTCAGGTACCTCGGTTCTGCTCTTCAGCTGCTGGAATTTGGGTTTATTTTGGGTTCTGCTGTCACACTAAGGTCCAACTGAGACAGTTTCAGGTTCCCTCAGTTTGAGGTTCTGCTCTTCACATCTGGTTCCACCCAGCAGAACTCTGATGGATCTTCTGTTCTCTTGTGTTCCAGCTCTCGTCAAACTCTCAGATTTAAAGTCTCCTCCATTTCCTGTGAGGTCATTTCCTGTGGATGACATCATCACTCAGAGAGTGGGCGGGGTCAGTGAAGAGGAGGAAGAGGAGGAGGAGGAAGCTGCTCCGGTGCTCCGGAGGAGGAACAGGAAGAGTTCCTGTGCAGAGGCGAAGGTCCGCGGCCGGCGGCAGAAGGACTTTGACCCGGCGGCGGCGGAGGAACAGGAGGAGGCGGAGCTTCAGGAGAACATGGCCGTCTGGACGCAGAACCAGCAGAAGCTGCTAGAACTGGCCCTGCAGCAGTTCCCCCGCGGAACCGCAGAACGCTGGGACCGGATCGCCAAGGTGGTCCCCGGAAAAACCAAGGTGAGGCACCCCGGTTCTGGTTCCCTCTGTGTTCTGGTTCTGACCCAGTTCCGTCTGTGTTCTGGTTCCAGGAGGACTGCGTGACCCGCTGTAAGATGCTGACTGAACTGGTGAAGAAGAGGAAGCAGCTGAAGAGCTGATGAGCTCTGGCTCCGCCCCTTCCTGCTGCTGCTGCCAGATGATTGGCCTAATGGTTCTGGCTCACCTGCCCAGGTGTCCCGGTGCCAGAAGGTCAGCTGACCTCATGTGCCTTACATGTTCAGCATGTTGCCAATTAATAATCAATACTCAGTATTTATTGTTCCCTTCGGTTTTTATTGTTTGTTTCCAAATAAACGTTCAGTCATCAGCTTGCTGTCTGTACGTTCTGAACCCGGTTCGGGTCTGAACCCGGTTCGGGTCTGAACCCGGTTCGGGTCTGAACCCGGTTCGGTTCTGAACTCTAGGTCGTCAGAGAGAAGGGAAACATGTCAGTGTGGGATCATGAATCTGTTACTGTAAAAATAAACTTTACTATAAAAATGAACCGATACAAAACCTCAGACCACGAAGTTCCCATTTTTCTTCTTCTTCTGTGTTTTATTGGCGGATGGCAGCCAATGTAAGGAGCATTTACCGCCACCCACAGACATGAATACGTAGACGCCTCATGGAGCGGGTCAAAGGTCACGGAGCGGCCCGTTGCTGTGATACGTCACAGCGTCCGCCATATTGAATGTGGAATATGTGCCAGTAAGGTAATACAAGTGAATGGACCAAACTTTATAAAGTGACGTTTTACAAAGTATTTTAAGTTAATTCCTGCCTTTGACACATTTTCTCACACATTAATATATTTGGCAATCAAAGAAAAGACTAAAGTTTCTAACTTGATGTGATTATTTAATTGTTTTGGGGCATTTCTGAATAAACAGCTCAATGTTTTATTTGATAGAAACGATTCTGATCATTTTTATATTGAAATTGATGAACAGAAACTTTTACAGTGTTTTATTAAAGAATATACATAATTTAATGTATATTTAACATTTCAAGACGAGAAACAATTTTCCTGTAATTTTTTTATACATTATTGAGAGTGGAATCAATTTCGACAAGTATGATGACATCTTGGTGGACATCAGTGGGTCCAACCCACCCACAGCAATTATGACCTCTGACTTTTGATTTATAAATCAGTCATTGTCAAACATTAAACTACATATTTTTCTTACTTTGTTCCAGAGAATAAATATTTATTACATTTCTCATCGGCTCTCAGTAGAAAACAGTGTGGAAGCGTTAGCTGCTATGCTAACAACCAGCGCTAGCTGCTATGCTAGCGTTAGCTGCTATGCTAACAACCAGCGGTTATTTCGGGCCAATGTAGCTACAGACGAAACATTTTGCTGTGTTTAGAAGCGACTTCCTGGCTGCAAAGTGATTCTGATGTTCCATCCTGACTTGGGGAAGGTGATCCTAATGAATCCAGTTTGTTTCTAAAACGGTTGAAACACAGAAAAGGACTTGAGGAGCTCCGATCCTCTGATGCCCCCTTCAAGATGGCGGCGCTGTTACGTAGGACTCCGCCTCCATGAGGGTCTAGTATTCATTTCTATGCCGCCACCTACCAGACTATCAGTTTCCTCTTTTCAGGTCTTTGCTTTTATTTTGAAAATCCTACCGGTAGTGACGCAGTGTTTCCTGCCAGCTGTGTCATTAGCATTAGCATGTAGCACCCGCGGTTCGGAAGGAACTTTTGACGCTATCAACGCTACATGTTCGGTTTTAACCGACGAGCCAGAAACGGAACCGGCAGCGAACTTCCAGCCCGCTGAGTCCAGAACCAGGTGAGTCAGCCGGATGTACCTGTTCATATCTGGGTCGGTTCTACAGGGACGATGGGTTCTGTTCCGTTGGAGGTTCTCTTCAGTCCAATAACACCGGAACATCCAAGTTCGGTTCAGGTTCGGCCCTTAGAACCGGGTCTGGGCTCCGTTTGATTCGGTTCTGGTGTCGCTACTGATACATTTTCTAAATACTCAGACGGCGGTGAAGATGTGAAAGAAACATGAAAAATATTAGTTTGACGCGTGACAGTGACGTCACGGATCATTGCGGCTGTTCCCAGGTCAGTTTGGAGCTAAATATGGTTCCGACTGTAATGGAGAAACATTAAAAACTACCAGCTCACTTACAGTCATTTCTTATCGTTTAACGATTTATTAAACATCGGCTTACATATGTGAATGACGTCACGAGGCTCGGTCAGTTTAGAGTCAAATAAAAGGAATAAATTTGATCTTGTCTGGATCGATGGTAATAAAAGATCCATGAAGTTTTCAATCCCAGCTGTAGTTGCTCTTCTTCTTCTCGCTCATCTTCAACAGCGACCTGCGCTCTGTCGCCCCCTGTGGTCACACATTGTGATGCAACACTTGTCCGGACCTGACAGCGGTTCTGGTTCTTGGACCCTCTAGGTCCAAACTGAAGACCGGAGCCGAACCATCAGCGGTACCGTCTAAAACGGTCTCCGTCATGTTTACAACCTACAGCAGGTTGTTAATGTTAAATATAATAATGTTAAATATGTTAAATATATTAATGTTAAACTATGTTAAATATTATGTTAAAAATATTGATATTAATGTTAAATATATTAACGCTAAATATGTTAGATATATTAATGTTAGATATAATAATGTTAAATATGCTAAATATATTAATGTTAAATTATGTTAATGTTAAATATATTAATGTTAAATATATTAATGTTAAATAATGTTAAATATATTTAACATTATTTGAAGAGGAAGCTTAGAGTTTAGCTTAGCTTAGAGTTTAGCTTGGCTTAGAGTTTAGCTTAGCTTAGAGTTTAGCTTAGCTTAGCACAAGGTGATTTCCTCCATCTGAACATCCTACCGTTTCAAATAAAAGCTACAGATGTTTGCACTAGTCCTTTACTAGAACATCCGACCTGTTAAAGTATTTAAAAACAGAGGCGTCAGAATAAAACAGCATCAGAAACTGGTTTTTCTCCAACATGGATCTAGAGACGCCGCATTAACCCGTCAGACTCCATCAGATGGAGCCTCTGTGTCCATCAGCGGAATGATGGTTATGATTAATATTTACAGTTTCAGTCCCACAGCATCGCTACCAACATCTATTTAGCAAAGCTGAAGGGTCTAATTAAAGTCTTTTCAAATAGGGACAGAAAAGCCACAAACAACGATTTGGTCCTGATTAACGTGTTTAGTGACGTTGCAGACGTCAAACTGAAGCCATTCATAAATAATTTAAAGCTGCTGTCATGTAAACTATGACGTCATACAGCAGCTTGATGATGAATTCATAAAGTTTACCGTCATCTGAAAAAAAACATGAAACTTTCACACGTATTTATCAGAATGTGCTGAGTAATAAGGATGTGTCAAAGCTTTGGGTTCCTCTAGATTAGCTACAGGAAACCATTTACCAGAATGTGGTCCGGTACCAAGAGGTTCTGTGGATCAGTATGTAGACGCCAGTTCTACCTGCACTGGCTTAACCTTTGACCCGTTGCTGCCTTGTTATGACGCGCTGAGCGGCTAACATTGAACCTGTTGATCGCGTGTAAAATCGATCCCCGATCTTGTTGTGGTCCAAACTCCACACTTGGTCCAGACAGATAAACGTTGGTGAAACAGATCCATTTATTTGATAGTACATGGCAACAGTGATACCAATGACTCCGCCATAGCGGTCAAAAACTTTTATGCCCTTCCGGGTTCAACACCTGACAGCTACCTGTCACCTCTTGATTTATATATTGGAGCTGACAGCGCCATCTAGTGACCGAAAACAAAAGTACACATAATTGGCTCCAATACAGTACCTCCCTCATGATGTTTCTAGTCAATAGCAGGTTCTGGTTCGCCATCCCACCCAAATATTTCTCTGGTTCTGCAAACCCAGTCCAAGCTCTGTTTTATTTCTGATTCCTGATATAATACATTTTACCTGGAAATCAGTTCTGGTTCTGACTCGAAGGTCCAACGGAACATTTCTAGAGAAGTGAAGGGTCCCGATAAGAACCTGCAGGTCGTCTGTGAACAGAACCCAGAGGACGGGGTCAGCGGTCCGGTTGCTGCAGTTGATCCAAGCTGTGGTTCCGTCCCCAGGTGTGATGCGGCAGACATGTCCCTCCAGGTCACGCTGCAGCACCGGATCGGCTCGGCCCAGGCGCTGCTGCAGCGGGCGGAGCGCCTCTGTCCCGGGGTCGAAGGTCACCAGAAGCTGTGCGGCAAGCTGCGGGCCGAGCTGCGCTTCCTGCGGCGGGTGGAGGCCGGAGAGCTGCGGGTGAAGGAGTCTCACCTGCACAGCACCAACCTCACCCACCTGACCGCCATCGTGGACTCGGCGCAGGACCTGGAGGACGTCGTGGCTTTGCTGCACGTCTTCAGCTACCGGGACGCCGCCGGCCGCCGCCGCAGCCTGGTGGTGGACGTGGTGGCCGACGACGGGCTCACCTGGGTGAAGGCGGTGGGCCGCAAGGCGGAGGCGCTGCACAACATCTGGCAGGGGCGGGGCCAGTATGGAGACCGGAGCGTGGAGCGGCAGGCGGAGGACTTCCTGTCGGCCAGCCGCCAGCTGCCCGTCAACTACCGCCACCCCCGAGTCGTCTTCGCCTTCTACAGCGGCGTGTCCGGCCCCATGGCCGACCGGCTGCGGCACCTGGGCGTGGCGGTGAGGGGCGACATCGTGGCGGTGAGAGGGGAGGAGGAGGAGGAGGAGGAGGAGGAGGAGGAGGAGGAAGAGGAGGAGGAGGAGGAAGAGGCCAACCCAGAGGCGGCGCTGCCGGCCCCCCGGCCCCCGGTGCAGCGGGGGGCGGTGCTGGCTCGCCTGGCCTTCCCGCTGCCGCCGCCGCCAGAGGAGTGTGGGCGGGTCAACCTGGACATCACCACCCTCATCGCCTACGTGTCGGCGCTCAGCCACGGTCGCTGCCACTTCAGCTTCCGGGAGCCGGTTCTGACGGAGCAGGCGGCCCAGGAGCGCCGCTGGCCGGTTCTGCCCGGCCTCGACGCCTTCATGGCGGGCAAGCAGCTGTTCGCCTGCCGCGCCGCCGTGACCGACTTCCGCGCCATCCTGGACACGCTGGGCGGGCCGAGCGAGAAGCGGCGCGCCGAGGCGCTGCTGGGCCGCCTGCAGCTGGTGGACGACCAGCCGTCGGAGCGCAGCCGCCGCCTCACGCCCAGCGCCAAGGTCAACCGCAGATCTCTTGCCATCTTTGGCACCGGAGATTTCCTGAGGGCCGTTACCATGACGGCCAACAGCCGCTTCGTCAGGGCGGCCGCCAATCAGGGCGTCCGCTACAGCGTGTTCATCCACCAACCCAGAGCGCTGACTGAAGGCAAGGAGTGGAGGGCCACGCCCACCTGAGGAGGCCACGCCCACCCGAGGAGGCCACGCCCACCCGAGGAGGCCACGCCCACCCGAGGAGGCCACGCCCACACTCACCGGGGCTGATGGGGAATGTAGTTTCTAAACTGTTTGGGACGTTTCTGTCCAAATTAGATCAATAAAGATTTAGTTCACATGTCACAGGAAGTCACCTGGATTCAGTCCTTTCAGAATAAAAGTCTGTTTTAGAATCATGTATTGAGTGAAAGGTTCTGGTTCCGTTTGTTTTCATCTCGATCCTGTAAACATCCTCGCCCGCCGGGCTTTTGTTTCCCCTGATGTCCGGGGCTGCAGGGGAACTGCTTCAGGTCCCCGTCATGAGGCTCGGCTTTATTCAGGGTTTCCTTCTTGGAACCGATGTATTGCTCTCCAGAGCTTTCAATAAAAAAGTTTAAATCATTATTTTGGAAGCTGTTGTCGCTGCTTAAGGTTATCTTCTCTTCAGATCTAGTGCCCTTACCAAGATGGCGCTGATCAGCAGCAGCCAGGAAGTAACTTCTGGCTTCTTGCAGTCTGGTTAGTGTGGCCGTAGACATAGACATAATATAAGGATAGACCATCATGCACCGCTCTCGCCTATTGGCGCCGACGAGATTTAGGGCGGCCATCTTGGAGCGGTAGACCACTAAACTCAGCATTATGTGTTTAGCAGCACAATGACGTATCAGCGCATTTAATCGATCATAACAGACTTTTTGTTACTGGAAACCATATAAACATCTATCAAAGCTACATTTATAAACAATTGTATTATTGAATTATGTTTTTAATCAGCATATTTAAATATGATTAGTGGCTATAACAATAGAATAGGAATGGAATATTCTGATATTGATGAATGATGAGCAAATTACAAAGCACACAGCTGTTCATAATTTATTATAATACATATTTATACAACTATACAAACGCAAATAAATAATGATTAATACTGAATAATATATACTGGATACATGTTGTATATACATACATATAAATATTTGTTTCCAGCCAACAGTTCTACCTTCATAGATCCAGGTTGAGTCCAAACTCCATGTGGTTCATCCTGCTGCAGTGAATCCGTCTCTATAGATTCTCTCTTCTTCACATCGTGTTTTAGGAAACCTTCAGAACAAGAACGGAAGATTTGGGATGAATCTAATAGTGAAAGAATTACATAATAATAGTCTTTACCACCTGTGTAAACTTTGCTGGTCAATGTTATAACACATAATATAAGTTTTATAATATATGTTACATTGTTTCATTTCTAATATCGGCTCTTGTGTCAGATAATCTCAGTCAATGTTAGAGAATAATTAATGTTTTTACAGAATCTCAGTTATCCTTCATATCGGGGCTGAACCCGTATTACACCATGTAGCTAATATTAGCTGGTATCTCGCCATAAATACAGTAAAGTAATATTATAATCACAATATAGACACAATAATATGTCCATCTTATTGGGACATGTTGTCTGTGGAGCCTCCAGTCAATAATAGATCAGAACAACAACATCCCTCAGTGCTGAGGCATCTGCTGCCGTTTGGTTGAGCAAAGAGGGTTGACCGCTCCAAGATGGCCGCCATGTTTCCTGCGCCGGAGCAGCCAATGCGGGGTCTGCTCTGTCTGAGTGTGGCGGTCATGAAGCGGAAGTGACGTGTGCAGTTTGGCCACTGTTAGCTTGTTAGGACGTAGTTGTGAATGTAAAATGGTTCTGGGCTCGGTTCTGCTGTAATATGCCTCTGGTTGGACCGGAAGCGGAGCAACAGACTCTGACGGAGGTGAGACCAAACTTTGCTGAACCAACCGAACCGGCTCCAAGTTCAGGCGTGTTGCTAACAGAACCTCCTCCTGCAGTGTCGGTACCGGAACCCCACAGAGACCCTGAAGGACCTGCAGGCGGCCCGGGTTCGGTTCCGAGACCTGCGGCTGTTTGCGGACTTTTACTGTGAGTGAAGGAAGTGAATTCAGTTTAATGAGGGCAGCAGTTAACCAGAGTGTACAGCAGGGGGCGCAACAGAGCAGACCGGATCAGAACCTCAGTACTGTAGAGCCTGAAGGAAACCGGGTCCGGTGCGGGTCTACAGGTTCTGGATCCTGTTGGGTCAGACTGGACTGTCTGTCCTCAACCTGTCACACTGTCCAGCTGGACCGGGTCCACTCAGGGCCCGGATGACCCGTCAAGGCTGTGATCGCTTCGTCTTTCTGCCATCGGGTGTTAGGACTCACGTAACCATGGCGATCTCTGTGCAGTGGTCTGATGTCTCCCCATCAGGTCATGACCTTTAGCAGGCTGGCCAGTTTCCATGACGACCAGGCGTTTCTCGGTTCTGACCCGACACGAGGAGAACTGCTGCTCTGGTTCTGTGGTTCTGTGGTCCGTTGGGTGGGTCAGAACCGATGTTGGTGTGTTTCGCAGGCTTTCCGAACAAGGAGACGAGGAAGCTGCTGCACCTGTCGGGAACGCTGCCCGTCTTCTACCAAGGTCAGCCGGCGGCCATCTTGGCTCTGCAGGTTCCGGGCCGGACCCGGTGTTCATCCCGGTTCTGGCGTCTCCACAGGAAGTGCCTACAACATCCCGGTGTGCGTCTGGCTGCACCAGACCCACCCGCTGTCGCGCCCGCGCTGCGTCGTCTGCCCCTCCGTCGCCATGGTGATCAACCCATCCTGTCCTCACGTAGATTCCTCCGGTACCGTCAGTGTGGACGGGCTGCGGAACTGGACTCCTGTAAGCCCACTGTCTGACCCCTGACCCCTGAGGCTGAGCTCTGAGTGACATCACTTCCTCCCAGGGTGTGTCCAACCTGACGCTGCTGCTGTCAGAGATGAGGCTGGCCTTCCAGAAGGACACGCCCCTTTACGCCACGAGCGGGGCTGAAGCTCCGCCCCCTGCAGGAGTCTGGTGAGTTCCTGACAGGTAGAACCTAGCCGGTTCTGACCGGGTTTTATGGTGGCGTAAAGGGGCGTGGCCTTCCAGAAGGACACGCCCCTTTACGCCACGAGCGGGGCTGAAGCTCCGCCCCCTGCAGGAGTCCGGTGAGTTCTTACTCCTGCCGGTTCTGACAGAGTTCTGACCGTGGTGTCGGTTCTGGTTCTGACCGGGCTTTGTCTCCTCTTCCTGTAGCTCCTCCCCTTCCTCCCAGAGCCCCGCCCACGGCCCCTCCCACCTGGCTGAAGGTAAGCCACTCCGTCCTAGAGGGTGTTGCCTAGCAACGGCAGGACTTCTACCCCACAGGTGGCGCCGCCCCCAGTGCGATGGGTTTCGGAGGTGTTTTGAGTTACCGTGGTGACGTGATTGTCCAATCCCAGTGTCTCAAGCCCCTCCCCTTCTGTTGCAGCCAGCCAATGGCAGCCGGCCAGCGTCAGGCCATCGTACACCGAGGAGCTGAAAGGGATCGACTTCGGGGCTCCGCCCACTTTCCTGGGCTCCTCCCCTCCAGGTGAGAGGGGAGCCAGAAGCCCCGCCCCGCAGCCAGACGCTCGGCTCCGCTCCGGATGGGCTGCGGCTGAGCCGGTTCTGATGGTGACCCGGCCCGCCCCCACCGAGCCGCTCAGCAGAATGATGGGAGCTCTGAGGCTGGACGCAGGCCGGCGGTCAGAACCGAACCAACGCGGTTCTGGAGATCAGAGTCCAGCAGCCGAGGCCGACCTGAGGAAGGTGAGGACGGGTTCTACCTCAGCAGGGCTTCCCCTGGGGACTCGGCTGGGGCGGGGGCCGTTTTGGGGACCTGAGTCGGCCTGCTGGGACAACTTGGAAACTTTTGTACTAAATTTAGTGCAGAAACAAATCAGTGAAATCAGTCGGGCTTTTAAATAACCCAAATAAACTGAAATCAGTCACTGCTACTTTATTTCAGAGCAGCTGAGTAATGACCATTAGTACAACGTTATTATTATGCATATGTGATTCAGGTGTCATAAGATTTCATTGTTATTGTGAACCATCCATTCATAGATGTCTTTGTGCCTCTGAGTCACTGTAATTAACTCAGATCTGCTTCTATTGGGCAGCCTGGAGCTCCGCCTTTTCATTGAAGCCTCATTCGGCCAATAATGTTAGGAAAGGGCTTTTTCCAAGCCAATAATATCCACTTGAGCCACTTGAGCTCATTTCTTTCTGGAATATTTCTCACTGGTCAACTGGGAAACTAAATCTAAAGGCACCGATGTGCAGCCAACACCAGGGGGCAGCAGGACAAGAACAGAAGAGTTTCAGCCACCTGGCAGTTCCTCAGCCTGCTGATCATCTGAGTATCATCAGTTGGATTAATTATCATTGGCTGGCCAGGCCTATGCTGGAGGAGCTGGTAAACAAAAAGGAAAACCAAACGACATCAAACCAAAGTGGAAATAAAAGCTACATTCCTAAAGGGTGCAGATTGCAAAGTGTGTTTATGACATCAATAATCATTCGATGTTGATGGAGAAGACGGACGTATTCCAGGAAGTCGTTACACGACCTCTTTGCCCCAACGTTTCCCTTACGACAATCTTAGAAGGC
The DNA here is from genome assembly GCA_033032245.1 of Poecilia picta. Taxonomy (NCBI): domain Eukaryota; kingdom Metazoa; phylum Chordata; class Actinopteri; order Cyprinodontiformes; family Poeciliidae; genus Poecilia; species Poecilia picta. The sequence goes on along the minus strand of CM065369.1, from coordinate 82,764 downwards.
CGATGTGTCCCCAGGTGTCGGCTCACCTGTCTCCAGATCGGGCCGCCGTCTTCATGGCTCTGACCACCATGACGGGGCGGAGCTTCAGCATTGATGATGTCATAGAGGCGGTTCAGCATAATCCAGATCTCCCTTCAGCGCTGAAGTTCCTGACGCACACCTGTCCGATCTGTCGGGATCAGGTGTCCTTCAGCAAGGTGACGGTCTCCTCCAGCCAATCCCAGGGCAGACGCTGCCTCCGCTTCATCTCTGCCTGTTTTCTGCAGATCATCACCATGACCCACTGCTCCTGCTGCTTGTGTCAGAGCTGCTTCACTTCCTGTTTCTCCGTCGCCATCAAGGAGCGCGCCGTCCACCAGCTCACCTGTCCGCAGTGCGGCCAGCCAGAGATCAGGGCCCAGGGGGCGCTAGAGGAGTCCATGGACTACTTTAACCTGCTGGACACACAGTGAGTCGGTCACAGGTGAGTCGGTCACAGGTGAGTCGGTCACAGGTGAGTCGGTCACAGGTGAGTCAGAGCTGCTGGGAGTCCTGACCTGTTGTGCTTCCAGATCCGTCACTTCCTGCCTCCTGACGTCCACGAACTCTTCCAGAGGAAACTCCGGGACCGAGCCCTGCAGGACATGCCCCGGTTCTGCTGGTGCGCTCACGTAAGAACCTCACTGGGCCCGGTACTGGTGAGACCACTAGGGTCAGAACTTGGCAGGTTTCTTTGGGGCGCTGCATGAATCGGACCGGTTCTGGTCCAGTTCTGGTCCAGGATCCATCAGCGTGTTTGTTTGTACATCTCATCGCGGAGCTTCAGGCGCTAAATGGTCATTGCAGACAGAGTTAGAGATGCTTAGGTTAACCATAACCCACCGACCCGGTGTTGACATCCGACCAATATTCCTGATGCTGGTGAAAATGGGCCCAGTCCCCAAGGGCCCATCTACTCGTCTGCAGCTGCAGCTGTGTGGGAGCATTTCAGATTCAAACCAAATGACCGAGGCTGAACCTTTACAAGCCCGTAAGTCATGTTTGTCCTAAAACAGCAGCAATGCAACCAACACGCTCCTAAAGCTCAGCCAGGAGAGTGAGAGCGCTGGGCTGTCTCTGTCTCCAGCTTGTCCTCAGCTTCACAATGTCCACCATCACTGAAGCAACTAATCAAAAGGAAAGTGGTGCGCGCTCACAGACGACGTAGTTCGTTTAATTGGTAACGAGATGCTCCCACTTCATATCGTTGAAAAACCGGCATTTTCAATATGTAGCAAACATTCACAAACGGCGATTCCACAACTGTCCAACAGTATTAAAGAGGACATACTTAAGGAGATGAGACATTTCGGATATGTGGACAAGTTCACATACGACCCTTATCTGAGCTTAACCATTCACTATATAGCTGCTGACTGGACTCTGCACTCTAAAGGTTCAGGGACCAGATCTGTCCCAGATGACCACAAACCGCTCTGCGGCGCCAACATGGTGGCTGCAATAAGAAATGCTGCCTCTGCCAGTTTGGTGGGTTAGAGGGGGACAGAGAACGGGCAGCACTTCCCAAAGGACTGTCCAGGTTTGGTCAACACATTCAGCCTGAGCCTCCTTACAAAGAGACCTGAGGACGGCACAGGATGAATCTCATTCTGGTGAGGGATTTCTAACTCATTTATTCATTCATTTGTAACTCCGGTATTCAGAGTCGTGTTTATTTCCTAGTAGCTTGTAGAATCTAATTAAGACTGTTGTCTGGCAATCATTTAAATGCACACAAATTATTAAGCAGCATTAGTAGAAATGTAAAAAGTAGCATTTTTTTCATTGAAATACATAAAATAATATGGTTCTAATATAATAATAATATATTTTTGTTAGAGCCATTTTGGTGGATGTCACTGGTGAGGTTTGGGCCTGAATGAATAACATAATTATATATATTGCTCTAATAAAAATGTTTTCCAAATCCGGACGCTGTCAGCCGATGAGGCACTGAGCAGAACATGGTGTTGGAGCAACTCCTGGCTCAAGACAGGAACCTTGGCCATCCAGCGCCACCTGTGTTGGAGTCCATCAACCACTGGCTGACTTTACAGATGTCCTCTCAGGGGAAACGGCCACCTTCTCTCCCCAGGCCATGATGACTGAAAAATACAGCTCACCTGCCATCCAATCCTCCTGATCAAGGCCACCATCTTGGATCTGAGGTACCGTGGCAGCATGGAGGAGGCAGGGGCATCGGATGACCTCAAACATCAGGAGCTACTGAACCCAAAAGGGTCAGAAGTAAGTGAAGAAGGTGAGGACTGCAGCAAAGCTGCTGGAGGAAACAAAGATGAATCTGCTGCTGCCGCCACCAAGAAGACAATAAGTGACCTTCTTCAAAACAGAAGAGCTCAAGTCACAGGTCAGACCCCGGCACACTGATGCAGAACTCACCAAGTTTCTCCAAGAAGATGCTGTTGGTGCCTCTTGTGATCCCTTGACGTGGTGAGATGACAACAGAAGAAGAGACCCTTTGATGGCCAACGTGGCTCACATGTGTATTTGTGCAACCAGCACCAGTTCAGAGAAAATGTTGAGCAGCACAGCTGGAAACATTGCTGCTCCTGAGATCCTGCCTTAAGCCACACAAACTCTAACTTACCCTAAGCAGCTACACATCTGCTTGTTGAGACATCAGTCTTATTTAGCGTTACTTTGCACCTTTTGTTTATAAAAACGGGAGTTTTGGATGTAGTTTTTATTCCACTTTGGTTTTATGTTGTGTTCAGTTTTTATTCAAGCACATGTTTTGTTAAGAGACTGAGAGTCCATTTTAGGTCGTTTTGTCTATTTTGTTTTCCAGTTCCAGTGTTCAGTGTTCTTCTGAAAATACGGTGTATTTATCTTTATTATTAAGTCATTAAAATGACATCGGATCGATATCAGCCAATACTAAACTGAAATTGAGAAAAGTGGTCCGTGTTATACACAACAAAGTCACCTTTGACCTTCATAGTCACGTGACACCCGGTGTTCGATCCCTGTTCTCGCGCGCAGGTGTGCTGAGTACAGGTGTGGTTATGCAAAGCTAGCAGCTTTTCTGTTTGACACAGTTTTCTTGTTTATGCTGAATCTCATCTTCCAGGAGCTCAAGCTACTTTCACTTTCCACCAGATAAGTGGTTGTTTCTCCCATGACTGATGAGTTTTGTTTTCTTTTTTCTACGGCAGTAGTTTATTGTTCACTTTGATTTGCCACTTGCTTATTTGTGGCTTTTTTGACTCGCGCTCGAGTCCTTTAGTTTGTCTCCATGGAGATTGTACTTATTGTGGTAATACGATGCTGTATAATTCATGATGCTCCCCCTGTCTGGCTTCGCTCCAGCCTGATGACGAGCCTGACTCGTGGCCCTGGTGTGCATCTCTCTGTCGGACAACGCGTGGCCCATCTGTAGCGTCCTGCTCGGTCAGGCTAACTCAGCTGACTCAGGTCTGGATCTGGAGCAGCCTACCGACTGGGCGGGATCTGCACAGCAAGACCTGTTGCCATGGGGACAGATGACATGACAGATGGAGACACCTTTGGTTTGGGCAATGGGAGCCAGGTGCACCGATATGGGTAGGTTGTCCACAAAGGTGGCTCACCTGAGTACTGAAGTGGCCCAAATGAAGGCCGTCTCCTGGTGTTTTCAGGCCGATCCTGGTAGCTGCGTAGCAATCCCTTCTGAGTAGGGTGGAGCATCAGTCCACGGTAACGATGCTGTTTCAGTGGCAACCTTGACTATCCAGTTTCTCCTTCTGGAGCTGAGCTCCAGGGTCTCTGGTTTGTCCCTCAGAGGAGTTTATATGGGAACTGCATGCCTGGCGGCCATGCAGGAGGCATCCAGGTTTGGCTTGGGGCAAATGCCAGTTGTGGAACCATAGATTGCCAAAGACCTGCTGCCAATCAGGGGTCCAGACATCGTAGTGCTTTCGTGTGGCACCGTCTGGCTGTACCCTCGCAGGCATTCAAGAGGCAAATTGGCTGGCAGGCAATGTTTAATGTCAGCAGTCAGTCATTTTACACCAGGACAGGTCGGTAGCTGGGCTGTCCATACCCGGATTTGTGGGCGCTGTACATTCTGTCCCACGGGTAGCATCTTCACTTCAGAGGCCAGTCCCTGGTCCCTAGCTGGGTGAGGAGGATGACTGTCATGAGAAACCCTGTGAAGGCACTGAACCAGGAAACCTCGGACCCCGTGGACCCCTGTTGGATCCAGGGAGCTTTTATTCAAAGTCATTTTTTCAGGAGACCAGGGCTCTTCTTTTGATCTCTGAAGGTCATACATTTTCGCATGCTGACCACCAGGGAAGTTTTCCCAGGTGATTGGTTCACTTCCATAGGCCGTACAGATGCTTGTTTTCATGTCTCAATTGCTCTGCCTCCCTGGCAGTTTCTTTGTTTTGCTTTCCAATGGAAGCATTTGCAGTTGATGGTACCCCATGTGGACTCATGCTGTCTCCCAGGGTGTTCACCCCACGTGTCACAGTGACCCTCATCAGGAGCAAGGGCTGAGAATCCTCCCGTACCCGTACTAGGACGACTGGCTTATTTGTGCAACGACCAGCAGCCAAGTGGTCCAGGACAAGCAGTTGGTGCTTGATCATGTGGGTCACCCTGGACTGCAGGCAAACATGGAGAAGAGCAATCTGACTCGATCTTCCTGGGTATCCCATGAGTTCTCTCTTAATGACTGCTTGCGCTTTTCCCCAGCGGGTTTACAATACATTGAGCATTCTCCGAGAATTCAGATGCGACATGGTACTGCGCCTTATGCGATATTGTGTCTTTAGGGTTGCTGCCCTCTAGATGCGGTTGAACAACTGGAGTCTGGACCCAACAGGGTCCTCAGTGTCCTTACTATCAGTCGTCCAGGAGGGATCTTCTTTCCCAGATGTGGGATCCAGATTTTCCAAGTGGATCCAGATTGACTCCAGCTATGGATTTAGCTCCTACAAGCACCTATTTGTCCTTCCATCCATCTTATACGCTTATCCCTATTGAAGTTACCAGAGGTGCTGGTGGTCAGTGGGCGAGAGGTGGGGTCACCCTGGGCAGGTCAGGAGTCCATTGCAGGCCCAGATCCACTTTCCCAAAGTATGTTGAGAAAGTTGTATGTGTGATGGCTAATGTATGGGAGCAATCCACTAATACTTGCACCTTGCAAAGCCGACCTCTGCCTGCAGGAGTAAGATGTCAGTCTACAAGGGGCTGCCATGACGACACCATGCACAGTCTCCTGGAGGTCACCAAGCACCTTTGCTTCATTTTACCGGGTGAATGTGGCTTTGCCTCATCCCCTTCAAGGCATCTTGGAGCAGCGTCCTTCTACATCCCACAGAGGGAGGCAGAGTAGTGGTTGTTCTTTTAGATTTGGTTGGTGTAAGTCATCCAGTGCTTAAAAATCCACCCTCTAGTGGTCAGTACGGATGAAGTTCAGCAAGGTTTCTGACTGTTACTATGGTTCTAACAATCCAGGATGACCACCAGTGTTCTCTGTCTATTGGACTCCTTGCGGCACGTGAGAGTTTTGAGGGATTGAGCGCCAGGTATCATGTGACTAAAGTCACATGGGTTACTGGCAAGTCACCGGTGACTTGAGCAAGAATGATGATTCAGTGCATGAAGCTCCACCTCTGGCAGTCATAGAACTACAGAGTTCTAACTTTCGTTTCAGTGTTCCTTCGGGATGCTCCATGAATCGGACCGGTTGAGGATGGACTGTCCAAGCTGTAGGAAGAGCACCTGTTCCCAGTGCAGGTCACCTGTAAGACACACACACCTGCAGTCTGAGCTGAACTCCAACCAGAATCTGAGCCGCTCTGTCTGCTCTGCAGTGGTCTCCTCACCATCAGGGACTTTCCTGTGCAGAGTTCAAGGCGTGGCAACAGCAGACCCAGCAGGACCGGGACAGCTCCATGTGGGTCTACAAAACCATCGGTAAAAACACGCCTTTAAGTGATCGAGGTCCGAGTTGATTCCAGGGTTTGATCTGGACCTGGTGGCTTGATCCAGTTGATTCAATCTGCATTTGGACTGAACGGAAACAAAGTTTATTATCAGCGTTTCCCCCAGAAAACTAGCTGAGCCCGGTGGCCGAGGCCGTCCACCATGTTTTTAAAGACCTTAACAGGAAATATTACCGGGAATATGTTTCTGGAATACATCGTTCACATCGTTAAATCCAACGCAAACCGTAGAAATATCATTAAAATAAATATCAACAAACGGGACATTTAATTCATGAAGCACTAGTAGGAACCAAGCTTTATGTTTCCTGACTGTTGAGTTTTTAATAAGCACAGAGAATATTTGTTTTGGTTGCCCAGCTTTAAGGACAGGTTTTTTCTGATCTACCTGACCAGAGGTAGAGATGACATTTGATGTGGTGCTGAAAGAAAGAAAGCAGAACAACGTCGTGCTGCGTGACGGAGGTGAGCGCTGCAGCTCCTCCACAGGCTGAACCAGTGGCCCAGCGCAGAAGCAGAGCCATTGGGCAGCATGTTGATGTAAACGCCACTCATAATTCTTTGTTCTCAAAGATATGATTCTCTCTGCACGGCAGGTGGTTGGTGCCTTTCAGGAATGAAATGCTGAGCACCGCAGAGACACACGACAGAGATTTCTGGTGTTTACAAAAAAATCATTTTAAATTAATAATAATAAGAAGCAACGCCTAGACTGGCAAGGAAAACCTGGCGGCCCACCACAATAATCTGCAGTAGCATAATGATAGACAGCACAGCGTAACTAAACCAGTAGAGGAGTGTCTGCCTCCTGCAGGAGAGGAACCTATAGACTAAAGAATCTGCCTCCCGTTCTACTGCTAGAACCTCAGGGAACCTGGTACCTCAGGGTTCTGGTAGGAACATCTGGACCCATCGTGTCTGAGCTGGTCGCTAACCCCCAGTCCGCCTCCAGTAAAGTCTTGTTTGTCCTCAGAGTGTCCCAGTTGTCAGTTCGTCTTCAGCCTGTCTAAAGGAGGATGTCTTCACTTCACCTGCTCTCAGTGTCGCCATCAGTTCTGTGGCGGCTGCAGTCGGCGCTTTGCTCTGGGCCCGGTGAGTCCGCGTTCTGCCGGATTCTACCGACTTCCAGTCGTCTCCTCATCACGTCTCCCTCCTCAGGCGTGCAGCTTCTCCGCTCGGTGTGCGTCCAGAGGCCTCCATGCGCACCACCCCAGGGACTGCCTGTACCACCTGAGGGACTGGAGCGTGGCCCGGCTGCACCGGCTGCTGCAGGTTAGCTGGACCGGGCCTGGTTCTGGACCAGACCCGGGTCACCTCGCTGCTGATGCTCTCCTCCCTCTCAGCACTACAGAGTGACTCCTTCCTGGTTGGAACCGTCCAGTGGCAGCTCGGCTCAGTGCGGTCAGACAGGTGAGGTCGTTTCCTGTTCTGGGGAACCGGCACATCCGGGTCTGTCTGGCTGACGGGAGCGTTTGTGCGGCAGTGGCGTGTTTCGTGCCGGAACTGCGAGATGACAGCGGTATGACGAAGGAGGAGCCTTGTGGACGGCCGGCGCCGTACGGAGGATACTGCCAGTAAGGTCCAGGCGGAGGCTGCGCGTCCTCCGCCTGCGTACCGGTTCAGGTGAGCTGCTGTCTGTCCCGGCAGGGCTCACTACAAGGAGCGTCTGGTGGAGCAGGTCAACCGCTGCGGCGCCGACCCGGCCGTCCTCTTCAGTCCTGCTGAGGTGATCGCAGAGCTGCAGCGATGGAGCGTTGTCGTGCCAACCAGAAAGGCCGGAGAGCCAGAGCCGCTGTACGCCCATCGCCTCCGCCTGGTCAGTGACATCATCATGACCGGCGTCTACCTGGACCCGGGCAGCCTGCCGGTCCGGTAAACCACATCCGGTCCAGGTGGGACAGAGACACTTTCAGCCAATCACAACCCTCGGTTCTGTCTCTACAGGTGCTGACCAATTGCCTTCCTCTCTCGAAGCAGCAAAGCACTCCATCAGTGACATCAGAGGCTCCGCCCACTCCCTCGTCCAGTCAACCTCCCAACCAATCAGATGATGGCTGATAACGTCAATGAGAGAAGCTTCCAGTCACACCTACCTGAGCTAATTGATGTTAGCTTGGGTGCTAACAAGGCTAACGAGCTTCATCGTTTATTTAAATGATTCTGTCTCTGGGATTGAATAAACATCAAACTGAAGTGGTTTTAAACTAGAGCTGAGAACCAGGTCTAGATCTGGACCTCAGCGGTTTGTTTACCTGGTCAGGTAGAGGAACCAGGTCTAGATCTGGACCTCAGCGTTGTTTACCTGGTCAGGTAGAGGAACCAGGTCTAGATCTGGACCTCAGCGGTTTACCTGGTCAGGTAAAGGAACCAGGTCTAGATCTGGACCTCAGCGGTTTGTTTACCTGGTCAGGTAGAGGAACCAGGTCTAGATCTGGACCTCAGCGTTTACCTGGTCAGGTAAAGGAACCAGGTCTAGATCTGGACCTCAGCGGTTTACCTGGTCAGGTAAAGGAACCAGGTCTAGATCTGGACCTCAGCGGTTGTTTACCTGGTCAGGTAAAGGAACCAGGTCTAGATCTGGACCTCAGCGGTTTACCTGGTCAGGTAAAGGAACCAGGTCTAGATCTGGACCTCAGCGGTTGTTTACCTGGTCAGGTAGAGGAACCAGGTCTAGATCTGGACCTCAGCGGTTTACCTGGTCAGGTAAAGGAACCAGGTCTAGATCTGGACCTCAGCGGTTTACCTGGTCAGGTAAAGGAACCAGGTCTAGATCTGGACCTCAGTGGTTGTTACCTGTCAGGTAAGAACCAGGTCTAGATCTGGACCTCAGCGGTTTACCTGGTCAGGTAAAGGAACCAGGTCTAGATCTGGACCTCAGCGGTTTGTTTACCTGGTCAGGTAAGGAACCAGGTCTAGATCTGGACCTCAGCGGTTTACCTGGTCAGGTAAAGGAACCAGGTCTAGATCTGGACCTCAGCGGTTTACCTGGTCAGGTAAAGGAACCAGGTCTAGATCTGGACCTCAGCGTTGTTTACCTGGTCAGGTAAAGGAACCAGGTCTAGATCTGGACCTCAGGGTTTACCTGGTCAGAAAGGAACCAGGTCTAGATCTGGACCTCAGCGGTTTACCTGGTCAGGTAAAGGAACCAGGTCTAGATCTGACTCAGCGGTTTACCTGTCGTAAGACAGTCTAGATCTGGACCTCAGCGGTTTGTTTACCTGGTCAGGTAGAGGAACCAGGTCTAGATCTGGACCTCAGCGTTTACCTGGTCAGTAAGGAACAGGTCTAGATCTGACCTCAGCGGTTTACCTGGTCAGGTAAAGGAACCAGGTCTAGATCTGACCTCAGGTTACTGGTCAGTAAGGAACCAGGTCTAGATCTGGACCTCAGCGGTTTACCTGGTCAGGTAAAGGAACCAGTCTAGATCTGACCTCAGCGGTTACCTGTCGTAAGACAGTCTAGATCGGACCTCAGCGGTTACTGTCAGTAAGAAATGACAGAAACTTCAAGGTCTTTAAAAGTGAATCTTAACCAGCATCAGAGGTTAACGAGGTCAAGGTTCTGGTTGCTCAGTTTTCTGCACTTTAATAAATTTGTCATCCTCTCACTGTGTAATTTCTGTCTCTATGACAACCTGGTGTTTCCAAACCCCATAGAACTGGGCTGATACTGAACCCGACTGCTCTTCATTGGGACAACCTGGTTCTGGTTCTGTGAAATGATGAAGACATCAGTGATGAAGATTCTTAATGATGCTCCATTTAATTCCCGGAAAGGTTCTGTAGAACTTAATAAGACCAGGCTCGAAGAACCGGATCAGAACCGGTCCGTTAAAAAACTCAATCCCCATCTACCACCTGAAGAAACATCCAATCAGAGCCAGGAGGAGGGGCTTAGTGTTGTCAATCAACTTCATGTAATTGCTGTTCACTGTGCTAACGACCCACCTGTCCATGTCGCCATAGCGACCGATCCAGTCTGGGTATCTGACTGAAACTAAACCAGGTCAGAACCAGAACTGCTCCAGAAAAGCTTGATTCACCTTGGAAATCAAACTCCAGGATTCAGGTTCAGTTCTTAGCTTTTATTAAAATGCAAAAAGTTTATCAGTAAAAACAAAAGTGCCCAGAAGGTTAAAAACGATTGGACAGAAACACAGAGGTTGCTCTCATCCGGGCTCTGAGTGGCTCCGGGCTCTGATTGGCTCAGGGCTCTGAGTGGCTCCGGGCTATGGCTCGCTCGAGTGCTCGGCTCATGGTCAGGGGTCCCGGCTCCAGGCTCCAGGCTCCTCCAGGGGTCCTGCACCATGGACGGACTGAAGTATCTCTCCACCGGAACGTCTCTGGGCTGGAAGACAAACCGGGTCAGAACCGCTCAGGTAACCTGCTCACCTGGTCCGACACTCACCAGCAGGTTTAAGCCTGAAGTGAACGACGTTCAGTCTAAAAAGAACGTTCTGAACCGGCTGAAGTGGAACCTTGGTTCTGTTCAGTCAGCTGGTCCAATCAGAACCATAACAACTCTTGAAGATGCTGATCATAACTAGACCGAGCCTAGGTGGCGCTGCTGGTTCCGACACAGGTAAACCCGAACCCGTCCTACCTGTGGTAATGCGCATGACGTCACATCCTGCTTACTCAGCACATTCTGATAAATACGTGTGAAAGTTTCATGTTTTTTTTCAGATGACGGTAAACTTTATGAATTCATCATCAAGCTGCTGTATGACGTCATAGTTTACATGACAGCAGCTTTAAATTATTTATGAATGGCTTCAGTTTGACGTCTGCAACGTCACTAAACACGTTAATCAGGACCAAATCGTTGTTTGTGGCTTTTCTGTCCCTATTTGAAAAGACTTTAATTAGACCCTTCAGCTTTGCTAAATAGATGTTGGTAGCGATGCTGTGGGACTGAAACTGTAAATATTAATCATAACCATCATTCCGCTGATGGACACAGAGGCTCCATCTGATGGAGTCTGACGGGTTAATGCGGCGTCTCTAGATCCATGTTGGAGAAAAACCAGTTTCTGATGCTGTTTTATTCTGACGCCTCTGTTTTTAAATACTTTAACAGGTCGGATGTTCTAGTAAAGGACTAGTGCAAACATCTGTAGCTTTTATTTGAAACGGTAGGATGTTCAGATGGAGGAAATCACCTTGTGCTAAGCTAAGCTAAACTCTAAGCTAAGCTAAACTCTAAGCTTCCTCTTCAAATAATGTTAAATATATTTAACATTAATATATTTAACATATTTAACATTAATATATTTAACATATTTAACCCTTAACCTGCCGTAGTTTCTAAACATGACGGGTATCTCGGACTCATTGTTTTCTATCCGGAAGGAGAATCTGACGAGGTTCCGCTGATGGACCACCTGAGCCGAACAAGCCCCGCCCACTGCCCGTTGTCTGAACGTCAGAACCACCTGCAGGTTCGGAGCTCCTGAAGGACTGAAGGACTGGGGCCGCCGGAACCCGAACCCCCGGCTGTCGCCGCCGAAACGCGCCGGTGACCCGTCCGTGGTTCCTCTGCCGAACCCGGGGGAGAACCGGGCCGAGAAGCCCGCCGCCCGGTGCTGAGGAGAACCTCCGAACGGAGCCCGAACTCCGGGGAAGGTCCAGTCTGGGGCCGGCCGAGGGGCACCGGGGCTCCGCCGAGGTCCGACTGGAGCTCGGCGCATCTCAGCGTGGAGCAGAACCAGAAGGTGGACCGGAACCGGAAACACACGGCTCCGAACAGAAGGTGGACCGGAACCGGAAACACACGGCTCCGTTGAGGCTTGCAGCCTGCAGCGCTACCTGGCGGTGGAGCATTAACCAGCAAGCAGCAGCACCGCTGAGCGCACGGAGAGCGTCGAATGCGGCCGCCATGTTGGACAGGGAAAGGCGCAGGCTTTTGCTGGGATCACAGCCTTCAGGTCAGGAAGTAAAATATTTAGACCCTTCAAACTTGGCCTTGATTTTTCTACACTTGCAGCAGAATAATTATCACCCTGTTTGTGTTAATCTTCAAACATTGACTTAGATGCTCTTAATGCTTTTTGCTGCTACAGCAGAATAGAACATGTTTAAAGGTAGTGTGTGTGCATTTAATCAGTTGTCGAAAGTCAGAAGGTTAATTATCCTCCATGTTTTGGTTCTGTCCCAGGTTCAAACAAAACAATGGCTCATTAGCAGAACCTCTCCTGAACTTTGACCTGCTAGTTGGACCATTGATGCTGTGATGAAACGGAGCCTTGTCTAAAACTGTCAGGAGGACACTGGGCTTTGGGGACTGCAGCTGGACTCCAGTGGTTTATGCAGATGATCTTTATACAGTATATTGTGGTTATGAATGGTTACCTGCTGACAGTATATATGAAAGTACATTTTTCAGCACTACAATTGGTTAGTTGCTGTCTAGCATAGGAATTTTTTGTAAATTAGGCTCATATTTCCCATGGACACTGAGAAATGTGTTCAATGAGGTGGAAAACACCTTGTGGTACTAAATCACAGGTGTCCACCTCCAGTCCTGGAGGGCCGCTGTCCTCTGCTGCACCAGCTGAACAGAGTAATCAGGTCACTGAGGCTCTGGAGACCTGATCTACACCAGGAGGAGGTAATTAAACCGTTTCATTCCAGGATTTTGTAGCTGTTGTACATCTAAGAACTGCAGGACAGTGGTGGACTGGAGTTTGACGCCCCTGTACTAAACAAATGCTGCCTGACTTATGGTGATGAGGCGTCATAAATCGACACATAGCAAAACTGTGTCAATACTGTGTCACTCAATACTGACATCTGCTGGACAGTAAACATTCCTACAGGCAGCGTAGTGATTTGATGACCTGGTCTATAGATTAAGATTTAAGTCTTTGTATTTTATTGAATTTTATGTCATATCTTCAGTTAAATTTAAAATATTTGATATACAGTCAAACAATGTGAACCATAAAGTGAAAGTTTGACTGAATGTGTTTGGAAGGAGGACATGGACTGTTTCTTTCCCCACAGATTTTTATTTTAAAACAAAACAAAACTTCTGCTGTAGAAAAAAATGGAAGTAAACATTTACAGTGATCCCTTGTTTTTCTTAGGGGTTCTGAAAATAACCCATGATAGGCGGAATCCGTGACGTAGTTTTAGTTTCTACAGTTATTACACAGCATTAATAAATACATTGAAACCAAACCAAACCTGTTGTCAGGTCAGCTGATGTTCATCAATCAGCCTTAATGTGATCCAGAGTCATTAAAGCTTCTCCTCCAACCTGAACCACCAGATCTGGATCTGGATCTACGGCAGAGAGACGGATCTCACCGAGCCTCCGGTCCGGTTCTGCTGCCTCTGGCCACAGATTTTTCAGATGACATTTGTGACCAGCAGGTGTAAATCTTTTTAAAGACACAAGATGCACCCAAACACAGACTTATCAGTGCACAATATTTTATTAAACATCCATCCATCCATTTTCTTCCTCTTATCCGGGGTCGGGTCGCGGGGGCAGCAGCTTCAGGAGGCCCAGACTTCCCTCCCCAGCCACGTCTTCCAGCTCCTCCAGGAACCCCAAGGCGTCCCAGGCCAGCCGAGAGACATAGTCCCTCCAGGTGTCCTGGTCTCCCCACCTCCCGGTGGGACCTGAACTCCTCACCATGGAGGCTCCATCCTGACCAGATGCCCGAGCCTCAACTGGCTCCTCTCGACGTGGAGGAGCAGCGGCTCGACTCTGAGTCCCTCCCTGATGACTGAGCTTCTCTCTCTAAGGGTCCAGCCACCCTGCGGAGGAAACCCATTTCGGCCGCTTGTATCCATGATCTCGTTCTTTCGGTCATGACCCAAAGCTCATGACCATAGATGAGGGTGGGAACGTAGATCGACAGGTAAATCGAGAGCTTCGCCTTTTGACTCAGCTTCTCTTCACCACGACGGACCGGTACAGCGCCGCTTCACGGCAGACGCCGCCCCAATCTGCCTGTCCATCTCCTTCTTCCCTCATTCATGAACAAGATCCCCAGATACTGAAACTCCTCCATTGAGGCAGGACGACCCCCCTGACCCGGAGAAGGCACTCTACCCTTTTCCGGCTCAAGACCAAGGCCTCGGATTTGGAGGCACTGAGCCTCATCCCGGCCGCTTCACACTCGGCCGCGAACCGTTTCAGCGAGAGCCGCAGATCACGATCTGATGAAGCCATCAGGACCACATCATCTGCAAAAAGCAGAGATGCGATCCTAAGGCCACCAAAACGGATCCCCTCAACACCTCGGCTGCGCCTAGAAATTCTGTCCATGAACGTAATGAACAGAATCGGTGACAAAGGGCAGCAGCCTTGGCGGAGTCCAACTCTCACCGGAAACGAGCCCGACTTACTGCCGGCAATGCGGACCAGACTCTGACACCGGTCATACAGGGACCTGACAGCCCGTATCAAAGGGCTGGTACCCAAGACTCCCGGAGAACCACCACAAGGCCCCCGAGGGACACGGTCGAACGCCTTCTCCAAGTCCACAAAACACATGTAGACTGGTTGGGCGAACTCCCATGCACAATTTCTTTAAAACATTTCTCTTCTTAAAAACGAGGCTTCAGGTCTACGACTCGGTCCCTAGAACAAAAGGGACACAAAGTAAAGACAGACAAGTTCAATTATTCAAAAAGAAATAAAGCAAAACATGCAATGCAAAAGAAATTAGTAAAACAAAGAGAAAACAAATCAGTAACTTCGATCACAAAAAACTAAAAGAAAACAAAGGAACAAATCGTCATCCATCTGGTTCCAAATGCCCTTCGATGGGCCAGAGGAGAAACGCCCGGCCAACCAGCAACGGCGGCCCAAACAAACAAAGACAAGACAGCAGAGCGTCCAAAGCTGCGGCTCCAAACACATCCGGTTCTTGTCAGTTTCTCCTCGATCTGAATCCAAATTCAGCTGAAACTGACTGTTAGTTCACCGTCATCAGGTTCTGCAGGTTAAATTGACCAAAGTATTTAAATAAATCCACCTTTTCTCTGCTGAGGCATCATGAGGCTGAATGACGTCACAGATAAACTCAGATCTGCAGCCATTCTACTCATTACTGCAGCTTTTTATGAATTATTTTATATACAGTGACCTTCGCTGTAACGCGGTTCATCTTTCATCTTTTTTTCCAGTGTTCTGCGTCCTGATTGGCTGAATGATTGGTAAAAACCGTCTCCACGCTTCTGTACCTGAGTGACAATAAAGTTACGTATTTAACACAGATTGGCCATTCAGGAGATGGGAACTGAAACTTTGACTATGTGGTGGGATGGTGTCCCCCCCACACCGTTGACTGGTGGGCGGAGCCAAGGCCTTTATAAGTCGTAGACCTGAAGCCTCGTTGTTGAGAAGAAATTGGTTAATGAAATATTGTGCACTGTGTTCGGGTGCATCTAGTTGTTTTTTAAAAAGATCTCCACCTGCTGGTCACAAAAACAGATTTATTTTCCTCTATAAGGTCAAAATGGTCCCGATGAGGAAACCTTTCCTCTGAAGCTGCTCCATAGTTGATGTTGATCAAGAATTAGTTTGGAAAATGGCAGATTGACAGATTCTCTTCCTTAAACACAGTTTGGTACTTTAATGTCATTTGGAAACACTTCCTGTATCAGTCACGTGACCTGCTGAAACCAACACGCGCACCGACACGGTTTGGTCTGTGCGCATGCGCCGACGCATCGCTCCTTTACCCTGACGTTCCATCGGGGGGCGCCGATTTATGTTTTCGCACCCACCTGAATAATTTGTAGTTGCGCTACTGACTTATAAAAATGACCTTTAAATTAAATGCCACATGGTCTCAACCTTGAATCTAGTTTTTGCTGTCAGTCTTCAGCTCTGTAGCCCTAGATATTGGATATATAGAACTACCCCAATGTCAATACAGAATGTAAAATTCATTCAAAGGCAGACATTTTTTTTATATGCGCTGGATGTCCGAAGTGTCAGTGTCAGCGTAGTGTCGCTTATAAAACCGCATTTGTGACGAGCGTCAGCAGTTTCACGTGGTTCCAGTTGCCAACTTTTCCGTGTTAAGGTAATTAATTTTATATTAACTAAAAAAGTTCTGTATGCAGATATTAATACAGGCGTTTTACAGGTGCCCAAATGTATTGGACTCAATGGAGAAACATATTAGAGCAGAACTTTTATATTGATATTTACAGAACAGAACCTGTGAGCCGAAGAACCTGTGAAGGGTTTAATGTCTGAAAAAAATACAATTACAAAACTACTGTAAGGCTTTTCTCTTCGATGTCAGTTTCCCAGGTCCGAGGGACCTTCGTTTTCCTCTGGTTCCAACATAACGAGCCAATCTACAGAAGGAGACCCGCCATCAGCATCCGACTACAGGAGCGTCCTGCAGATCCAGACTGGTGGCTCCTGGCAGTCGGTACCAGTGTGAGTCATCTGCCACCGAGACGTGGGCGTCTGAACTACCAGAGTCACAGACGAAGCCAAAGTAAGTGAGAAATTAAGATGTTGGTGTGAACGAGTGGGTCCGGCATGTCCTCAGAAACCAGATGATGTGTTCAGGAAGTTCCACCTCAAACACAGGTGGTGATGGCGACATGAAGCTTCATGAAGCTCTGAGGTTTTCTGTCCAGCTGTTCGACTCAGGAGCCGATGTGCTTCAGCTGCTCCACTGCGCCATCTAGAGGACAATATATGTAAAATAGGCAGCATGAAAACTACATGAAGACTTGCGTTACTCTAATCTAGCTCACTGCTGACAAAATGACATTATTTATGATTTAAACATAAAAACTTTAGCAGCTCGGATTCAGGTGGTTCCTCTGAAGCCAGAAACGAACCAGCAGGTTTATGGAAGTTGTGATAAAACATTTTATCCCAACTTCCCAATATTCCAGTGGATATTTTCTGTCTCATGTTTGGTCTTAAAATGACTCGGCTGAACTTTGGGGACCGGTTAGCATCGCTTCCTTTCTGCAGAGCTCGAAATGCCTCAGCACATTTTTATCAACATCATTAAAGTTCATTGGACCCTTTTTAAAACAGGATCCGCTGTGTTGGTTTTTTGGCATTATTTATTATTACTGTGTGAAACTATTTATGAGATCAAAGTGCTGCCAGGGAAATTTGGGTCCATTGGAAAAAAGACTCTCCAATGAACTGCGAAGGCAATAAAATCCTAAAACTAGAAACTGTGACGGTGAAACAGCGACGCTTTGCTGCCTCTTGTTTCAATCCCCAACCAAACCGACGACCCAGTTCCTGAATCCGTCACGTGGTTCGGCCCGAATACGAGGCTTCAGACGTCACAACCTGCTGCATCAACACAAGCCTCAATACGCTTCATGAAAATCCTCCTGATTGGTCGACACGCTGCCAGGCACTGAAAACACGTCACTGATTAAATCTGAAAACAAACCTGAGTTCCTGGATGTCACTTCAGGTTTGACCTCATTAATGGGTCCAGTTTACCTAATTAATCAATCAGCAATCAGAGCTTCCTGGTTAGCAAACATCAACATGGAGGAGCTTAACTTGACCCGAGTCCCTTTATGCCAGGAAGCAACTTTATTTGCTTTAAGGTGATGAATGACTCACTTTATCTGCACACTGAAATTTCCCTCCAACAAGTTTAATTTCACTTTAGCACAAGTATTGGCAACAGTATCTGGCTTGAATAATTATTAATAATGATTTTTAATAATAAAGGAAGACTATTAATGTAGTTAGTGTAAGCTACAAAACACTCCAACAACTGTAATGTATCAACTAAAAATATCAACTCTAAATCTAAACTATGCCCTAGTGTTTGTATACAATAAAACAAATTTACAATTTCAACCGATCAATATTAGAAATGTTCTTCACACCTTGTGCCTCTATCAAGGGGTCTTCCATTTTTTTCTGTTGGTCACTCTATAATATAAACAACGGAAGCTCTCTTATCAAAATAAAAGCAGCAAATTAGAAACCGGAAGTCAACCATGTATTGTAAAACAATGTAAATGCAAGAAGTGCCAAAAAGGCAATACAACACATGGAGCTTAATTTGGGGGCATTTACAACTTTTAGTAAAACTAACTAGTCACCTAGTTAGCAGGAATCATTGGTCAAACAACGTTCAGTCTCTGTTTGGCAAATTCCTGCCTGATGCAGTGAGAGTGAATCCAACCAAACTGAACAAACACAACCAGCTTCTGTTTTAACCTTTCACCTTATAAACCAACCAATAAACGCAATGACAGGATATTCAGATCCAGGTCTGGGGGCCGGTTGTCCTGCAGCTTCCAGATGTTCCTGGTTCAACAATCCAAAGGGAGAGTCTCCTCCTCAGTCCAGATGATAATCTGATCATCTGACCCAGGCGTGTTGAAGCAGAGGCAGATCTAAAACCTGTTCTTTAACAAGGCTTTACCTCATTTACGGGTCTAACTTTACCTGGACATCAAGTCTGACTTTTAATCTCGGCTTTGTGTTTAATTGCTTACCAATTCTGTGATTGGACCAGTTGGGGCTGGTTGGAGTGGTGAGGCCCTGTAAGGAAGTCCAGTCTTGTGTGATCTGGGGAAGCTGTGGCTACTATCCAGCAGCTCGTGAATGATTGTTGTATGAAGAGCTTTGGAGTCCTCTGGATTTGATAAAGCATTCCTCCACTAAAGGCCATGTAATATGACAATCTTAGGGTTGAGGCAGCGACCCAGTGGGACTCCTGTGTTGACTGTAATCTCAGCAGAGATCTTGTCAACCTGGTGTCTTGTCCAGTTACGGATGGCGCTGCTATTGCCAGATCTGCCAGTCTCCCATTGAGCTTCACGGGCCTGATGGTGTTCAAGGTGAAGCTGTTTCCCAGGTTTAGGAGTTCGGACTGAAGAACTTAGGATTCCTGTTTGAAAATGACATTTTTGCCTATACAGAATAAATAATTGATGTATCAGAGAGCGACAGGAAACCTTTTCTCCTGAAAGACTTGGAGGATGTGAGGTGAGGCCTGGGCGCAGATTGGTGCGATCTAAACATGCAGGTCTGATTTAGCAGCTCTCTGTGGGGGTGAATGTCTGTGAATAGCAGCAACAGCAGTTTGTGTTGGAGGTGGCGTCGAGGTTAGCAGGCCTTCTCTCGGCTAACAACGCTGACGTATCCTGCAGCCACCCACACACAAAAAATAGATCCTTGAGTTTGACTCACATGACGGTTGTCCACCTCTCATCACGTTTCCCTGGATGTCTGCGAATTCACACATCTCTGCCAGCTCAGATGTTCCCCACAGAGAAAAACTGGACATTAAAATCAGATTCAAAGCAATGATCAGTGTTTGACCTCATCCAGCAGAGGGCGCTGTGACTCTCAGGAACTGACTTGTTGGATAACCAACAAACTCAGGATCTGAGCAGACCTGCTAAAATGGTGCTGTAAGAGATGGATCAGCCCAGATTTAAACTTCCTCTAATAAACTGCAACAATCATCATGTGCAAAACAAACACCAAGATGTTCTCATACAGCAACGGTCTGACCCAATTCTGATCCAGAACCAGAGATACTCGGCGGGTCTGGTCCACCCCAGGCCGAACCTCGGTCTACTCCACCAATCAGACATCAGAGGCCATTTCCACACTCATCCAGTAGAGGGCGCCCAGGAGGAGCTCAGATGTTGGCACAGAAAAGATTTTCTGGTTATAAACATCGGCGCCATAACCCGACCTGGGCTTTAATGTTCTTCAGAACCAGAACCACTGATAGGTCAACCTATCAGAGCTCACCTGAAACTCTCTGAAGAAGGTCAGCAGAAATCATGGAGCTGCTCCAGTCTGGTTTGTTCTGGGAACGGTTTCTGGTCCAGGCCGGCCTGCCAGCCTCCTTCCAGCTCCTCCCTGAGCGCCTGGTGTTTCTCCTGCTCCTTTTCTCTGATGTTTCCATCATTTATAAGGTCACATTCATCACATCGTTCCTCTGCTGCTGACCAAGGGACTCGGCGTCCGTTAACTGGTGCCTTGTTGTGGACCGTAGCTCGGTCATTCTTGGGAGGTGGTTGCCACTCTGACCGTTTTGTCTCCAGGTCATGCTCCCCACAGATGTTTCTGGGTTACAGCATTCCAGGTGTTCCTGCTAGTGTCTTCCACCCTGTTGTGAGATGTGGGATTTATTCTGGGTTCTCTTTGCCTGGTCTGGTCAGTCTGGGTCTCCATTGGTCTCCAGCCGTTGGTTGTATTTGTCCGTCCCACTCAGCGGTTTCTCCTCCCTCCATGGCTCCTCCAGATCCTTCTCTTCCAGTTCCAGTGTGGGAAACATTTGCTCATGGTCCATGTATTGTTAAAATGGTAAATGCTTCCCTGATGTCTGGATGTTTTCTCACCACCCTAAAGCATGCTGTGGTCCAACCGGGTCGATATTAGCGCCTGTTCTTCTTGCCTTGTATCTGCTGCTTCTGGGTTGTATCTTTAAAAAGCACAAAGTTTCTTTTCATTGTTTTGCAGATGACATTCAAATTTGTCTACCTATAACTACAAATGACAGCCGACGTCTTCAGGATCGTCTTCAGGACGTTCGGCGCCGTTTTCTGACCCTAAATGAGGAAGAGCTGAGACTGTTTGGTCGGTGCCGTCCTCTATGGGTCGTCCTGCTTGGTCCACCGTCCTGCTTCTGTCGTCCATTTGTGAAAAATCTGGGTGTGATTGTTGATCCTGTGTTAAATTTGATTAGCATGTTAGCGCTGCTATCAAAGCCAGTTTCTTTCAGCTGAGGACCTTTGCCAAGATAAAATCTGATTTTAGATGATTGTAACTGTTTGTACTGAGGGTTTTAGCAGAGCAAACTAAAGGCTGTGTCCCAGTTTCCTTCACCGGCTCCCTGTAGGGTCACATTCAGGTTTTATTGATGATTTGAAGTGTTTCTGGGTCCTTGGTGCTGAAGTGGCTCCAGCAGCCCGACAGCCACCCTGAGGTCGGCTGGTACCGTCTGTGGATCGTCTCCCTCTGGCTGCTCATCTGACCTGCTTAAGTCCAGAATGAAGCTCATCTTTTCTCCCAGCCCTTCAACAACAGTTAGAGAAAATGTAAAGGATGGAAGATAACTGTTGCAACTAAATAAAAGAAAGGAATCTCTGCCTATTTTATTTTTGTCTAATTAGTTTTACTTAATTTCATTAATTTTTTTCCATTTATCTCCTGTGATGTTGTTTTCAACAAACTTCACTCGGTTTGTTGAGTCAGATTTCTGGGTGTTTCAACTGTAGATTCTGGATTTGTTCATTTTTTTTTGTTTTCTCCTGAAGAGTCGCAAGTTTAAATTATTTGCCAAAAAGTAAGTACACCCTCTGTCAGTTTGAGCAACCTCCATCGGTCTTCAGCTGGTCATAAAATAATTTCCATCCAATATGAAGCGAAAACAAACCGCAGTGCTTTATTTTCACCAAGCAAAGATGTGAACCACTTTCTTTTTACCTCCCAACCCAGTGGAGTCCAGAGTCGGTCCTGGAGGCCCGGCATAGTTTAGTTCTCCTCTGGTTTAACTCCTGCATCAAATCATGGCTGTTTGTATTTTGACTGGCCCAGTTGGACCAGTGTGGAGGCGCCTGGTTCTGCTGGGCAAACATTGCGTGAGCTTCCCGCCTCCCAGTCAACAAACTGGGGCTGTTTGTCTGATTGATCCAACTCATCTGATCAGAGGTCAGAGGATGACGTCATCGCTGCTCGTTTACTCAGGGCTTGGCTGCAGTTTTTGTTTGAACAACGATCCAGGTGGTCTGCAGCCAGGTGGCGCTCTCACCTGGATGATCATGTGACAGGAAGTCGGCTGACTTGAGTTCCTGTTGTAAGATAATGAAGCTCTGAAAGGCCAGCCATGTTGGTAGTTTTACTGCATGGTTCCCCCCTCCTGGGCTCAGTTTGGACCGGATAGAACCATCAGAAGCAGTTCAGGGCTCCAGCAGCCAATCAGAGAGCAGAGAAGGACCTGGCAGGAAGTGGACCGAGAGGAGTGGGTCGGGTTCTGGTAGAACCAGCTTGGGAAGGATCAGCTGCAGAATCTGACACTAGAACTGCTTCAAACATTTTATGTCAGATGTTGACTTGTGAGACTCTGGTTCTGATTCAGAAGTCGATCTGGGTCAGCAGAACCTTCAGAACCAGCGTCTGTCTGAAAAGACTTAATGAAGAAACCAAGACATGTTGGATCACAGTTTAATGACAAAACAATGCAAATAAATTAGAGCAGATCCAGAAACAGTTCAGGTGTCATTTAGATGTTTTTAAAAACAGGACAAACTTTGATTGTTGGCTTGTTTTTGGTCTAAATGTCGGATCGTCCAGAAGGTTTCCGGGCCAAGTCTCCCTGCGCCTCACGCAGCTGTTGGAATACTCTACGATGATTGGCCCCCATCGGAACCTCCGGTTCCTCTGGATCAGAACAATTGGCCGGTCCAGGCCAAATGTTCTGGCTCGCTCCAATGTGGAGCAGCAGCGAGAACCCGAGTGCTGATGGGACGGACCTCTAGGAGCAGCCGCACTCCTCCACGATCATGTTGTGGATGTCCTTCTTGACGATCTTCTGCTCCTCGTTGTAGTACAACATGGACATGGCGCGCAGCCGCGTCGGCACGCAGCACGACTTGCTGTTCTGGAACGGCGCGTAGCCGCGCAGACGGTAGTGGCTGATGACCGCGGAGTGAAAGGACAGAGCCGAGCCGCTCGTGTGGGGGGGGCAGTCCCCCTCGCAGTAGTTGGCATGGTAACCGGATGGAGCTATAATCCAGTCACTCCAGCCGATGTCTTTGAAGTTGACGTAGAATTGCCGTTTGCAGCAGCCGTGGGTCTTTCCGTTGCACTCTAGACCTCGCCTGACTCTGCGCTGAGGCTCGTCCTCCTCGGCCCGCAGCGCCACCATGAGGAACGGCTGGTGTGACGGATCGTGGCCCGTCGCCTTCGCTCTGTCACCCGATGTGAGGATGGGCGCGGCCCCGACCTCGGCGCAGCGCGGGCAGGAGACCCGCAGGCCGAGCGAGCTGCCTCCGCCGTCCAGCAGCGCCTGGACGCCGCGCGTTACGGCCAGCGTGTGCCAGCCGCTGCGCCGACTGTCCACCATCTTCTCTGAAACAAACTCATCCTTGTAGGAGCCACCATCGTGGCGAGTCCACAGCAGCTGCAGCATCACTTTACTTCGGGCCCGATTGACCTTTGACATTTTCAAGAATATCCAAACATTGGCCTGCTCCACCGTGCCAGCGCCGCCCTCCTTCGACACGTCAAAGGTCACGGTGTTCGGAGAGTCTCCTGCAGCGGGAAACAGCCGACATGTTAGTTCTGCTGAACCTCCCCCCACCCCCACCACCATGTAAATGAAGCAACAAAGCGAAGGTCTCCAATAATAACTGAATGAATGGATGTTTGCCTCTAAATATACTCCATATAAACAGAGTCTCAAAGAGCCTGGGACGCTGTCCACCCTGTCCTCTCTGTCCTCTTTGTCTCCTGCTGCAGAATAATTACTGAGGCCCAGATTTGTCTGAATAAAGGGATTATTTACGGCCTGAGACCACTCGGTATGCCCCGCACCCCCGGCCTCGTTACTGCCCGTTAATTTGGGCCAGCCTCTGAAGAACCTTCTCAGCAGGGTAACTATTTATAGAACCTGGATGTTCTGCTTCACCTTCTCCTCTGCAAACAGAACCCGTCACTCGTTCTGCCAGGTTCTGTTTGGTTCTGATTTGAGATGCTAGGAAAAACCAAGTTTGGCTGAAGAGACCGACCAGGTTCTGTGAACCTCAGCCAACCATGGTGTATCTGCTGAGGTTTAAACCCGGCTGGACTGAAGTTCTGGTAAATCAGATCTGAACCATGTGGACTCTGACAGAACCAGACCACAAGGTTCTCGTTCCAGTCTGTCTGGATCCTGAAATGATTCCTGCAGGCATCAGATCTCCACATGGAGGAAAGTTCTTCTGTCTGACTGAAATCTGTAAACAAACTTTGACCTTGTGGGATTTTTGTGAATGAAGCGATAAGGGAGGACAGAGAGGACGTGACGTCTCCCATGCAGCCGACCCGGTCGATGCCAGCCTGGATCCGATCCAGCGCCGCAGGACCTGCCATGTCCTCGCAGTCCCACAGGGACAGGAGGTCACAGGTTTGAGCCACCCTTCATGCATCCTGCAGTTACCCAGGACTGATCCAGCCCGGACCTTTGGCCCTGAGCTGGACCCGAGCCGAACCATCTGATAGAACCCAAACTAAACTCCGGACTCACCTGGCTCTCCAAAGACTATCAGCTCTGATGGAGGTTCAGGTACAACTGAGGTTCCGGGACCTGAACTTTCCTCCGGTATCTCCACAGCGCCGTCTTCAGTAACCCGCCCCACATGCAGCTTCTTGATGGCGTTGAGCAGCGCCGCACGAGGAACCGGGTGGGTCAGGTTGGGCCGGGCGCTCAGGTGCAGCATGGTCAGAATGTGACGTTTCACGGCCTCCACCATGTCGCCCTGAGCGCCGGGCGAAGACGAGTTCTTCCTCAGCTGAGCCAGAGAGCAGGAAGGGCAGGTGGAGGACGGCGCCACCTCCAGGGGTGAGGCGCCGATCAGAAGAAAGACGGGAACGGCCAAGAGCAGCACAGCCCAAGAAGACATCCTGAACGGTTCTGATGCAGAGGACTAATCTGTCCAGTCAGACCAGAGGCTGCTGGTCCGGTCTGAAGGAAGAATTGGCAGCAGGATGGACCGATCCAGACTGGTTCTGGTTCTGACAGCAGTCTGAAGTTAGAACCCAAAGCCAGGGTTGGGTGGAAATGCAGATGAAGCAGTTAAGAGGCTGGAGCTGGGTCCGGAGGTTCTGGTCTGTCAGTCCGTCATGTTGGAGATTCTGGTGCTGGTTCTGAATCTGAGCAAACACTGAGCCGGGTCACTCTGCTCTCCCTCTCTGCTCTCTGACAGTAATTATACCTCCAGCAGATAAACTCCTCCCTCCGTCCACAGAGGTATTTCCCTCTGAGTCACTCACAACTCGGCAGGATCTCAGAATATCTCCGGACTGTTTGTGGTGTTTCCTCCTGATCCAACGTCACGACAGAAGAGGAGGAGGAAGGAGGGAAGAGGAGGAAGGCAGCATCCCTGATTCACTCATACCACACACACACACACACACACCGATGAATCAGAGCATCGTCTTCGTCAGCTCACGTGGAGGAGAAACTCCGTCGGTGTGAACTAGATCTTTGGGCAGGAGATGACTTGTTATAATCGGAGAGGAGCAGATGGAGTGAGTCCACGTCGAATCAGATCTTCTGACATCAGCAGACCCTCTGCTGCCAACAGCTGGTGCCACGGCATCACCTGAAGCCTGATTCACCTGTTCCTGTCGGCTCTGGCAGGACGGAGGGATCACCTGCCAGCAGCTTTCCATCAAAGACCTGGAAGCCAAACGGGAGAGGAAAGTTCCTCCAACAGACCAGATGTGCAAACATCTGAGCTGAAAGACCCTGAAGAACTTTATTTGGAGATAAAGTTTTCTGAATGCCAGGAGGAGGGAGCAGAGTGGACAAAAACCTTTTACCTAATTCAGTCCAAGCAAAAAGTGACGGAAAGAAGCAGCAAGTTGAGAGCGAGTCAACATTTCTCAGTGCATTTCCAGTTCAGCTAGAGCAGCAGAAACAGCCTGGTAAATAAAAGATAACCGGTGGAGTTTACAGCCAGTCCAGGTCATTGAAACTCGGCGCTGTAATGAATGCAGACTGGTCCCACACTGCCGGGTCTAATGAAAGCTAAGATCTTCCACATCAATGAATGAATAACATCCTCCACAGGGGCTCAGGTTGCACTGCACAGCGGTTAGAGGCGACAGATCCAACGGCTCCCAACGACCCTGAACGTCTTTTCAAACATGCCAACCCATAGGGGGCAGTGTAGCGCTACACTAAAACATATCAGCCAATCAAACATATCAGCCAATCAAGCTAACCCTAACCCAAACAACCTTGACTTCCTGTTTGGAATCAAACAGCCAGGATGTGGATATACTGGTGCATTATCTGCCCCAAATCCCCTGAACAATATGAAGTTTTCCATCTTCTCCATGTTGCTCAGAGGTTTTATAAATTATTGTTTAACATTCAACTGATTTTTAGGGTGAATTAAGGATCAAATGTGCTTGTTTTCCTAGAAATGTGGGCTAAACCGCGTCAATCAGTCATCATCTGTTTATGAATCATTTTATACAACTAAAGTGCTGTGCAGGTAAAATCATCTACAAAACATCTCAAGACACTCGAACTGCTTTAGCGGAAAAAGGAACAGAAAACTTCCATTTAGCTTTTTGACTAGATGTTTTTCATGCGGTTAAAAATTGAGGGAGTCGTTGCCCAGATATCGAACATCTCCATCTGACGTCCTCTGAGAAAATCTTTTCTGATTCTGGATCTGAAATTCTGCTCAGCTTAGTTTAATCTGGTGGCACCCAGAAGCCCCGACGCTCCAAACCGACTCAGTTGTTTAGCTGCAAAGTCGGCATGTTGCTTTAATGAAGCTTTTACTGCGTTTAGTAAACAGCGTAACATTTGTAGCTTCAGTCGGCTGGGATGTGTGACTGATTGGAGCGGAGCGTTGGCTGCACATTCGTCTTGCTCTCCTTCCTGAACACGGAAACCTCCATCAGTAGATGAACTTTGTCTCTTTTTTCTCCTTGCAGAAACCAAACATCAAGCAAGTAGTTGTGATCCGATCCGAGATATTTTCAGATCTAAGCCAATAATGCATTTTTTAAAAAGTTATTTGATGAAGCATTTGAAGACTAAACTGTTAGCCAGGCTTGAAAAGCAGCAGAGCCACCCAGTTTAAAATAATATGTATGATAACAAACTGGTGAGCTGAACTAAAGAACTGTGACTCAAACTGGGTCTGGATGAATCTGGCATCAGGGAAGCTGAATAGGAAGCAGAGACTTTCGGTAGGACTGGATCAGATAACTGAGTCGTCTCCATCCGTCATTCTGTCTGTTGATTGTATAGATGGTTAATAGACGACGGCCCAACACAGATCCCTGTGGCGTCTCATTTATTGATGTCCTGTTCCTGAGATCATCAGCGGACCAAAAGCCCTCAGCCGACAGTCTAATGACCACCAGCTCAGTGATGTCATCACTGAGAGTCTCACCTGGTCTGAGTCTCTGTGACCCGCTTCACTGTCTGTGCTGCAGCTGCTGCCTCCAACGCTCCTGATCAAAGAGCAGGAAGTTAGAAGTTACTTTGTGACATGAAGTTCTCCTGGATCAGCACTTCTCTTCATACTGAGCCTGGTTCTGGTTCTGGTGGTGGACATGTGTTCAGTTTGAGGGTAACCCTGACCCCTGACCTTTGGAGCAGGATCCTCTTGACTGCAAATATATTTTGAAAATAAAATGTAGTTTTTCTGCTTCAGTTTTAGAAATCGGTGACGAAATGATTTTCCTGCAGCGGCTCTCTGCTGCCCCCTGCTGCTTACATGAGGCCATTGACCAACTGCAGTCAGAGCTGCAGCTGTTTCAGAACCAGAACCAGAACCAGAACCAGCTGTGATTATTTTATCACGCAGAAACTTCCGGGATCCTTCCGACCTCTGCAGCTTCTCCTTCCGGTTTGTGGAGCTCAGCAGGAGTTTCATGCGTCAGGAAACGAGATTCTCATGTTTCCGCTTCATTATTGATGCACGTGAGGGTGAAACTGCGCATGTCCGCTGTCTGCGCGTCCTCGCGCGCTGCGGACATGACGTCACGCTGCTCCTGTCTCACCTGCAGCTTCTGGACCAGCATCTCCTCTGAGTGACCGCAGCGTGGGGAGCAACAGCCAATCAGCTTCCAGATAGCTTCTCAAACACGCACGCGCAGACACGCACGCGCCCGCCTCCTGCCTCTAATCCTCCGTCTCTTCACGCATCATGGCGGAAATTAAAACGGGAATCTTTGCGAAGAACGTTCAGAAGCGGCTGAACCGAGCGCAGGAGAAGGTAGGAGCTCCTGGTTCGGGTCGGTTCGGGTCGGTTCGGGTCGGTTCGGGTCCTAGAGGAGGATGCAGGCCGCTGCTGATCTGTCACAATAAATCTCACATTTTATTTTCTGATTTTGTTTGATATCGTTTAATCCTCTAAAAGGCATGACGTCACCACGCAGCTCTTTAAAAGAAACGGATCAAAAATGTTTTTGAGTGAAAAAGCAAATTAGGAGCCGCTAACGGAGAGCGATCTGATTGGCTGCTTAAAGCTGTCTGTACGTGACGTGTTTTCACGTGAGGAATTAAATGACGTCAGCACGGAGGGTGACGTGTTTCTATGTCAAAAGTTTCAGACCATCAGAGCCTCCCTCGTTCTGATTGGCTCACCTGTGTGCAGGTACGATCCAGTAACGGCTCGGTTCTGGATCTGAACCTGCGTCATTCATTATGGAAACATAATTTATAAGAATTTAGGATCTCATTAATATTCAGGTTCATATGGTTCAATAATTTCAGATATTTATTGTCATCGATATTAAAATTATTTTATAAACATCATCTAACATTTCAGTTGATTATTATTATTCAAATAATTATTATTATTCAAATTATATTATTCAAATATTATGCAAAAAATGTAATTTTTAATCCAGGGTTTCAACCAGTTGATCTTCAGTCGGTTACTTTCAGACATGTCTCTAATTTCTTTGACCTATGACCTTTCTGTAGGTAGTGGCCGGTTCCTCCAAATAAAGTTCATGTTCATTTGTCTTAAACTCTTTGGGACAGCAGTGCTACAAGTTGAATACATTCAGCTTGATAAACTTTCAAGCTGAAAGTTTATCAAGTAAGTTGATAAGTAAGTTCGTCCTAAAATAGAAACGTCTCGTTGGAGCCACGAGTTTTTATTTATGTTCTTTAATCGTTGATTCCTGGTTTTTGGTTCTAACAGATTAATATCAGATTTAATTGGAGTGTTAGATATTTAGGGTCATAAATGGTTTTTAAAATTTAGCATTAGTCCTGAAGCCTCTGACAATTATTTTATTTTATCAATAACAGCTGGAAACGATGTCATCAAAAGTGATGTCATCTTTACTGGCTAATGAATAATTCTGTACTGAAAACGGCTCATTTCTCAGTGTCACACATTTGTTTTTGATAGATTGCTAACATTTCTGCAACTAAATTAAAAAATGTGTAACTGGGAGACCCAGAGAACATCCAACATTAATGTTAAACTGAGCTGATGTTGTTCGGCCCAAGACGGATCACAGTGTCGAGAACAGTGTCCATCTTCTCTTCCCAGCGTTTCATTATCTGCTTAATGAGATTTGCGACTTTCTGTCTTGTCTTCCTCCTTTTCCTCTTCGAAGCCGTTGATGCACAGATTCCATCTTTTATAGCTCTGATTCTCTGTTTTCCTTACAAAATCTTCGACCTTTGTCAGCTCAGAGTTTGTGGTTTTAAGTTGTCCAATCTCATTTTCCATCTTTTCATTTCTATTTTTGCAATCTTGGATTTCAGCGCTATTGAACTCCACTGCTTTAGCAATATTTGCAATAGAGAGCGTGTTTGGTTTCAGTTCTTCTCCAAAGTTCAGCATCATTTTCTGAACTTTGGTGAGAGAGTTCAGGAAATTAACTTGCCGTTATCCTAGTATGATCTTGGCATCGGATGCGTTTGAACCAACCTCTTTGTCTCCTTTTGTCTTCTTGCACGGTGATGTCGCTGCATTTTTAGTCCCTTTGGCTTCAGTGTCCATTTTCAGTAGGTGGCGATAGTCGTGTGTTAGAAGCACCTTGCTAGCTTTGCTGTTAGCCTCTATTGTTGTTTTTCACTTGCCTGTCACTATGCTTCCTACCCAGAGCTCTTCACAGTGCCGCCGCTCTCTCCACCATCTTGCCAGAAGTCCCCATGATGTGGCGTATACTTCTGCCATGTTGGAGTTCCTGTTAGCCTTCATCTGTTTATGTTGCGACTCCACCTTGATGGGACGGTTTGTCCTGTTTTCACTCGTCTTTCTCTTGTAGTTTGTTCCTTCTTCTGTTTTCTACTTCAGTCTGGAGTTGCCAGTGGCTTTTTGGTCCCTACTGTGTCGGTCCTTACCGGGTCAGTCTGGCCCTGCTTGGCCGGCTCACCAGCTCCACCTTTCTGTTTAAACTTCAGGGGTTTTTACTTGATCGCTTGGAGTCAAAGGCTCTCAACTTTTCTCAATCTTTTCAGAGAAAGAAACAAAACAGTTGAACAAATGAAAGTTTCAAGAAAACAGAATGCTTAAATTTGTGTCCTCCCTAAAATTGTAGTGACGTTTTGGGCTGTTGCTCTGACCTCAAGTCGATTCTTAAAGGACACATGGTTAGAGTCCCCGAGTCCTCAGCCACTGGTAGAGTAACTGGTGGATTACTTGACCAGTGGAGAGCATCCAGTGGTGAGGCAAAGCCTCCTATACTGGCAGAAATAAAGCTGAATCCCAACTGATCAGTTTTGGATCAGAATGGAACAGCTTCCTTAGGAGGAGCAGCTTCGCATCCCTGAATGAATCGGTTTTCTGGCTCTAACTGATGATAATGAATAAATGTTTTATGTGCATTTACTGCATAAAGTCCAAGTCTGTGTGGGTCACCTGAAGCCGTGGTCGTACTAAGCGAATATCCGCCTGTTTTCAGATGTAAATGGCATTTAAATGGCTTCAGCCAAAAGAAAACAGTTTAACTATCTCATTTATTTCTCAGGTTTTGCAGAAACTGGGAAAAGCAGACGAGACTAAAGATGAGCAGTTTGAGCAAGTGGTGATAAACTTCAAGAGACAAGAGGTGAGAGACGTTTCTTCTTCTAATGTCTTTCCAAACTCTTCTCCCTGAATTACCAGGTCTACCAGAGAGACCGATGCTCCAGAAAACTGCCCCAGCTTCACTGAAAGCTCATCTGAACAGTTTCAGTTTTCTACCCTCCAAGTCTAATCAGTGTCATGATAATCTGTCTTTAATCTGACTCAATCTACTTCCTGTTAGTCTGAAGGCGCTCGGCTGCAGAGGGAGATGAAGTCCTACATGTCTGCCATCAAGGTAGCTCATCACTTCTCTTCCTGTCCTGGCTGTAGATCAAAGATTACATTCAACATCATCTGCTGTGTTTGAAGAATCTCAGGTTTTCTAAAACAGTTTTTCTTGAAGGGATGCAGCAGGCGTCCATCAACCTGACGCAGTCTCTGCATGAAGTCTACGAACCGGACTGGCACGGCAAAGATGACATCGTGACCATTGGGAAGGTTAGTCAGATGGATGAATGTTTGCTGACGTAACATGTCAGCTTTTTATTCCTACCAACTTCTTCACTTCGATTCTCATCTGCAGACTTTCCTCTTGCTTAATCAGTTAAGTCTTAACCGATTAAACGGTCGATCATGACATTTAAACCCGAGCCTATCCCTGCTAAGTTTATCATTCATCTGTTTTATGATTCACCATTGAGTTAACCGATTACTGATTGAGCAAAAACACAACTGCATCAAGTTAGTTTATTTTTCCAGTATGCAGTGACTTGTCCTTTACTAGGACCTGAAGCTAAGCTGAGCTTTTCTAAAACTGGTTGACTGTTTCACCGCTTTGAAAAGCTTTTCTCATCCCGACTACATCTTTATTCATCTCTGTTTTCTGCACTGAGGACTTTTTCTTTTGTGCCTCAGCATCTTTAGCTTCCTGTCACCCTAAGAAAAAATCAAGAAGGGTAACAGCGCCCCCTCTGGCGTTTTCGCCCTCTTCCATATAATGTGTTGCATTGCTGCGTTAAGTGATGTGCGGTGAGGTTCATAACTGGTGAGGGCCTGACTTATAATCATATTTACTAATGTAGACCCCTGTATGTTATTGTTTATAAGAAAATGTCGTGCATGCGGACAATGCTGGAGGGCAAAGAGACGATTCTTCTTCTACGTCATCCACAGCCGCGCTGCCGCCGTAGAATAACTCCGTTAACTCAGTCAGACTTGGACATGTAGATATTATTAATTTCGTGCTGCTCCACAGCAAAGGGAAAAACTGTTGAAGTACAACTCAAAGCCACTTATTTCTTGGTCTCTGTATCAGCACAGACTCGTTGCCATAGCAACTGATAACGCCACACACAAAAAAAACACTCAAATATTTCACACACAAAGAGCAAAACATTCAGTTTGCTGCAGTGGTTTAGTTTTAGGCTTAATGTTTAGTTTACGATTATTAGTAAGTGATTGCTATAAATATATCGCTGCACTTTAATGTGTGGCTAGCTCCATGGCTAACTCCATGGCTAACTCCATGGCTAGCTCCATGGCTAGCTCCATGGCTAACTCCATGGCTAACTCCATGGCTAGCTCCATGCCTAGCTCCATACCTAGCTCCATGGCTAGCTCCATGCCTAGCTCCGTGGCTAGCTCCATGCCTAGCTCCGTGGCTAGCTCCATGGCTAGCTCCATGCCTAGCTCCGTGGCTAGCTCCATGGCTAGCTCCATGGCTAGCTCCATGCCTAGCTCCATGCCTAGCTCCGTGGCTAGCTCCATGGCTAGCTCCATGCCTAGCTCCGTGGCTAGCTCCGTGGCTAGCTCCATGGCTACTCCATGCCTAGCTCCGTGCTAGCTCCATGGCTAGCTCCATGCCTAGCTCCGTGGCTAGCTCCATGGCTAGCTCCATGGCTAGCTCCATGGCTAGCTCCATGGCTAGCTCCATGCCTAGCTCCGTGCTAGCTCCATGCTAGCTCCATGCCTAGCTCCGTGGCTAGCTCCATGGCTAGCTCCATGGCTAGCTCCATGCCTAGCTCTGTGGCTAGCTCCATGGCTAGCTCCATGGCTAGCTCCATGCCTAGCTCCATGCCTAGCTCCGTGGCTAGCTCCATGGCTAGCTCCATGGCTAACTCCATGGCTAGCTCCATGCCTAGCTCCATGCCTAGCTCCATGCCTAGCTCCGTGGCTAGCTCCATGGCTAGCTCCATGCCTAGCTCCGTGGCTAGCTCCATGGCTAGCTCCATGGCTAGCTCCATGCCTAGCTCCGTGGCTAGCTCCATGGCTAGCTCCATGGCTAGCTCCATGGCTAGCTCCATGCCTAGCCCGGTTAAGATAAATTGAAAAATAGGTACTTTATAGAACAAACCACAGGGTGAAAATAGCAGTATAAATTATTTTATCATTATTTACCATTTTTCCATGATGACATGGCACTGGCGGCGTTGCTGCGTTGCGTTGCTGCGTTGTCATACTGTATATCCAGTTGCCGCTGCAGATGAAATGCCTCAACCTCAAACCCAGGAGATTATCAGTACTGACGTTCCTCCATGTTGACCTGAACTTGCTCATGTGTTAATGTGAGGTCCAGACGGCTCGGCGCAATGCGGGG
The DNA here is from genome assembly GCA_033032245.1 of Poecilia picta. NCBI lineage: Eukaryota > Metazoa > Chordata > Actinopteri > Cyprinodontiformes > Poeciliidae > Poecilia > Poecilia picta. The sequence continues at coordinate 49,495 of CM065369.1, read as the reverse complement.
TTAAAGGTCATTCGGGATTCACACCACCTCCTCTTTTCAGAGGCAGAAGCCAGTTGAACTCGTTGAAACCAATTGATTTGTGTGCTGCAGGATTGTGACGCCTTGTGGGAAGATTTCCACAACAAACTGGTGGATTCAACTCTGCTAAACCTGGACGGATACCTGCAGCAGTTCCCCGACCTGAAGGTAAGAGCTGCTGCTCAGGATTCAAGAAGAAGTCCAGAGGAAAGTGACGGCTGATGCTTTCAGATGCGTGTTGCCAAAAGAAGCCGGAAACTCATCGATTACGACAGCGCTCGGCATCAGCTGGAGTCTTTGCAGGTGGCTGGGATGAAGAATGACAGGAAGGTTCTGAAGGTGAGTGTGAGCTGATGGCGTGTTGGAGAGTCATCTGTTCTCCATGCTAAGTTCATGATGCTCCTGGTCCATTATCATCTGTTACCTTTAAGAGCCAACAGTCAAAATGGCCGCCCAGAACAGTTTCCCTTTGTCTCTCTGAGCTTCTCCCCAAACAGGCGTTACCTAGTGTGTCATATCCTGTGATCTTAGCCTGGAGGGCGTTTCCTAGCATTTACTTACTTTAGCTTTAGCTTAACAATCAGCTAACAGAGATGGAAGGAATTATTTATTCTCAACCAGATGAAGGTGCTTAACTGTGTTTGCTGAACTTTGCAGGCAGAAGATGAGCTTAAAAAGGCTCAGAAAGTTTTCGATGAGCTGAACGTCGGCCTTCAGGATGAGCTGCCGACTCTCTGGGATCGGTAAGTCAGGCAGTTGCCCGTCGGAGCGCTGCATGATGGTCGGCTCACCTCTGAACTCAGCTTGATGATCTGCATCTGATGATGCTCCAAGTCTGTGAAGGTCTTCTTACCATCACCCTAATCTTTAAAGCTCTCCACTGTTTCTGGACTCCACAACGTTGATACTACTTCCTGTCAGAAGAAGCATGCCCTGTTAAAGGAAAACAGTCATTTAATAATATATTATTCAAATAATATTATTATTATTTTAATTCGACACAGTTCTTTAAATGTTCTGTGAGTAAATATATATTTGCCCGTTCATCCATAATTAGAACTTTCAATATCTAGCAAGTTATTTTCCCTGTTCACCATGGAAAATAATTGGGCCTCAGATTGATTCATTCGATCCTGCAGCCAGGGAGAAATTACCCTAATGACTGCAAACGAAACATACAAACAGCACAAAGTGTGGCCTCATGTAACAACTCAACAGCCCTTTAGTGCGGCAGGCAGGGAGCTGGTGGATGCTGGGTAATGATCAGCCTGTGACCGTGGTTAGCGCTGCTGCTGCTCATATTCACCTGCCAGGTGTAAATAAAACCCAGAAGGCTGAGGAGACGAACCGATCACCAACCAGCCAGGATTTGAACCCAGAACCTTGTTGCTGCAGCGAAATGCAGTTTGGTGAAAACTGAATGTTCCCTTCACACAGACCTTAAAAAGGTCTGAAACTGATGAATGCATGCAGGACTTCATTAGGAACATTTATTATCTAATCTCAGGTTCTCACACAGTAACACGATGTTCCTGGAAGCTGAATTAAGATCTCAAAGCGAAGCTTTATTCTGTGGTTGGTTCTGGTCCGGAGTGGGTTAAGGAAGGACCCCCCAACCCAACCAACCGAAATAATCTGCTGCTGGCAGGAATGATCCCGATTAACCTGCAGCAGCCACAGCTGAACAGAAATGCATCAACAGGAGTTGTTACTTTTTTAAATTGTTTAAATATTTTGCCAGTTTTCCTCTGATGTTATGTTGTGATCTCAGGAACCTGACCTGGGTTTCTGCAGCTGATGAATAAAGTCAAACAGCGCCCTCTTCAATCTGACTGGCTCGGTTTATGTTAACTGTTCATTTCCTTTCTCCAGCCGAGTCGGTTTCTACATCAGCACCTTCAGGTGTGTCACCAGTCTGGAGGCCAAGTTTCACCGAGAAATCTCCCTGGTGAGTTGATCTGTTCCTCAGACGTTCCTCCTAACCCCTAACCCTGCCCAGCAGATGTTCAGAGCTCAGGTGGTTCTTCTGCTTCCAGGTGTGCAGGGAGCTGTATGAAGTCATGACCAAGCTAGGAGAGCAACACTCTGACAAGATCTTCACCATCCAAGGAGCTCCAAGGTGAGTTCATCCAGCTGATTGTCTGAAACTTAACTTTTTAGAAACGCGTTCAAACCTCGGATGAAAACAGAAACGCCACGTCGTTACATGACTGGACTGGAGATCGTCTTCAAAGCCTCAATTTACTTCAGAGCTGCAGCCGTTCAATCCCAACTGCTCCCTTTGATTATCGCCCCATTTCAGACCTGATCAATGGATCCTCAGTAGATGGATTAATTCTGCTTTTCCTCAGTGACTCTGGACCACTGCGCCTCGCCAGAACCCCGTCTCCACCAGAAGACGAGACTCCCCCAGAGAGCCCAGATGCCAGCTCCAATCACATGCTCCGCCCAGTTTCACCTGGTCCGCCCCGCCCAAAATCCCCAATTCAGGTAATAGGAGTCCAGGTGAGTGCAGCTGGATCCAATCAGACACAAAGAAAAGTCTGTAGTGAAAGTAGCACCAAGATAAAGTGAAGCGACAAGCATAGAATAACATTCAAGGTCCAGCCTCCTCTGTTACCTTCAAACAAAAATAATATTCAAAATACAGCAAAAAACGAAAAAAAATATTGGAACAACCTGATCTTTGGAATCACTTTTGGGATGTGGAGCCATGGTGGTTACCATGGTGATATGGGGGATAACCACGGTGATACCTGCAGCAGTGTGACTGGAGGCCTCCAGGTCTTTATGGAGCATCTGGGATAAACATCACACTAAACACAAGCCAGTTCAGAAAGGTCAAAGGGCAAACGTCTGGTTTCACTGACTAACTCGTACACGCCGCCCCAATGTGTTGGTTGATGGGTTAAGAAACCTGGGGCTGAGTGCCCAACTGGTTTTCCATCTATGAAGACCAGGTGAGGGTGTGTAGCAGGTACGTAGGGTACGGCCAGGTACGTAGGTGTAACGCTAACTAAAGGCTAGGCGCTTGACTACGGCCTAATATAATAATAGGCACTCAGAGGTTCGACTATGGAACCCCTGTGTGTGAATAAAACACAATCAGACATAAAGTAAATTGAAGTTATTGTATTCAAGCTTGTTTTTTTTCATATATTTAGGAAGATATGCAATAATAATAAAAATAATGATATTTATAATAACAGTGATTTTCTATTAATAACCAAAAAACACAACAAGGGAAAAAAAACAACAACAAAAACAATAAACCCTGATGACACCCAAGAGTTTCTTTTCCTGTTTTAAGTCCTTTCGTGAGTCCAGGGTGATTAATTGTCCGTCAATCAATTGCTGATTGTTCTTATGTCCATGATCCAGTGCAATTGGGTCCAGAATGAGAAAATAACTTGGTTCATTTTAATCCTACTGCGAAGTTGCGGTGATCCGGCAGCTCGATGGCCATCATGGGTTGACACAGGGTGGGGAAAAAAAACCTGACCTAAACACGGTCATAAAAGTAAAAACAAATTAGAATTCACATTTAAACAAGGTTAAAGTGTAACTAAATATTCAATAATTACAAAAAAAAACTATATTCCATAAAGTATTTTTCAGGAGTCTTTCACATTAACTTCAAATTAAAGATCACGATCACAGATTCAAATTAACGTTACAGATCAAGCAAAGGGTACAGATCAAATTAATGTGCACTTTTAAATTGTATCCAAGTTTAATTGATAATTGTGTCAATTAAACTTAATCGACTTCCATATCTTCAATAAACAATTGTTTCTTTTTGACTCACCATCGAGTGATTGACAGAAAACACACAATTTAAGCCTTCGGTTGTGTTAACGGAGCTCGATCCAGCCGTTTTCTCCCATAAGTTTGGAAGACGCCGAGATGAGCAGCAGCCACAGTGACAGCAGCCACAGCAATGGAGATCCGAGTTCACCTGTGACCCGAACTTAAAGTGTGCCGTCACTTTGACCCGCCAAAATAAAATAAGGGTTAATTATTTTGTGCTGGTTACATAGGGTACAGTCGGGTACGGTCGGGTTAGGGTCATGCAGTACCTGCAAGAGAGGGGAGCGGCTGTCTGCTGTAAAAAATTAATGGGTGCATGTTGTTGTTGCACATCGCGCCCCCCTCCCCTCTCTCTCTCTACTTCCCCTTCTCAGAGGAGGGAGATCTGGTTCCAGATCTCCATCTAACGGGGGAATTGAGTTTCCTAAGTCTGCTGGGATTTTACCCTGTGCAGAACTGAAGTAAACTTTGATTAAGCTGGCGTGAGAAAGACTAGCCTGGTTTCTAATGACCTCCATCCAGATGTCCCACCTTTTTCACCCTGTGAATTAGCCAGACTGAACAGAACAGCCTGCAACCAACTAGTTCCACAGAGCCACCTGTTAACGGTCGCTCTTTCTCTTTATTACAACTTGTTACTGAACCAGGTTGGTTTTAGTGAAGAGTCCCAAGGGTGTTTTAGTTTGGGCTAAAAGCAACCTATCAAACATTTTCCACTTTCTCCTCCCAGAATCAAACTTCATAGCTATTTTACAACCATCAAAAACTTTAATGTGACTCATTAATTGAATGTCCACAACATCTTTTAGATTTTCTTAATGCCAATTATTTTCTTAGTAAGGCAATTTTGCAAGGGTCAGTAGAGCTTAATTCAGTATTAGAAATAATCAAATAAGTAAAATCAATAATCTAGCCTATCTTTCCCTAATGCAAACAAAATCTTTCAGAAAAAAAATGACTGAGCAGAGTTTCACTGTGAACTAAAAAAGGGAAACTCTGAGAGAGACGGACAGAGTTTGGCATCTTGAACCCCAGAATTGGCCTGATGATGAAGAAGGTGTTGCAGCAGCAGGAGACTCCCAGTACAGGAAGAGTCCTGACTTAGAGCGGCAGGTCTGGGGTCTCAGGATGACTTCCTCATGTGCGGATCGGTCCTCAGCTTCTTGTCTTGCAGCTCTGTAGCTCCTTACTCCTCGTCCCACAATCTTTCTGGTCCATTGAGATGTAAACGAGCTGGACTCGGGGAAGGAACACACCAGTTCTTCCTCTTTGTCTTTATCTTCATCTTCATCTCTGTCTTTGTCTTTGGGGTCTGAACCCAGCTGATGAGAGAAGTGCGATTTGAAGCCACATGTTGCTGACGGGTTGGTCCCCAAGTGCAGAACCATCTTCGGCTCTGTGGCCCCGGCTCTTCAGCTGCTGTTCTTCGTCCATCTCCATCTTGGCTCAAAGCCGCCTGAAGGATCCAACCAAAGGTTCCTCTTTTGGACTCACCTTATAAAGGGTTTATCCACCTTTTGGTGCGTTTGCATTGACTAGCTTTGTTGCTGTGCCTCTCATTGGCCGACTGCTTGGACAGATGATCTCCATCACCTTGGAGACGTCGTGGTCTGATCTCTGTTCTAACGACCCAGAGTTGCTCCTCCTACATCTGTTGCTTGCCTAACCTTTTCTTAAGAAAGTTAAAGTTTAGCAATAAGGCCTTGGTCACCTCTGCTCTCCTGTCAGTTCCTCTTTCTCCCTAAACTTTCACCTACCATCTACCTCCAACACAACATCAGTGACCTTTAATTACAATTACACATTTTACATCATTTCCAGTTCAATGTCAAAATCACATTTATAACCTTTTAGTTTCTCTGGTTTAGCATTCATTTATAATATTATGACCATAACTTATTAGTTACTCTTATTATAATCTTAGATGTTTTCTGAAAAGAAACCAGGAATAATCCATTATTCTAATTATTTGATACCAAAGTTAGTTACTTGTTTTGCTTGTATTTCCACAAGAGAAAGTGTAAGTATTCTTATTATTAAACTAATATTAATTTAAGTATTTTACTTTAGGTTTTATCCAATTACTCAAAATGTTTAGATTTTATTCTTTAACCCTTTAATGTGTTGAAATAAGGAACAGTCTGAACTATTTTTATACACATGCACGCTGGAAACTTCCTTCCTCTTCATGAACCTGCTCTTCCTCTTCCTCTTCTTCTGCTGACAGGAGGAACCACAGAGTCTGTTAGGTTGAAGCTCATCTTCTGAAGTCCAGATGTTTTTCAGGTTCCAGAGGAATCACCTCAAACCAGATGTTGGACTGGATTTTATTTCATTTGTGAATGTTAGAGCCTCATTTTCACCAGTGGAGCTATAAAGGTCGAAACAGGTTATTATTTTGGAGAAAATCTCATCAACATCAATATTTACACTAAATAAGAGGGAAAAAGTTGGTCTGATAAAGGAAAAGCCTCTCAGACTCTGACTGTTCATGACTCTCTTTCTGCCTGACTTTAATTTTTTATGATTAGACAGAAAAAAGAATGAAAGCAAAGTGTTCAGGACACAATAACAATCAGATTAATTTTATTACAGTCTGACTGTTGAGTCTTGATGTCACATGTCTTCTTCATTTTTAGGTAACTATTTATTGTTACTATTAATTTAAAATCTCCAGTATGTGATGATCTCTACTTTTCTTGACAATGTTCACCACTAATCAGCCGTGACTGATTAGTTTTTCAAGAACAATCTAAAACTGACTTAATCAGTTAATAAATACCTTTTATCGTCACATTGTTTCTGAACTGTTCTTTACTAGAGCAGCAGAGCAACATGTGGATCCCTGAAGGTTTGGAGTCAATCAGCATCAGGAGGCTGAGAGCAGCTCGTCCTCTGATTGGTCCAAACGGTCATAACTTTATTAAACAACAACAAATCAACAAAACTTGTCAAATTAATGACCCAACAACAATAATAATCATTATTGTTTCAACAAGGTGTTGAATTCTGTGGTTTCGGTTCCATTATCAAACTAACGAGATTAAAATGAACTAATCAACCACCTGCTGTGTCCATGAGGCTCATTAATGAGGCTGAATAAATATCAGGCCTGAAAACCTGATATCGTAACGACTGAATGTTTTAATCTCTGCTCGGCTTGTGGGGCGCAGGAGGTTGCCATGGCAACAGGTGGGCTTAAACGACAGAGAGAGTAAAAAGGTGGAGCAGTTTAGAGCTGATCACCTGTTCAGGTCGTTTGACCTTTGACCTTAACAGCCGCTTTAGTTCCTGAACGTTCAATAAACGACAAACTTGGACTAATGACCTCGTTCTGTGTTACTATACATCATTTACAACAAACACAGTAAATATATTTCATTAAGTATCTAACAGACAAACGGCTTCTACAGCCATAATTATGTGAAATTAATGGTCTAATATAAAACAGTTTGGTGTCTGGATCAGATCTGAGAGGCCTTTCCTCTATCACAATGTTTTGGCTCTTATTTAGTGTAAATATTGATGTTGGTGAGATTTTCTACAACATGATAACCTGTTTCAACCTTTATAGCTCCACTGGTGAAAATGAGGCTCTAACATTCAAAAATGAAATAAAATCCAGTCCAACATCTGGTTTGAGGTGATTCCTCTGGAACCTGAAAAACATCTGGACTTCAGAAGATGAGCTTCAACCTAACAGACTCTGTGGTTCCTCCTGTCAGTGTGAGAGTCAGGATGAGGAAGATGAAGCTGCTGGATCTTCAGGACAAACAGGTCCTGATGCTGGGCTGCTGGTCGTCCCTCTGTCTGGACACTGGACCAGTAGAACCAGTTTAAAATGAATGGTTATATGGAGAACTGGGACGACTCCATGATGTTCAGGATTCAGGTCTCCTGGCATCTCAAGGTGTCGACATGCAGCCAGTGGCTGAAGGAGGAAATATAGATTTATTATGCAACAATTCAAGAGCTACCAGCTTTTATCACGTCGCAAAAAAATAATCAGCACAGAAACTCCAAAGCACACAAAGAAGCAATATATAATAATATATATATATAATATATATATATATTATTGTTTTTGTCATAGTACCCCCAAGAATTTGAAGCTACTTTCAACCCTGATGACGATGAAATTAGAAAATCTTCTTTTCTTCTTTCAACAGTTTGTAACCCAGTACACATTTCTAAAGAAATAATCAAAACATTTCCAGACTTCCTGTCTGTTGCTTTAAGGCCTTTTAGCTCAGATGACCCTGACTTCTCTCCAGGCTTGTTTTGATTATTGATGAAGTGGGTGAATCAATGTTACTGATACCGGCCAGTAGAGTCTGATTAACAAAATGTATTATTGATTATTGATTCTGAACTTTGACTGTTTTTTTCCTCGCTGCTGACTTTTATCTGTTACTTGGTGAGTTATGTGACCTTCTTGTTGTCTGTGTAACTGGCGTGTTTCAGTCGTGTTCATGTCCGTAGACGTGAATGTTCTGTTGGGGAACATCTGTAGAACATCAGACCTGGTTCTGGCCGGGTCATGATACAAACATGATGACGTGTTCTCCAACATCTCAGAGGAAACTAAAACTGCATGATGATCAGTTTTTATTTCATCATACCGGTCTTTGGTATATTAGCTAAAAACTAAATAAGCAGTTTATCATAACCATGAAGGATGCTGGAGTTTTACAGATTCCTGATCTGTCAAATAAAGGAGCAAACCTTTTCAGCGTCATCACTTGTGAAGCTTCAGGATCGACCTTCAAAGGTACCATGGAAGGTCGATCCCAGGTCGATCCCAGATTGATCCCAGGTCGATCCCAGATTGATCCGATCCCAGGTGTTGATCCCAGTGATGGTCGATCCCAGATTGATCCCAGGTTCGATCCCAGGCTCGATTCCATGTCGATCCCAGGTCGGTCGATCCCAGGTTGAAACAACACCAGGAGCCTCAGGTGTTGGATCGCTGTGTTGATCCAAACTAAAACTGAACATGCAGCTCTTAGTTTCCGTAAATGTGTGAACTAACCCACCTGTTGGTCAGCGTGAGCCAACATGGTGGAAACGCCTCTGCAGATCCGACTCCAGTGCGGTTCACCACCGTCTGGAGGGAAGGACATTATGAGTGAGGAGCTGAGCTCAGATTCACGGCTCAGGAAGAAACGTTTTAGGTAAAAGCGGCAGGTTCTCAGCAAGTCCAACATCAGGACCCAGAATCTGACGAAGTTCATAGATCTTTCTTCCTGATGACAGCTCCCTCTCCACCCGCCGCCACACTTGGCCACGCCCCCTCCATATCTAGGCTCCACCCACTTTACTGGACTTTTTCAAAATTTGTGAGGGCTGTGGCTGCTTTCACACAGGGATTAGTTACACTTTCATTTATTGAATACTCAGCAGGGAACCTGCAATCTGTTCTCTGTTTGGAACTTCTGGACCAATTAGATCAACCCTGAAGTAACAAATGCATGGATTGGTCTTTCAGTGTCACAGGATGTTTTGAATTTTTGGCAATAGAAACTTGATTCATATGGGATTTAAATACTTAAACTGGTGAAAAATAACCCAGAAGGTCTTTACTTTCTTATTGGAAAATAATTTATTGCCATCCAGATTATCCAGATTAAGTGATTGACTAAGCCAAAGACCAGCACCTGTTCCTGTATCTTTGATGTGCTTGGTGAAGATGAATGAGGGTTTTCTACCTTTAATTTGACCTTTTCCCAACCAGACACAATAATCAGTTATAAATGGTTATTAATATGTGGAGTCAGTAAAGTAGACATTCTCAGTTTTGTTGTTTTCAGCATCTTGATTTTCTTCAAGGTTCTTCTTCTTTTCTCACACTGAACAGAAACAGTTCTGACCCACTTTACTAACCAAAACCCTTTGCTGGACTTTTCAGACTCAAGCATTAGAAACTATGGAAGTAACTTTAGCTTGATGAATGGAGAGGTTCACACATAATAGTTGATGGTAGAGCTGGTTGTTAGTGGAACGGTTCAGTTCTCTGTCTGATTGAGTCTCAGCTCACCCGTAACGGTCCTTCATCTCCTTTGGCAGCTTAAAAAGGGCCCACCGGTTCCTCCACCTCCTAAAGTCACACCCACTAAAGAAGTGGCAGAAGAGCAGATCATTGACTTGTTCGGAGGAGAATTTCTACCTGCTCCTTCACCTTCTCAGGTAGGACAGCAAATAAAATCCAATTTCCATGAGTTTTTCTGCCCGTTAACCTTCTTCATCTGCTGCTGTCCACAGCCGAATGAACGACCAGGAGAGTCTCTTCTTGACCTGGACTTTGATGCGTTCCAGCCGGATGAAAGTGTTTCACCGATTCCTCAGGTGCGCTCAATTTTGGAAACCGATTTTAACAACTGTGGGAGAAAAACAGGTTTTAGAATAAGTAGGGCCGGACGATGGGGCTGAAAAATGTAAAACGATATATAAGCGTCTCATATCAGTTGATATCAATAGTTTTTGGAAAGTTTTTCTGTTTCAGATATCTGAAGTGCTGCCCAAACTGGTGATGTGATTTTTCCTGTTTTATCCAGTTTTTATTTCATGTTTATTTTTAAGCAGTTATGAAAATGGCAAAACCTTAAAGTGCTGCTGCACAAGTTACCCAACAGGTTGTTGCTATGCAACCAGAGAGCAAATGACATTATTATTTACAAAGGTAAATGTTTGAGTGCGATCTCGGTGTTGCACTGCAACCTTTTCAGGTTCACATCAAACGGTTTTCATGCCACAGACCTGACCAGCTGAGTCAGTGCGCCGAGTTGTGAGCGTGACGTCCACCTCTGACCCCGGCTGACAGGCCTAGGTCATCAGGCATGCTAGTGTCCACTAGGATTGTGGGAAATAAAGGAATGTGACATCAGAGAGTTTTAGGCAATCAGTATGGTGGAGCATAAGACCTCGACCATCCGTGGAAAGCACACGAGACGTCTGGTAGCTCACACAGCACCCGAGAACGTGGGGGGCTTTTGGTGTTTCCTACCAGCCTGGCTCAGGTTGAGCAGCTGAAGCCTTTCCTCCTTTCCTCTGCCTACATCCCCCAGAATGCTGTGCATCTCTGGATCTGAGTCCAGGGAAATTATTGAACATTCTCTCAGATGTATTGTCTCTTGATATTGGTCATGTGTCTTTTACAATATATATTGTTGTTGATTTATTGTCCAACCCTAAGAAGATTGAAACATATTTTGCTGTGCAGCAGCTGGGCTCCACATGTGATGGAGATTTCATTTACTAGGAACCACCAGGAATCACCTGATGGCATCTGTGAGGATGTCAGGAGTAGAGCTGGTGCTATCAGACAGTCACTGGACCACCCAACAGCCACGCAGCGATGGGACTCTCATTGTGGGTTAGAACTAGACCGGAGTTACCCAGTGTGTGGAGGTCCGGGTGTTTCAGTGGGTCAGTGTGGTTCCTGCGGGCCACCGTACGCTCAGAGAGACACCTAGAAAATGGGCAGGATCATCATATCAACAGCAAAGTCCTGCTGAAGCTGCCGAAACCTGAGTGCTCTGGAAGGTCCAGGTTCTGCAGGTCCTGGGGGTTTGCAGGTCCTGGGGGGGTTTGAGGGTCCTGGGGGGTTTGTGGGTCCTGGGGGGTTTGTGGTTCCTGGTGGGGTTTGAGGTCCTGGGTTAGGGCTGTGACCTGACCTTTGGGGCTGATGCCATGACACCGATCCTGGGTTTGAACACCAGCTGATACTTGCAGTGCAACAGGCTAGATATGCCATGTTGTCCTCTGGTGGCAGTTCTAGATCCCAACTGGTTGTAAATCAATATCTAATTATCCGCAGGCTGTAAGGTGACCCTGAGAGTCTTCAGGGTCTTGTTATTATTATTATTATTATTTTCACTGAGTGTACTTTACTCTGTTTGAATGTGAGCTGCATTAACATGCTCTGTCTTGGTTTTAGACGGCGGTACCGTGGGACATGTGGTCGGTGAGTTTAATCTCCAAAACTCTTTACTTGGAAACAAACATGTTTTATTTCCATTTTTTTCCTGAAAATCCTGCAGATTGCTCTTGGATCGACTCTTTTCTGATCATTCTCAGGGCTAATTGAGCTGATTTATGTTTTTTGCACATCCTGAGACTAGAGCACAGAAAATAGAAGAGTGTTAATTTGATTAAAATCCCAGCGTTTATTGCCACTACAAACCAGATAGCATGGAGAATTGCACAGAAAAAGCAGATGGGTTCAACAGAGTGATTGTCTACAGCAGTGTTCCTCAACCTTTTTTGGGCCAGCGCCCCCCCAGCCTTTATCCAGGTCCCTCACCGCCCATGTGAATTGAAATTATTTTCACAGGTATCTACGAAAAATGTAATGAACATTCAAGTTAAAATTGGTAGGTCTAACAGCAGCCAATCAGAGTGGAAAAAATATTGTTATTCTTTACCATTTTCTAGTTGTTAAATATTCCACAAAATGACCAGATAAAAGATGAACAACATGCCAGTTTAAACTTTGATCTATTTTCAAAATGACTGAGCTCTGCAGCATTAAAACATGATAGAACTGTAACTACATTAATCATAGCTCTTCTTCTCTTCAGTGTTTCTGTCAGTTTCTGGTGCTGCAGCTCTGTGTTGCCTTCAGGAGAATGGGACATCAGAGTATCATCCATAAAACCTCACCCACATGGCATTTATTGTTCAAACCAGAGCTTTCAGTGGAAAAACAAAAGTTCCAGGTCCTTTTAATGCCACACAAATATGAGATGGAAATTATATCTATCTATTCAATTTTGATATTCATAGTTCAAACTTTGCAAGGACTGCGACACAGACTGACCAGGCCAAACTGCCCAAGTGCCGCTTCCTCGTACACACAAAGCCATTCGCCTTCCCATTCATACCTGGTGACGTCACATCGACACTCCCACCACCCAGGTGTCAAAGCCACGTGCTCCTGTCATATCAATAATTACTTATTTCAGAGCTTCAGTGAAAACGTGTTTATTGTTATTAACTCTTTGGTCAAAAAGTCGATTATTCTCTGCAGTTCATGTCTGTTAAGGTTGAGATGAAACCATGGAAACGGCCATTCAAACCATCAGATACAATAGAGACAATCAGATGATAAGAACTCAAATGTGTATTTTTATTTCCTTCTTATGGAAAGCTTCTGTTTATATCACAGGTTTGTGGTGCATTTCTATACTAAAGGAAAAGATATAAAACTTCAGATATTTCACAAAGACATAACATTTATGGAAAAACCTTACATAAGCTTGTATTAAGGCAGAAAGTACCGTAAGAAAGGCTAACAGTATTCAGTTATGAACTGATCAGTAGATTATTGCGAGAACCCAAAGAAAAAAATCCCCACGTCCCCTGGAGGCTCCGTAGAAATCTTCTCCATGTCCTCAGTAGTTTGTAAAATAAAGAATACAGCCAGTCGGAGAATATTGTGGTTGTTTAAATGAGGAACATGGCAGATTTCCAAGTCTTGGTAAAATAAAGCTAATTCCATCTAACTGATGTTGGTGCCTGCCTGGTTGTTTTTGATTATAAAGTAATTCCATCTCTTCTTAAATTATGGCAGCTTTTCCACATCGCAATGATCAAACAGGCTAGAGGAATTTCTGTATTAATATGAGCCACTTTCTGCTCTCTCTTTTAGGGAAATGCCCAACCTACTGAGCCTGTAAGTATCAATCTCTGCAGACTGATACTCTTCACTTCTTTATCTGTTGTCTTAGACATCTGTGATTTCAAAGTACAGTCATATGAAAAATTTGGGCACCTCTGATAATCTTAATTATTTTCATATTTAAATCTTTGGTTGTTTGGATCAGTTTGATATATCAAATAACAGAAGAACACAGTTAGGGGTCACATGGATTCCACTAAATTTCAGCAGATTACTGTGTATAATGTTCGATGATTAGTCACAATTTAAAGTTGCCCTGGGGTGGGCATTCTATCCAAACACTGATCCAAATCTATTCATGCAGAGGAACAAATAGTCTGTTCTGCAGAGGCCATCCCAGACCTGAATATCATTACATCTGTGAGATGATTTGAAGTGGGTTGTCCATGCTGGGCAACCATCAAGCCTATCTGAACTAGAGATGTTCTGTGAGAAGGAATGGTCCTGGATGAAGTGTTTGGATCCTTCATCCAGGAACCAGACACTCATTAGAAGCTGTGTAAGTGTCTAGAAGCTGTTATTTCTGTAAAAGGAGCATCTACTAAATGTTAACGTGATTTTTCTTTTGGGGTTTCCAAATATCTTCCAATTTTTTTTCATCCATGTTGCACATTTTCTCTTAATTGAATTATCCTCTTTTCACTATGCAAATATAAGCTTGGCATCTATGTCTTATAACCTCCTGGGGGCTGGGCAATTTTTATGGTATATGGCACAAAAGAAACAAACCATAACTTTAATGATATTCCCACTACCGACTTTGGCCACTCCAATCCAAAGCATGATGGAACCTCCACCAAATTCTATGGTGGGCAGTAAATTTTTTTTCTTGGAATGTTGTGTTATTTTTGCAGCCAACAAACATCCTTTGTTGTGACCAAACAACTCAATGTTTGTTTCATCACCTTGGATTTGTGCTGCAGATCCATCAAAGGTGTGTATCAGTCTAGCATCACACCAAACTGCACCAACAGTAAAAAATGGAGGCGCTATCAAATAAATTGATTGGATGCAGTTGTCTATAAAGTTCAAGGCTTATTGTTGTCACCAAACCAGTTTTATGTCCTAATAAATCAGTGTTAAGTAGTATTCAAGTCAATTAAATTACAGGACTTCGGCTCTTGAGGAATGCAGTGTGAGACTCCTGGTTTAGATGTTTAGATGCTCACACTTTATCAGCAACTATTTTCTGAAATATTTTAGATCTGTAAGGAAGATTTAAGATAGGTGTGATACAGGTCTGTAATTGATCTTGATGGAGAGAGAAGGTTTTTGAAGTAAATGTTTAATTACATCAACTTTAAAACCCTAGGATACATCAGGGTAGGAAGGTGGTGTTTTAGTGCATCAGTTACAACAAACAAGACAGTTTAGTCATGTTTGTCTTAACTCCTTAATCATATGTAGTAATCTTAACATAGGTTACCACTGGCATCAGGTGTCAATGATTCCATAAGTCTTTTCACTATGTCTCTATAGGGCAAGGGTCAGTCATTAACCCAAATTCTTTATGTTGCTCCAACAGGCTGCCAATGCTGGATTTGTTGCTGACTGGTCTGCAGACTTTGGTTCGATGTCAGCAAATGGAGATGTTGCTTCAGCTACAGTCCCAGTTGCGTCAGGAACTCTGGCTGACATGCCAGAGGGGGAGCAGGTCGGTGTTCAGGGTGGAATTGAGTGCTGGCCCCAGGTGGAAAGCTCACTACCAGGTGGAGACACAACTGCTGTCCAGGACAGTGAGCCCAGAGACGAGGGAGATGAGGTTAGCAGCTGGGAAACCCTGACTCACTCCAACCTTCATCCATCTACAGCTAGTAATGCTAAAGATGAGACTGACCAGATAGAAATATCCAGTGAAGACGTGGCGCTGGAAAATCGTAGAAAATCTACTCCAGGACTTCTCTTCACCAATGAGTTTGGTGAAGAGATTGAGGATGGCACAGGCGACAGAAGAGATAAGAGGTCGAGGTCTCTGGATGGGTCTGGGTCCGAGTATGAGACAGCTGAAGAATGGGCTGATGGTGGCCAGGGTGGAGGCTGGGTGAGTGCAGATGATGACCTATCTAACGAATACCAACTCCCTGGGAACAATGTGGAGAACCAGGAAGGTGAAACAGATAGAAATGAATTGGAAAAACAAAGCCACCCAGCATCACTTTGTAAAAATACATCTGAAAGAGTAGGATGGGAACATGAAGAGCTGTCTGCCAAAACAGTTGATTATGACCCTGCTGAGCTGGATTCATTTCTGTTTGGAGAATCGCAGGGTGGAGTTAAATCGGATCCATTCCCAGAGTCGCAGGGTGGAGTAGGGTTTGATTCGGATCCGTTCGCAGAGTCGCAGGGTGGAGTTGAATCGGATCCGTTCACACAATCACAGGGTGGAGTTGGGTTTGAATCGGATCTGTTCACAGAGTCGCAGGGTGGAGTTGAATCTGATCCGTTCGCAGAGTCGCAGGGTGGAGTTGGTTGAATTGGATCCGTTCGCAGAGTCGCAGGGTGGAGTTGGGTTTGAATGGATCCATTCGCAGAGTCGCAGGGTGGAGTTTGAATCTGGGTCCGTTCGCAGAGTCGCAGGGTGGAGTTGGGGTGAATCGATCCGTTCGCAGAGTCGCAGTGGTGGGTTGAATCGGATCCGTTCACAATCCAGGGTGGAGTTGGGTTTGAATTCGGATCTGTTCCAGAGTCGCAGGGTGGAGTTGAATCTGATCCGTTCGACAGAGTCGCAGGGTGGAGTTGGGTTTGAATTGGATCCTGTTCGCAGAGTCGCAGGGTGGAGTGGTTTGAATCGGATCCATTCGCAGAGTCGCAGGGTGGAGTAGGGTTTGATTCGGATCCGTTCGCAGAGTCGCAGGGTGGAGTTGGGTTTGAATCGGATCCATTCGCAGAGTCGCAGGGGGGAGTTGAATCTGATCCGTTCGCAGAGTCACAGGGTGGAGTTGGGTTTGAATCTGATCCGTACGCAGAGTCGCAGGGTGGAGTTGAATCGGATCCGTTCACACAATCACAGGGTGGAGTTGGGTTTGAATCTGATCCGTACGCAGAGTCGCAGGGTGGAGTTGAATCGGATCCGTTCACACAATCACAGGGTGGAGTTGGGTTTGAATCGGATCCATTTGCAGAGTTGCAGGGTGGAGTTGGGTTTGAATCGGATCCGTTCGCAGAGTCGCAGGGTGGAGTTGGGTTTGAATCGGATCCGTTCGCAGAGTCGCAGGGTGGAGTTGGGTTTGGATCTGAAACATTTGCTAAAACCCAGCTTAAAGACAACATGGGTGTTTCTGGGTTCGACCGATTTGCTGGGACTTTAGGGAACTGCAGTGTTGTGGTTGGTGAAATTACTGAATGTGGGCAGAATTCAGACCATTTTGCTAACAGCTGTCCAACAGCTGCCTCAGGAACTGAAGAGCCACTTTCCAACACCTTGGTTTATAGTGGCAGACATGACTTCAACTCTACTGTCACTTACCCAAACTACATGTGTGGAACTGCAGCAGAGGGAAAGAAAGAAGTTACCAAACCCAGATATCACAAAGAGCAAGAAAATTCAGATATGTCCGAAGATGAGGCTGCAAACCGGAGATTGGGAAAGTTGTACCAAGAGCTAGATACAGGAAAGGAAGAGGTACTTTACCTTCCTTCTTCCTCCTCCAGTATGGTAGACTAGTGTACAGTAGTAAATAGGTCAATACAAGTCCATTCCTTTCTTTTACCCTTTCACAGACTAAGGAACTGAATCAAATATTTGTAGGACCAGGATCCCAGTCTGAGCTCCTTTTCATCCTATTTCCTGTCTCTAAAAGTCTTCTATTGGTACCGTCATACCCATTTTACAATCAAACCATCTTTTAACCTCAGCTAGCTTCATACCCCAAAAACTATCTCTGAAATTTAATTTGGGAGACTGTTGATTTAATTGACATTTAAAGGTCACTAAATCAATGGTGAAGTGATGAAGAAAGGACAGGTTTCAGATATTTATCAATTCTGCTTATTGAACTCTGTGTTCAATGCATATTACATGGAGACTTTCATTACTTCAGTGTTAATTACTCTGTACAGTTTTAAATATTTTTTTCAAATGTTTTTATCTTATTTCACATTAATAGTAACATGATTTTTTATGATCACACAATGTTTTATCTTCAGGAGAACAGACATCAGATAGTGAGCTTTGTATTTGACAGAAGTAACTTTTAAAGAGGACTGACCCATCCAGCATATAGATCAAAATATCCTAGTAGCATAAAAGATCAGCTGCTTCCTCCTTTCCTAGTGTTTGTTAGTCTGTCCTCATTTCACTCTTTAGTCCTTATCCCTGATTTATGTTAAGAATTATTGCTTACGATTAACTTATTTTCTGTTTTTGTTTCATGCAACCTTCAGGATGCTGCAGCTCCATCCTTTTTTACAGATTTCGATAAGATGGTGAGTTTCTCAACATTAGTTTATTTGTAAAATAAACACATAAATGTTTATTTTTGTTTCTGAGACAAATGGCTTTTCTTCCTTAAATATAAAAAAGTGTTTGTTATGAGTCTTGAGTTGGTAGAGATTAGCTTGTTTCGTCATTTAGCCTTTGAAGGTTAAAATTAGAAGAGACTGTTTTTGTGGATGTGGAAGTTTTACTTAAGACTTATTGCCGGAGAAGTCTTTAAATCATGTCAACTTAGAAAGAGTTACTTCTTCGGATCCTTGGGCTGATTTATGTGGAACCTCAGGTAGCAGAGTGAGTGACTGAACTCAAAAAGTGTTTCTCTGCTGAAGAATGAGAGTGAATCAACAGAAGAAGTTCCTGGAGCATCACTGACACAAACAGCCAATGAATTCAAAGAGGCTACAGCACCCTCTGCTGGAGAACAGTGTGCGAGTCCATCTCTTCCTGCTGATGAAGACTTTGAACAGCAGCCTCTGGAAGCTCCAGCTTCCCCTGCTGGTATAGTCCAAGAACATGAGGCTCCTACTGATGATGAAGAGGACGACAAACCTTCAGAGAATCAGCAGGAGGAAGAGCCAGCTGTGAGTAGAAATGCTCCGAAACCAATTAATGCCATCATCATCATCATCATCATCATTCATCATCATCATCATCTTCATCATCATCATCATCAATCTGATCATCATCATCATAGGTTCCTTCTTGATCAGCAACCTCAGCGTTGATATTCTTCACCAGAACATTTAGATCTTCCAACTCTGTTCCTTCTCTTGTTAACCTTTTCATTGATT
Source organism: Poecilia picta (assembly GCA_033032245.1). Taxonomy (NCBI): domain Eukaryota; kingdom Metazoa; phylum Chordata; class Actinopteri; order Cyprinodontiformes; family Poeciliidae; genus Poecilia; species Poecilia picta. The sequence goes on along the minus strand of CM065369.1, from coordinate 30,762 downwards.
TTTGTTTCATTTGTTGTGTTTCTCTCCAAAGGCTAAAGCTGGAAGTCCGGAGAAGTCAGAGTCTGCTGAGGTTTGTTAAATCAATTACTTTTCATATTTCTTGTTACATTTTCACTAATTAGTCTTTTTAACATCCATCCATCCATCCATTTTCCTACACCCTTGTCCCTTGGTGGGGTCGGGAGGGTTGCTGGTGCCTATCTCCAGCTAGGGGTTCCGGGCGAGAGGCGGGGTCAGGGGTCACCCTGGACAGGTCGCCAGTCTGTCGCAGGGCAACACAGAGACACACAGGACAAACAACCATGCACACACACACTCACACCTAGGGGCAATTTAGACAGACCAATTAACCTGTCAGTCATGTTTTTGGACTGTGGGAGGAAACCGGAGTACCCGGAGAAAACCCACCATGCACAGGGAGAACATGCAAACTCCATGCGGAAAGGCCGGGGCCGGGAATCGAACCCAGAACCTTCTTGCTGCAAGGCAACAGCTCTACCAACTGCACCACTGTGCAGCTCTCTTTTTAACATTTTCTGTTAAATATAATTCTGTTCATTTATTCACAACAAATGTCTTCTCAAGGCCTTTTACAAAGCAAAGATTGTTTCAATTCAACCACTCTTACATTACATTTGACCACAGTTATCAAACAGTGCAGGATGCTCAATTAATTATTCAAAGTAGATTAAAAAAATTCTGTTTTACTAAACCCAGCAGATTGCATTGATTTGTTGACTTGCAGTACAATTCCTACTGACCACCAGGGGGCAACAATCACTTGCGTTATGATTAGATTACAGCAGTCCCTCATACCAGGCATGCCATAAACATGAATACGTAGACGCCTCAAGGAGCGGGTCGGCCCGTTGGTACCAAACGTCACAGCGCTGCCATATTGAATGGGGCGCATCTGCCAGGAAGCTAATAAATGGACGGAACTTCATAAAGCACCGTGCTACAAAGTCACACCCTCTCTCTCTCTCTCTCTCTCTCTCTCGCACACACACACACACTAATATATTTGACAATCTAAGAAAGCACCAAAGAACATTTTTAACTTTTTGATATGTTTTTTTAGTTTTCTGAATAAAGAGCACAATGTTGGCATTTGATTCAACTAATTCTGAGAAGTTGTTTTTATATTCCCGGATAGCAAAATATGAGTGAATCAACATATGGTTAGGCAGAAAGATTGAAGCCTGACATTGAAACGATATTGAAAGCTGTCGGTGACTCACTTTTTGAAGCAACGTTTCAAACGCAACTGATGATAGCAATGTTGATTCAACCATCTGAATGTGGATCTAAATGTACATTTGGGTTGACTTTTTATTGAATCAAAGTTAAGGAATCAATATTGATTTATATCCATTTTTTTATTTGATAGGTCTACATCAGAACATACTATTAAAAGTTTCTTGACTGGTGTTAAACACTCAGAATTGTTGGCTGATGATGGGTATCATGTCGTTCAAAATTATGTTACATTAACATATTTCCAAAAATATGTGTACACAAACTTAAAAAATGGCATGGCATTAACAATACATTTTATTTAGGATAGTAGACATAGATCTGTAAACATATTTGACTCATTTTTAATTATCAGAACAACAGCCTGTTGTCCATGAAAAACCATGAGGTTCAGCTTTGTACTGGATGTCCAAGTACAGGAAACTTGTAGTGTTTTCCTGTATGAACCAGGGGAACAGAACAATTTGGGGTAACTCAGGTTTGACTCTGGTTGGCATCACTTTGGTTCCTTGATGGCTTCCTCCTGTTCTGGTGCATAATGAAGACGCTTCTTGACAGTTTTGCTGTATTCCTGGTCAGTCGGCTTTGGGTCAAACTGCTGAGCAGCAGCTGAAAAACAAAAAGATAAGAGGAAGGAAGACGATAAACATTTTGAAAAGTTTTGCAACACACAATGTAAAAAGGGGGAGGTGGACCACTCACTGTTGGTAGTGACTGTAGATGTTTTTGTCTCAACACATTATGCACAAACAGTAATATTTACAGATAAATAAGATGATGTACAGAAAGCGTTACAACCCACTGTTCTCAACATATAGAGCTGAATTTAAACATGATAAACCTGATCAATAAAAGCCTCAATAATCCTCTCAGGTAAGTGATATTAGCTTTTATTATCGTTTTCCCTCGAGTTAGTTATAATATTAGATTAGAAGATAATAGAAGATATAATATTAAAATGTTTTAAAAATTTTGCTAGAGCTTTTGATTTTTTGTCAGGGTCCTTGAGATGACGCTGGATGTCTCTCAGGTATAGAAACTCTGTTTCCAGCAAACTGTCTGACAGAGAGCCAGCCCAGGTCCAGATAATTAATTACCATAGCAACGGGTCCCAGAGGCAGTGCTAGTCTCACAAACAGGCGCAGAGGCAGGTCTCACAATGCATTGTGGGAAGAATAAATATTTCCTGTGACTACTCTTATTTTTCTTACATAAAATTATTATTTCTCTGGATTTTTGAGTGTGAATTAAAATACCTAGTATGAACTACCGATTGTCTTTACGTTTTTTATTTTGGAACGTGAGTGAGAACCAATGTGCGAAGCTTAGTCCTGGACAGAATTTTACTGTGTATCAGGTTCAGCCCTTGTACTGTAGCGGTGAAGCAGGGCAGCCATAGCATTGTGGTGATGGAGGTTAGGGTGAAGCTCCAGCTCAGATCCTCACTGACCTGTCCTGAAAATTCTTCGCTCTTTAACACACTTCCCTTCTAACAGCAGTTTCTCATTAGAAAACCTACACAGTGTGACAAAAGTTAGCTAAGCTAAGAAAATTCCAAGCAGCTGTTACTTCAGGCCAAATTAGTTACATAAGAAATATTTCTTTGTTGTTAAGAAGCGATTTTCTGACTGTAAAGTCAGAAAATCTTTCTGATAAAATCATGTTATTTCCTGTCTAACCTGTGAACTGTAATGCCAATGGATCCAGTTTTTAATGTGAAACGGTTGAATCAAGTCCAGCAACATGTGAATTATGAAGCTATAATCGCTCTATTGCCACATTTTGAATGACGGTGACATAACGTAGGACTCAGAACTCAATGAGGCATCTACACATTCATATCTATGGTAGCGACAGTGGACAAAAAAACTCCCCGCTAACAGGAAGAAACTTCTAGCAGAACAAGAACCAGCAGTGAACAAAACCTTGCAGCCTGTTTTAGAGATTAATGCTCCTATAATTTTTTTTTCTGTAAAGATAAACAAAAAATCAGTTTGTGGTCCATTGATGTAAATTAACTTCATGTGGGTTTGACCTAGTAAGAATTAACTCTTTAAATGCCTTCATTTATTTATAAAATATTTGGAGTTGATGGGCAAAAACCATGAAGAATGACATCTTTACTGTCTAGATATGTTCTGACATTAAGGGTCTTTTCAGGTAGACTCGGTTCGATTGGGGACTAAAGGTGCAAACATTTGTTACATTTTCAGAACTGTAGTTCGCATTCACACTGCACTGTGTCAAACGACTTAAACTAACTAAAAACATGTTCCTCCCGTCGCCTCTGGGGGCGTTGCACCAGCAACTACTGAAGAAATCGACACAAAGCCTCTGAAGAAAAGCAGCCCAACTTCCTTCTTCACAAAAAAGTAAACAAATGGAGCGGTGTCACATTTTAGGGTTGTAGGATTTCTTCAATCATTACTGGTTTGGACGTCGCCTGTTAGCCGCTAACACTAGCGACGCTCCTGCAGGCGCCATTTCTGTGCGGTCAGTCTGTCCATTAAACGATGAGCAGGAATCACACAATGATGGCAGCGCCTTTATTTCGTACCCAGTTTCTATAAACATGGCTTAAACTAAAGCTGAGGACATTGCTGATTTTTAAAAAATGAAATGTATATATTCTTGATATAAATCTATACAGTTTGGTTCCAGTCAAGATGCAAGAGAGGACTAAGCAAATTGCTCCTTTATATCTGTGAATAATTTAATATTACATAATCGCTGCTGTTAAAATTAGTTTGTCAAAATGTAATAAACTATTACTCATAAACTTTTTATATACACAGTCCAGTCACATTAATGTGACCACCACGTACTTTCCACTTCAGAGTTAAATAACCAATCACAGAAGGCAGGTGGCAGCACAGTGCAGTTGAGCGTATATAAAGGGTGTGTGTGGGCTTCGGAAAACATTTCAATCGTTGGCGTAATGCAGAAACGAAGCGATTTATCCGACGTCCAAAAGGGCATGATCATTGGCTTTCGGGCCAAGGGTGGAAGCATTTCCGAAACGGCTGAGTTTGTGAACTGTTCGCGTGCCGCCGTGGTAAAAGTGTACCGTGCATGGCAAAATGGGACTGTCCAAAATCAACGACGTGGCAAATGTGGTGCACCACGGGCCATAGATGACAGAGGCGAACGACGGTTGCGGAGATGCGTTCGGGCAGATAGACGGGCTACCGTTGAGCAACTGACCACTAAAATGAACCAAGGGGCTACCACAAGTGTCTCCCAAACCACTATTCAGCGAACATTGCTGCGTCTGGGCCTCCGAAGCGGACGCCTGGTTCGTGCACCTATGCTGACTGGTGTTCATCGACGACGAAGGCTAGAATTTGCACGCCAGTACAGCAGCTGGACGTCCACTGAGTGGCGACAGGTAGCGTTTTCAGATGAATCGTGTTTTATGCTCCATCGGACAGATGGACGTTGGCGTATAAGGCGTGAAACCTCTGAAAGGAACCACCCTGCAACCATTGCAGGAACGGTCCAAGCTGGAGGCGGGAGCATTATGGTCTGGGGAATGTTTTCCTGGCATTCTCTGGGTTCACTGATTATTGTGGAAGGCACGATGGATCAATACAAGTACGCATCTGTCCTTGCGGACCATGTCCACCCCTACATGCGCATTGTTTTTCCTCAGGATGATGGCATCTTCCAGCAGGACAATGCGAGGTGCCATACAGCTGCCAGTGTACGTGCGTGGTTCGAAGAGCACCAGGATGAGTTTACCGTCCTCCCCTGGCCAGCAAACTCACCTGACTTAAACCCAATCGAGCATCTGTGGGACCATCTCGATCGAGTTGTTCGCGCCATGGATCCTCAACCGCGTAATCTAGCGCAGCTGGCCACGGCATTAGAGTCGGCATGGCTCAACATCCCAGAGAAGACCTTCAGGGACCTAAGTGACTCTCTTCCTGCACGTCTCGTAGCAGTTCGCTCTGCGAAAGGTGGTTATTCTGGCTTTTGACAGATGGTCACATTAATGTGACTGGACTGTGTATAAGACATGAAATATTTCACCCTATTTGATGATTATGTTCAAACAAACGAGGCGATTAGTTCAGTTTTTGTCATTGAATGTTTTAACATGAGAGCAGCAGCAGAAGGGAAATAAACAGAAAAATAACTTTAAACCATTTATATTCTGCTTGATCTCAGTGTGGCACACAGACCCGTTGTCATGGCAACCGACACATCTGCAGAGTTATACGTTACCCACAATGCCCTGCACTGTAGTTAGCTTCCTGCTTTTAGAGCGGTCTCCAGTCCAGTTGCATTCTCACTACCTTTAAAACTTTTAAGGGTTCAGAGACCGAGGTTTTCAGAGTTCACATTTTTAGCCCGTTTTTGGAATCACACTCCCCAAGCGAATTACTCTGATTAAAGTGGACTAAACAGGACTGGTGAGACACCTGAAGATGTTCCTTAACTACAAACATGTTAGATGGAGAGATATGCCCAATATTTTAAAATTGGATCAAAATCTCAGTTCACAGTTACAGTAAATCGGTGACAATGCTGTGCATGTGTGAGTAATTTAGTGAGAATTGGGGAAATTTCCAGCAGTTTTATTAGATTTACTCATTTTAAAATCAATGTTACCCTTTATTTCACTGAAATCAATCCGTCAGTTATTTTGAAGTTGAGAATCTCTGTCCTGCTCGTTTGTTAACGAGATAAATAGAATCTGATTGCAATATTTTAAGTGAAGTGTCTGAACAGGTTCCTCTGGCTGATGAGACCAAATCATCTGGAGGTGAGACCGCTGCATCGGTAAGCCCAACTGGACACGGCTCAGGACCAAATCGATAGAAGCATAACTATTAACTTAATAATTCACTATTTAGAAACATCACCTGTCACACAAACATTTTCTCATTTAATCTTAGTATTTCTGTAGCTATTAAAATAAATCCAGCTAATGAGTTTAAAGAAGACTTGAATTTTCATGGTTGATACTGTTTCTATTTTGTCCTTGGATAAATAAACTGTGGAAACTGAACTCTGACTTCTGTACAGGAGAAGATGCCCATCCCCTCTGTAGTGATTGAACCTGCCTCCAGTAACGAAGGTGACGATGACCGAGATGCTGACATCATCTCGCCCACAGCTGTCGGCGATGACGGGGCGACGCCACAAAGCCTCAAACACATGAGTCCATCAGGATTTCCTGATGACTTTCTGTACAAGGCAGGTCTTGTAAGGCAAAGCTGCTACAGTTTTTACCTGTTTGGGATTTAAGTCATTACTTAGATTTTGCTTTCATGCTTCAGGTGGAGACCATTCATGATTTTGAGGCTGCAAATTCAGATGAGCTTGAACTGAAAAGAGGAGATGTGGTTTTGGTGGTGCCTACTGCTTCATTGGAAGATCAAGTAAGAGCAACCAAAGCTGCAAGAAAACAAGCAGTAAGAAATATTTAAACATTCATCCGATTATGATATTTGTGTTGCAGGAGGCAGGCTGGCTAACGGGCGTAAAAGAAAGTGACTGGTCAAACCTTGGTGTTGGTGCACAAAGAGGACTTTTCCCTGAAAACTTTACCCAGCGTTTGAATTAACAGCTTATGTAAGAGATAGAGGAATCTATGAAATATTTATGCAATCTGCCAAGACAGCATGTAGCTGAGCCTGTTCAGTTTCATGAAACTAACATGACAACAGTTCCTTGTCAGCATGAAGTCACCCTGCTGTACCTTCTCTCTGAATTACGTTTCCTTATATTAAAACTAGAAATATTTAATGGAGAATTTTTGCTGAAACACAACATAAAGATAAATTATGTCTACATTTTTTAACTGTGTAAAACTGAGATGATGTGTAGCTGCCTTGCAGCATGTGTTGTAATTAACTTGAAAAATCTGGTCAACTTTGTGCAGTGATCTATTTCAGTGTTTTATGTGTGATATGAAAATAGTAAGTCCTGTATCTTGATTTTAATGGTCATTGTTGCTGTGGTTCTTTAATCACTATTTAATTGTTTAATACATGTTGATGGATGTTTGGTTCTTGTGTGATAAAATGTTTCTGGAATCCTGGTATGAATTATCTGAGGATTTATAGAAATCACTTCAAGCATGATTGAAATGACAGAACCCTCAATGAAAACCCAAGTCAACCTGTTTGTTCAAATGGACAGAAGGAAATAAATATATAAAATTTCATATTGTTGCTATGATTGACAATGTGACTTCAAGACTCAAGTAGATAAAGTAAAATGTCTCCTGTTAGCAAAGTACTGGCTGCGTCTAGACATTTAGGTAATGTAGAAAACTAATCTGTGTAAAAAAACAAATAAAGCATAATTTATAAATCAAGACTGTTGCTTATCTCTCTCCCAGATTGTAGAATCTGACAGATACGCCATTGCAACAACTGATAAATCAGGTGAACAATTGTGAGTTAAAGAAAACTAATTTCAGCTGAAGCTTCATGATTTGCGAGTTTGAGACTGTTGGGAAGAATTATTTATCTGGCTAAATTTAGAAAAACAACGTGGCTCTGTTTTCTTACCGATCCCAGATTCTCTCCCTCTCTCTCGGCCGCATGTGGGGACAGAAACACAACAATGCGTGTTGATGTCACAGAAGTACAGAATTTTAATCCAATCAGAAGAAAGTAAAAGACAGAACAGAGTAATTCAGAAACACAGAGACATACATTTGTTACCTGAGTGGGAAGACAAACATAAAAGTCAAAGACGTCTTTGGAGAAAAGAGCCAGAGCAAAAGCAACAAAGATCAGCTATTTTTCTGAATTGTTTCTCCTGTGCGTAAACTTTTATTCTTGTAGGCGTGTTCTCCTCTTTAGCATATTCAAACAAGGCGTATCTGCTCAACCAACTGGGAGCCGTCTCTGACCGTTTTCGAATGTAGACCCTCCCTGTAATTTGTTCGGAAGATCGGAGACAAGTTTAGATTAGTGGACCCGACTCCCTCGAAATCCTGCTAGACTTATGACTTTTCAGATGTCTAAGGAAAAATAGCTGGAATTCCCTGCTAATCCACCCAAACCGATAAAACGCAGATGTGATCTTTTTAACAAATAATTCAGTCCACTTAAAGGTAAACTGCAGGTCAATGTGCCAGAATAGGTTATAAACTCAAACTATAATCAGGCCATTTCACTAAATCAGGTTACCTCCTATAACCTGGAGATCCTTTTTAGTTTTAATTTATTTCCTTCCACTCTCTGGCTTCATGCCTTCTAAGCAAGGAGAAACAAATTAAGGCATTTTCACAAATAGCTGTGAAGCTCTGGTCTTTCTCCCCCGCTCTTCCAGGAACATATCTTTAATTCTGTATTTTAATCCAATAAAGGGTTATCTCCAGAAAGTAATATGTCTTTTGCTCTGTTATTCTCTCCAAAGTCCTCTCCCGATGTTTCATTAAAACAATATTTAAACAGATAGAAAATAATCAGGAACAATTCCTGTTTTCTAATGTAATCTATAAACAGAGCTTCCTGTTTGCTGCATTGGAGATGAAGACGGTGCAATCAGGAATGCAGAGCTGCATCAAACTTTAACTGGAACTGCAGAAAAACAACAAAAGCAAATGTTGAATTGTTAATGCATGTCACCATGAGAAAAGCCTACTGAGTTTTGCAGAACTCGTTTAGTGTTGGAAGGCCAGGGGATGATCTGGGTCAGGTTGGCTCACCCCCCCCCCCCCCCCGCCCCCAAGAGAAATAGTTTAGTCTTATGTTGACAATGTTCTATTCAATAATTAATCAGTTAAAATGTTTAATTTATTTGACTGGTGTAGTAAAACGTTCAGTTTTTGATGTTTTAGTGTTGTAATTGCTCTTTTGTGTGTACTAAAAGTTCAGTATGACTTTAAAATGTGTTGTTGCAATTAAAGTTTTTGTCCTGTTCTGCTGATAATTTTCCCCCATTTTTTCCTTCTGGCCCTGGAAACAAGACGGTTGACCAACCATGGTACAGAATGTTTTCAACTTTGGCTTTGACCGTTTGTAAAATGTTTGGTGAAAAGGCCAAAGCAGCTGACCTTCCTTGCAGTGGAGGACATTTTGTGTGAGTTCAACCCAAAAAAGTTCTTCTTTGTGCTTCTTGCTATTCCTTTTATCGTCCTCTAGATTGAGGCATTGCCATGTCAGGTGGAATCTGGATCGCTGTGGCAGCTATTTTCAACTTTAGCATTGCTTCCTGTTGAATAAAGATGTCCCAAATGAAACACACTGAAGTCTGTGGGTTAGAGCTGAGAAAATGGAACATATTAAGAGGACCGATTCCTTTTGAAAGATACTGTAAATGTCATGTTTGGTTCCAGTTTCTTTACCGACATACAGAACACCACCAGGAGAACAGATAAATAAAGTTTATTTCAACAATGATGAGAATGTGAGAATCTGAATCTGGTCCTTGGGAGGGGCTACTGGGCTCATCTAATTTCTTAAGGGTAGTGAGAGGAAAATGGTGAGTTCAATGTCGTTGGAAAAATGGAATCTTTGAAACATCAGAAAGATCTGACTTGTTTAGAAGGAGACTTTAGCCAAAGAGGAGGTGCTGTGGGCTCCATATGGGCGTTTTTGAAGCCATTCAGGTTCCACTGAGTTCTTGATAGAACGGGTGCTTTGCTGGAGATGAGGTGGCCGTATGCGTTGGTGAGCAGACAGGTAAGTTCAGGTGAGGAGGAGGAGCCTAGCGTCAAGGTGTTGGCAGTCAGCTCCTCATATACTCCAGGATGATTGGCTGATAGATCACAGGTAAACTGGCTGAGTCAGCAGGCACGTTCTCCACAGGTGAGCCTCCAGTCGCCCTCTAGTGGCTGAAAAGGGGAAGCAGCAGGCAGACAGAGAAACAACAATCCCTGTTTCCAATATGCTGGAGTAGTTATTTTATTTAAAAGTTTAATAGGACAGAATCCAAGACTGTTTCATTTTTACCCAACCAAACTTGAAATTTTTTCAAATCTGTTTCTGCTCAACCTGTAAAAGCAATAAACTTATAAAACATAAATGCTCATTATTTCAGAGAAACATGTCAACTTCATATGTGATGTCTTATTGGAATATCTTTATTCATAACTTTAACTGGAAAATGATTTGGACTTTACCAAATATATGATAACTAATAAAGTAAAAGAAGTGTTTCTTAAAATTATTCACAGAATTTACCCATCCAAACTTTTCTACAACGTTTTAACAATAACATGCATATTATTTGCTCTTTTGTGAATGAAAAGCAGATCTTTGATTTATTTTGGCCTTTTCTTGGTTCAATTTTGGAAAAGTATTTTCATTGAGTTCTGCTTCTATTAAACCATATGTCTCCATTTGTTTTGAATATTTATTGTTTTGCTCCATTAACTATCCAAAAACTAAAAAACATTTTTATATTATTAATCTTAATATATACTTAACCAAATGGCACATACATAAATGCCATTACACTAATAAAAAAACACTTCTTTCCATTTTTGGCAATGAGGTCAAATAATATATCAAAACTATTGGAAATTCCACCAATATTAAAGCTATTAAAATTGGCACTTTATGTTCTCTCTAATGTATTTATGTAATACTTGGCTGATGTACTGCCTCAATGTTTGTCGCCCCCTGGTGGTCATTATGTCACTATGCTGTTTTTGTAATATTTTGTATCTCAAGATTATAAACGGACAGAAAAAGACAGATGCATCCTGGAAGGCGTCCCATGTTCATGCTGGAGGAGAGAGAGGAGGGGTTTAAAGCACGCCCCCTGCTGGCAGCCCCATGCATAGCATCATAAAACAACATGGAACTGTACACTTTGAAAATATATACAAATACATGAAAACAGAAATGAAAAATACTTCTACAAATAGATGGGCTGTGATTAATCTTACAGTGTATTACAATAACATAATTGAATATATATACATTGATATCTTCTTTAATTAATATCATGCAGTGTTGTAATATAATAAAATTCATAATTTGTTATAAGATAAATGTGTTTTTTTATTATTAATATTTGTCAGTCTGTTTCATTTGATTAGGTTTTGATGTGGCTGGGCTTGTTTGGAGTTTAATTTTCAATGACAGTCCTATGCTGCCATCTAGTGGAGGGTTAGGGATATAGGATGAAACCCACTTGCACATTAGAGCAAACAAAATAAACAAAAAATGGTAGGGGGACAATCTTGGCCCAGAGAACATGTGGAAGGCGCCTCACATACCCTCCAAGTTTGGTCGGTGTGGCTCCTTCCCTTCACACAGCTGCCATTGACCTCCATTCATTTGAAGAATTGCTCACTCAAAACAATTCCAAAATTATGTTTTATTTGATTTGATTTGTCTTCAAACTCAGGTTTTAAGACAGAAATCACAGCTCAGATTCAAATCTCCTCTCTGAGCTTCTGCTAATGTGCCAATAATGTGTGTACGTCAGAAATTATCTTTAAAATGTCTCAGCATTTCCCACAATGCATTGCATAGTGGGGCTTCAAATTGTAGCTTGTAATTCAACTGTTTTTGCTGAAAACCGTAACAAACCATATACTGTTGTGATCAGAATGAGCTCAGCTGTTAAACTGGATGAATTCAAATGAATTTGGAAACATGTAGAAAATCGGCACCATGACTCAGAATGGGGTGCATTTTGTTGAACTGCTGCCTGCTGATCATAGAGGACACATCCCATGGTGGCAGCTTTGGTAGTTAATGTGGTTGGATCACATAATGCTAAGCATTCTAGAGGTCTTGCGGTGTATGATGGCACTAGAATGATTCTTTACTCATACTGGGGTGATGAATCCTAGCAGGTGCCTGGAGACCTGCTGCAGCTGGTCCAGGTTCTCTTTCCTTGGGAGGATGGCTGTGTGGTGACACTTTGCTATGGCTGTTTTGTTCATTCCTCTAGGTGGCACTGTAGCATGGGGAGCTGTAACAACATGGTGGAGATCTGCTGGTGCACAGTTCATGTTTCCTAGCTTGGCAAAGGTGAGTCGGTTCCCCACCAGCAGACTGTCGGGACTCAACCCACACCAGACCAAGAGAATCAACGGAGAACGCTTCTGCTTCCTGGGCATGCTAGTTCCACCTTGCGGTGTTAACGGATAGCGTGTTTTTGAAACCAGGGGCGCGGTACGTATCTGCCTTCCCAGGTTCCGCCTATAGGAACAGCACATGGGAAGGTGACTCTAGGACTCAGGGTCTTAAATGCAGTCCAGTCTTCTATGAGGAATAGCCTCACACAAGCACAACATGCACACAAACTGGAATTCTGTCTTCAATCTTCCAGCTCCACTCTAACTGCAAAAGGAAAGAATGTTAATTTCAGGAAATCTTCAGACTTAAAGATCTGCTTACCAGCTTTAACCTCCTAAGACCTGAGCTCTTTGTATTAAATCCTTTGATTTTTGCGATTAGTCCCATCAGCCCAAACAAAAAATTTGTTTTACATGAAGTTGAGAAAAATTATACCCATATGAGGACACAATATAAATTTCAGACAATATTCTCACATTTTATTGTAATCCAAAACCTCTTTAGTTTCTGTTCACATTAGCATTGTTTGAGTTCAGAAACAAAATGATACACAGCAGTTGTGACTGTTTCAGCAATGTGGCCTATTCAAAGTATTATTAATGGGTATGGGAAGACATAGGTCCTTAAATAAAATCACTCAAAGTAAATTGCATTTCTGCTGTTGTAAACAGTTAATTTTAATTTCTGAATATGACACTTGAAACATTTAATTCAGTCTTGATCTACTTCAAACTCTTTTTTCCCCTTATGGGCTCATGCTCACACTTATCTGTAAACAGATTTGTACGAAGAGCACCTTGCAAATAAAACTGCTCAATTTTTTCTGATGTGCTTTTTCTTGGGATTTTAGTTTTTTGTTTTCTGTAGTGAGTTTCATGTTTTGTCCTCCCCTTGATTGTTCCCAGGTGTGACTCATTCCCTGGTTATCCTCCCTCTTTATTGAAACCCACCTGTGTTCTTTGTTCCTTATCGGGCCCTTTAAGTTGTAGTTCCAGTCAGTCATTTATCATATGTTCTTTGTTAGCCAGTGCTACCAGTGTGAGAGCTTTACCATCTGCTTGAGTGGATGGTAAAACACTATTGATGGTTCCAAAACAAAAGTGTTTTACTATTGTGGATAGCTTTCATTAAAAAACTCTTTTCATCCATCTTTCAACCTGGTCCTCTGACATCTTCCTCAATGCACCCCAATCCAATTCCTGACACTTGTACTCTGCTTTGCATTTTTCAAGTTTGCCACCTTTTGGCATATGGGCATTAGCTGTTCTGTGGACTGATAGGGTTAGGGTTAGGATAAGGGATGAAAGCCAGAAAAATCATGACTCAGAATGGGTCATGATTTAGGGTTAGGGTTAGGGTTAGGGTTAGGGGGTTAGGGTTAGGGGAAACAAGATTTAAATTCTGTCGCCGTAGGCGACAGAATTTATAATGCACAGTCCATCACTGTTCCTGGTCTCCCAGAATTCCGACCCGATTTAAATTACACTTATAATTGTCCGTCTGATATTAACTGGAAAGATTAAAAGATTAGATTATACTGGGGATCAAAAATTAGGATGAGGCAATAGGGTTAAAATAGGTTAGGGTTAGGGTTAGGGTTAGGGTTAGGGTTAGGGTTAGGGTTAGGATAAGGGATGAAAGCCAGAAAATCATGTGGCTCACTCAAAATATCTCAAAAAGTAAAAAAGCTGGGGGTGTGATACTTGGTCCACAGACACCTCTAGAGGTCCCCTACAAGCTATTAAAATTTGGTGGGTGTGGCTTGTTCCCTTATGGTAGCTGCCATTGACTCCCATTGATTGAAAAAAGTGGCTCACTCAAAATAACTCAAGAACCGTAAGGACTCATGGGCTGAAACCTGGTCCCTATTAGTCCCCCCTAGGGCCCCACCTGCCCACCGAGTTTGGTGGCTCTAGCCCCTCCCCTTCCTATAGCTGCCATAGACTCCCATTCATTTTCGGTGATGTCATAGGAAGGTCATAGCGATCTGGGGGTGGTACCTACGTGCTCAGGGGCTCCCCCCGAGTCCGTAGATGTAGTGTTCATCTTGATTCATTGACCTTCAAAAATTGGTGAAAATGCACTAAGTGTCGTCCTTGGGCCTTACTGTGGGGACCTTACCAGAGTGCGTTTTGGAGCCCCCTGAGTCGATTGGAGGTACTGCCACGGGTAGTTTTTTGGAAATTCATGTGGACACAACTTCCCCATACTTGGTCCAATCTCAACAGGAGTGGTACCTACGTGCTCAGGAGAGTCCCCTGAGTGCGCAGATACCCATATTGTGGCACTTTGCCAACTTTGGAAAAATTACAAAAATTGACCCAAGTACTTGGTATGAAAAAATTCCTTCATAATAGCATGTTTCATAACTCTTGATAGGAAGGTCCTAGCGACTTGGGATTACGTTCTCCGTGCTCAGGAGCGCCCCCTGAGTCCGTAGGTATAAGGTTCATCATGGTTCTTTGAGGTTAGGGTCAGGGTTAAGTTTGGGTCAGGGTTAGGTTTGGGTTGGGTTTGGGTTAGGGTTAGGGGTTAGGGTTAGGGTTGGGGTTGGGTTAGGGTTGGGGTTGGGGTTTGGGGTCAAGGCTGAGAATCTGAGATCCAAGAGGCTGGATCCCATCTTCATCCCCTCTCCCCCTCTCCCCCCTCCCCAGATGCACGGGCACGTTCTGTCTGGAGGTGTCCCCGGAGACTATCTCTCATTCAGGCCCCTGGGGATTCTGGTGTCCAGCCTGCGGATCCAGAGCCTTTCAGCTCTTCTCCTCTGGGCTGGAGACCAAGCTGGATTGCATTCCAGCACCAGAGCAGAGACAGAGGTCCAATTGTGTCTGATGAAGTGTTGAGTTAAAGGCACATGAGTCTTTTTTTGCTTTTGGATATTATGTCTATGCTGGACGAAACGGGTGAGGAGGGTGTTTCCCGTCTCGCCCACATAATTGATTTTACAGATTTTGCATGTAATCAAATAAACACAATTTTTTAATTTGGGGTGTCCTAATTGATCTAATTTGAAAATTGTGTTATTGAATTTGTTTTGTACCCAACTCAACTGTTTGAAAAATCCACTCTGACCTTTGACCTGAGGCCTCTCCAGAGGTTTGACTTCAGCTTTAACGAGGAAATCCCTCAAATTCTTGTTTCTTTTGTAGGCCGCAATTATTTTGTAGTTTTGGAGTAAAGAAGTTTCTGATTGGAATTTAGTAAAATTCTGTTTGATATTATATACAAATCGGCCTGCTGAAGTGGTGAAGGTCGTGATCAGAGGAATCATCGGGGATGAATCGGAGGGTCTGGACTCCAAGAAGTTTTTCCTACATGCCCTTAGGAAAGTTCTGGAATACCCTCTCTTGGAAAGTGCAGAAAACAGGATCTTAACGGCCTCCTCAAAGTCTGTTTTCTGCGTACATATTCTATGGAATCTGAGGAGTTGTGATTTAATGAGCCCGGCATAAGTGTGCCTGGGATGATAACTAGTTTTAAATAATAAGGCATGTGTGTCTGTTTCTTTGAAAAAAACTTTAATATCCAATTTGTGTGATGTGTCAAAATTTGGACCTTTGAATGTTGTTGTGTCCAGAAAATCTACGGCTTTATTGCTAGTAGTGGACTTGACTGTTATGGATGGATTATGTGTATTTAGGTGCTGGAGGAATTCCTCAAATTCTGCTTCCGAGTGAGTCCAGACCCCCCAGATGTCATCCAAGTACCTGTAATAAAACAGGGGGGTCTTTCTGCAAGTGTTCAGGGCACCCTCTCCCAATCAGCCATGAATATGTTTGCATATGCAGGTGCAAACTTTTTACCCATGGCTGTGCCCTTCACTTGCAGGAAGAAATTGCCATCAAACACAAAGTCATTCCTTTTCAGGTTGATTTCCAGCAACTGTATAAGTTCACGATCTGGCCTCCTCGAATCTGGATGTTTCAAAAATGTTTTTTTAATGCAACTAATTCCTTCATCTATGTCAATATTGGTGTACAAACTGTCGATGTCAATGGTAAATAAAATAGAGTCCTGAGGTAGAGAAACTAATTTGACTTTTTCAATAAAATCATATGTATCTTTAACATAGCTTTTGTGTATAATGGACAGAGGGTATAAATAATAATCAATGAACTCAGCTGTGTTGTATGTTTCGCTCCCACAGTCTGAGACAATTGGCCTTCCAGGTGGGATCTCATTTTTCTTGCTCCAAGCTTCTCTTTTTTTGTGGATTTTAGGGAGCAAGTAGAACCTCCTGGCTCTGGGTTCAGGAGGCCCAAGCAGGTAAGTTTTTTGTTTGGCATTAATAAATTTCTTTTTGTGCAAATTTTGTATTATTTTGGTTATTAGGGGGGCAGTGTCTTTATAAATTGGAGCTTCTAATTTCTTATAATATGTTTCATTATATAATTGTTTGTAGCCCTCCCATAAATATTGTTCTCTATCCATTATCACAATAGCACTGCCTTTATCAGCAGGTTTAATTATAATATTTTTGTTATCAATTAATTCTTTAAGTGCTTTGGTTTAGGGTTAGGGTTAGGGTTAGGGTTAGGGTTAGGGGTTAGGGTTAGGGGTTAGGGTAGGGTTAGGGGTTAGGGTTAGGGTTAGGGGTTAGGGTTAGGGTTAGGGTTAGGGTTAGGGGTTAGGGTTAGGGTTAGGGGTTAGGATAAGGGATGAAAGCCAGAAAATCATGTGGCTCACTCAAAATATCTCAAAAAGTAAAAAAGCTGGGGGTGTGATACTTGGTCCACAGACACCTCTAGAGGTCCCCTACAAGCTATTAAAATTTGGTGGGTGTGGCTTGTTCCCTTATGGTAGCTGCCATTGACTCCCATTGATTGAAAAAAGTGGCTCACTCAAAATAACTCAAGAACCGTAAGGACTCATGGGCTGAAACCTGGTCCCTATTAGTCCCCCCTAGGGCCCCACCTGCCCACCGAGTTTGGTGGCTCTAGCCCCTCCCCTTCCTATAGCTGCCATAGACTCCCATTCATTTTCGGTGATGTCATAGGAAGGTCATAGCGATCTGGGGGTGGTACCTACGTGCTCAGGGGCTCCCCCCGAGTCCGTAGATGTAGTGTTCATCTTGATTCATTGACCTTCAAAAATTGGTGAAAATGCACTAAGTGTCGTCCTTGGGCCTTACTGTGGGGACCTTACCAGAGTGCGTTTTGGAGCCCCCTGAGTCGATTGGAGGTACTGCCACGGGTAGTTTTTTGGAAATTCATGTGGACACAACTTCCCCATACTTGGTCCAATCTCAACAGGAGTGGTACCTACGTGCTCAGGAGAGTCCCCTGAGTGCGCAGATACCCATATTGTGGCACTTTGCCAACTTTGGAAAAATTACAAAAATTGACCCAAGTACTTGGTATGAAAAAATTCCTTCATAATAGCATGTTTCATAACTCTTGATAGGAAGGTCCTAGCGACTTGGGATTACGTTCTCCGTGCTCAGGAGCGCCCCCTGAGTCCGTAGGTATAAGGTTCATCATGGTTCTTTGAGGTTAGGGTCAGGGTTAAGTTTGGGTCAGGGTTAGGTTTGGGTTGGGTTTGGGTTAGGGTTAGGGGTTAGGGTTAGGGTAGGGTTAGGGTTGGGGTTGGGTTAGGGTTGGGGTTGGGGTTTGGGGTCAAGGCTGAGAATCTGAGATCCAAGAGGCTGGATCCCATCTTCATCCCCTCTCCCCCTCTCCCCCCTCCCCAGATGCACGGGCACGTTCTGTCTGGAGGTGTCCCCGGAGACTATCTCTCATTCAGGCCCCTGGGGATTCTGGTGTCCAGCCTGCGGATCCAGAGCCTTTCAGCTCTTCTCCTCTGGGCTGGAGACCAAGCTGGATTGCATTCCAGCACCAGAGCAGAGACAGAGGTCCAATTGTGTCTGATGAAGTGTTGAGTTAAAGGCACATGAGTCTTTTTTTGCTTTTGGATATTATGTCTATGCTGGACGAAACGGGTGAGGAGGGTGTTTCCCGTCTCGCCCACATAATTGATTTTACAGATTTTGCATGTAATCAAATAAACACAATTTTTTAATTTGGGGTGTCCTAATTGATCTAATTTGAAAATTGTGTTATTGAATTTGTTTTGTACCCAACTCAACTGTTTGAAAAATCCACTCTGACCTTTGACCTGAGGCCTCTCCAGAGGTTTGACTTCAGCTTTAACGAGGAAATCCCTCAAATTCTTGTTTCTTTTGTAGGCCGCAATTATTTTGTAGTTTTGGAGTAAAGAAGTTTCTGATTGGAATTTAGTAAAATTCTGTTTGATATTATATACAAATCGGCCTGCTGAAGTGGTGAAGGTCGTGATCAGAGGAATCATCGGGGATGAATCGGAGGGTCTGGACTCCAAGAAGTTTTTCCTACATGCCCTTAGGAAAGTTCTGGAATACCCTCTCTTGGAAAGTGCAGAAAACAGGATCTTAACGGCCTCCTCAAAGTCTGTTTTCTGCGTACATATTCTATGGAATCTGAGGAGTTGTGATTTAATGAGCCCGGCATAAGTGTGCCTGGGATGATAACTAGTTTTAAATAATAAGGCATGTGTGTCTGTTTCTTTGAAAAAAACTTTAATATCCAATTTGTGTGATGTGTCAAAATTTGGACCTTTGAATGTTGTTGTGTCCAGAAAATCTACGGCTTTATTGCTAGTAGTGGACTTGACTGTTATGGATGGATTATGTGTATTTAGGTGCTGGAGGAATTCCTCAAATTCTGCTTCCGAGTGAGTCCAGACCCCCCAGATGTCATCCAAGTACCTGTAATAAAACAGGGGGGTCTTTCTGCAAGTGTTCAGGGCACCCTCCTCCCAATCAGCCATGAATATGTTTGCATATGCAGGTGCAAACTTTTTACCATGGCTGTGCCCTTCACTTGCAGGAAGAAATTGCCATCAAACACAAAGTCATTCCTTTTCAGGTTGATTTCCAGCAACTGTATAAGTTCACGATCTGGCCTCCTCGAATCTGGATGTTTCAAAAATGTTTTTTTAATGCAACTAATTCCTTCATCTATGTCAATATTGGTGTACAAACTGTCGATGTCAATGGTAAATAAAATAGAGTCCTGAGGTAGAGAAACTAATTTGACTTTTTCAATAAAATCATATGTATCTTTAACATAGCTTTTGTGTATAATGGACAGAGGGTATAAATAATAATCAATGAACTCAGCTGTGTTGTATGTTTCGCTCCCACAGTCTGAGACAATTGGCCTTCCAGGTGGGATCTCATTTTTCTTGCTCCAAGCTTCTCTTTTTTTGTGGATTTTAGGGAGCAAGTAGAACCTCCTGGCTCTGGGTTCAGGAGGCCCAAGCAGGTAAGTTTTTTGTTTGGCATTAATAAATTTCTTTTTGTGCAAATTTTGTATTATTTTGGTTATTAGGGGGGCAGTGTCTTTATAAATTGGAGCTTCTAATTTCTTATAATATGTTTCATTATATAATTGTTTGTAGCCCTCCCATAAATATTGTTCTCTATCCATTATCACAATAGCACTGCCTTTATCAGCAGGTTTAATTATAATATTTTTGTTATCAATTAATTCTTTAAGTGCTTTGGTTTAGGGTTAGGGTTAGGGTTAGGGTTAGGGTTAGGGGTTAGGGTTGGGGTTGGGTTAGGGTTGGGGTTGGGGTTTGGGGTCAAGGCTGAGAATCTGAGATCCAAGAGGCTGGATCCCATCTTCATCCCCTCTCCCCTCTCCCCCCTCCCCAGATGCACGGGCACGTTCTGTCTGGAGGTGTCCCCGGAGACTATCTCTCATTCAGGCCCCTGGGGATTCTGGTGTCCAGCCTGCGGATCCAGAGCCTTTCAGCTCTTCTCCTCTGGGCTGGAGACCAAGCTGGATTGCATTCCAGCACCAGAGCAGAGACAGAGGTCCAATTGTGTCTGATGAAGTGTTGAGTTAAAGGCACATGAGTCTTTTTTTGCTTTTGGATATTATGTCTATGCTGGACGAAACGGGTGAGGAGGGTGTTTCCCGTCTCGCCCACATAATTGATTTTACAGATTTTGCATGTAATCAAATAAACACAATTTTTTAATTTAGGGTGTCCTAATTGATCTAATTTGAAAATTGTGTTATTGAATTTGTTTTGTACCCAACTCAACTGTTTGAAAAATCCACTCTGACCTTTGACCTGAGGTCTCTCCAGAGGTTTGACTTCAGCTTTAACGAGGAAATCCCTCAAATTCTTGTTTCTTTTGTAGGCCGCAATTATTTTGTAGTTTTGGAGTAAAGAAGTTTCTGATTGGAATTTAGTAAAATTCTGTTTGATATTATATACAAATCGGCCTGCTGAAGTGGTGAAGGTCGTGATCAGAGGAATCATCGGGGATGAATCGGAGGGTCTGGACTCCAAGAAGTTTTTCCTACATGCCCTTAGGAAAGTTCTGGAATACCCTCTCTTGGAAAGTGCAGAAAACAGGATCTTAACGGCCTCCTCAAAGTCTGTTTTCTGCGTACATATTCTATGGAATCTGAGGAGTTGTGATTTAATGAGCCCGGCATAAGTGTGCCTGGGATGATAACTAGTTTTAAATAATAAGGCATGTGTGTCTGTTTCTTTGAAAAAAACTTTAATATCCAATTTGTGTGATGTGTCAAAATTTGGACCTTTGAATGTTGTTGTGTCCAGAAAATCTACGGCTTTATTGCTAGTAGTGGACTTGACTGTTATGGATGGATTATGTGTATTTAGGTGCTGGAGGAATTCCTCAAATTCTGCTTCCGAGTGAGTCCAGACCCCCAGATGTCATCCAAGTACCTGTAATAAAACAGGGGGGTCTTTCTGCAAGTGTTCAGGGCACCCTCCTCCCAATCAGCCATGAATATGTTTGCATATGCAGGTGCAAACTTTTTACCCATGGCTGTGCCCTTCACTTGCAGGAAGAAATTGCCATCAAACACAAAGTCATTCCTTTTCAGGTTGATTTCCAGCAACTGTATAAGTTCACGATCTGGCCTCCTCGAATCTGGATGTTTCAAAAATGTTTTTTTAATGCAACTAATTCCTTCATCTATGTCAATATTGGTGTACAAACTGTCGATGTCAATGGTAAATAAAATAGAGTCCTGAGGTAGAGAAACTAATTTGACTTTTTCAATAAAATCATATGTATCTTTAACATAGCTTTTGTGTATAATGGACAGAGGGTATAAATAATAATCAATGAACTCAGCTGTGTTGTATGTTTCGCTCCCACAGTCTGAGACAATTGGCCTTCCAGGTGGGATCTCATTTTTCTTGCTCCAAGCTTCTCTTTTTTTGTGGATTTTAGGGAGCAAGTAGAACCTCCTGGCTCTGGGTTCAGGAGGCCCAAGCAGGTAAGTTTTTTGTTTGGCATTAATAAATTTCTTTTTGTGCAAATTTTGTATTATTTTGGTTATTAGGGGGGCAGTGTCTTTATAAATTGGAGCTTCTAATTTCTTATAATATGTTTCATTATATAATTGTTTGTAGCCCTCCCATAAATATTGTTCTCTATCCATTATCACAATAGCACTGCCTTTATCAGCAGGTTTAATTATAATATTTTTGTTATCAATTAATTCTTTAAGTGCTTTGGTTTAGGGTTAGGGTTAGGGTTAGGGTTAGGGGTTAGGGTTAGGGGTTAGGGTAGGGTTAGGGTTAGGGGTTAGGGTTAGGGTTAGGGGTTAGGGTTAGGGTAGGGTTAGGGTTAGGGGTTAGGGTTAGGGTTAGGGGTTAGGATAAGGGATGAAAGCCAGAAAATCATGTGGCTCACTCAAAATATCTCAAAAAGTAAAAAAGCTGGGGGTTTTGATACTTGGTCCACAGACACCTCTAGAGGTCCCCTACAAGCTATTAAAATTTGGTGGGTGTGGCTTGTTCCCTTATGGTAGCTGCCATTGACTCCCATTGATTGAAAAAAGTGGCTCACTCAAAATAACTCAAGAACCGTAAGGACTCATGGGCTGAAACCTGGTCCCTATTAGTCCCCCTAGGGCCCCACCTGCCACCGAGTTTGGTGGCTCTAGCCCCTCCCCTTCCTATAGCTGCCATAGACTCCCATTCATTTTCGGTGATGTCATAGGAAGGTCATAGCGATCTGGGGGTTGGTACCTACGTGCTCAGGGGCTCCCCCGAGTCCGTAGATGTAGTGTTCATCTTGATTCATTGACCTTCAAAAATTGGTGAAAATGCACTAAGTGTCGTCCTTGGGCTTACTGTGGGGACCTTACCAGAGTGCGTTTTGGAGCCCCCTGAGTCGATTGGAGGTACTGCCACGGGTAGTTTTTTGGAAATTCATGTGGACACAACTTCCCCATACTTGGTCCAATCTCAACAGGAGTGGTACCTACGTGCTCAGGAGAGTCCCTGAGTGCGCAGATACCCATATTGTGGCACTTTGCCAACTTTGGAAAAATTACAAAAATTGACCCAAGTACTTGGTATGAAAAATTCCTTCATAATAGCATGTTTCATAACTCTTGATAGGAAGGTCCTAGCGACTTGGGATTACGTTCTCCGTGCTCAGGAGCGCCCCCTGAGTCCGTAGGTATAAGGTTCATCATGGTTCTTTGAGGTTAGGGTCAGGGTTTAAGTTTGGGTCAGGGTTAGGTTTGGGTTGGGTTTGGGTTTTGGGTTAGGGGTTAGGGTTAGGGTAGGGTTAGGGTTGGGGTTGGGTTAGGGTTGGGGTCAAGGCTGAGAATCTGAGATCCAAGAGGCTGGATCCCATCTTCATCCCTCTCCCCCTCTCCCCCCTCCCAGATGCACGGGCACGTTCTGTCTGGAGGTGTCCCCGGAGACTATCTCTCATTCAGGCCCCTGGGGATTCTGGTGTCCAGCCTGCGGATCCAGAGCCTTTCAGCTCTTCTCCTCTGGGCTGGAGACCAAGCTGGATTGCATTCCAGCACCAGAGCAGAGACAGAGGTCCAATTGTGTCTGATGAAGTGTTGAGTTAAAGGCACATGAGTCTTTTTTTGCTTTTGGATATTATGTCTATGCTGGACGAAACGGGTGAGGAGGGTGTTTCCCGTCTCGCCCACATAATTGATTTTACAGATTTTGCATGTAATCAAATAAACACAATTTTTTAATTTGGGGTGTCCTAATTGATCTAATTTGAAAATTGTGTTATTGAATTTGTTTTGTACCCAACTCAACTGTTTGAAAAATCCACTCTGACCTTTGACCTGAGGCCTCTCCAGAGGTTTGACTTCAGCTTTAACGAGGAAATCCCTCAAATTCTTGTTTCTTTTGTAGGCCGCAATTATTTTGTAGTTTTGGAGTAAAGAAGTTTCTGATTGGAATTTAGTAAAATTCTGTTTGATATTATATACAAATCGGCCTGCTGAAGTGGTGAAGGTCGTGATCAGAGGAATCATCGGGGATGAATCGGAGGGTCTGGACTCCAAGAAGTTTTTCCTACATGCCCTTAGGAAAGTTCTGGAATACCCTCTCTTGGAAAGTGCAGAAAACAGGATCTTAACGGCCTCCTCAAAGTCTGTTTTCTGCGTACATATTCTATGGAATCTGAGGAGTTGTGATTTAATGAGCCCGGCATAAGTGTGCCTGGGATGATAACTAGTTTTAAATAATAAGGCATGTGTGTCTGTTTCTTTGAAAAAAACTTTAATATCCAATTTGTGTGATGTGTCAAAATTTGGACCTTTGAATGTTGTTGTGTCCAGAAAATCTACGGCTTTATTGCTAGTAGTGGACTTGACTGTTATGGATGGATTATGTGTATTTAGGTGCTGGAGGAATTCCTCAAATTCTGCTTCCGAGTGAGTCCAGACCCCCCAGATGTCATCCAAGTACCTGTAATAAAACAGGGGGGTCTTTCTGCAAGTGTTCAGGGCACCCTCCTCCCAATCAGCCATGAATATGTTTGCATATGCAGGTGCAAACTTTTTACCCATGGCTGTGCCCTTCACTTGCAGGAAGAAATTGCCATCAAACACAAAGTCATTCCTTTTCAGGTTGATTTCCAGCAACTGTATAAGTTCACGATCTGGCCTCCTCGAATCTGGATGTTTCAAAAATGTTTTTTTAATGCAACTAATTCCTTCATCTATGTCAATATTGGTGTACAAACTGTCGATGTCAATGGTAAATAAAATAGAGTCCTGAGGTAGAGAAACTAATTTGACTTTTTCAATAAAATCATATGTATCTTTAACATAGCTTTTGTGTATAATGGACAGAGGGTATAAATAATAATCAATGAACTCAGCTGTGTTGTATGTTTCGCTCCCACAGTCTGAGACAATTGGCCTTCCAGGTGGGATCTCATTTTTCTTGCTCCAAGCTTCTCTTTTTTTGTGGATTTTAGGGAGCAAGTAGAACCTCCTGGCTCTGGGTTCAGGAGGCCCAAGCAGGTAAGTTTTTGTTTGGCATTAATAAATTTCTTTTTGTGCAAATTTTGTATTATTTTGGTTATTAGGGGGGCAGTGTCTTTATAAATTGGAGCTTCTAATTTCTTATAATATGTTTCATTATATAATTGTTTGTAGCCCTCCCATAAATATTGTTCTCTATCCATTATCACAATAGCACTGCCTTTATCAGCAGGTTTAATTATAATATTTTTGTTATCAATTAATTCTTTAAGTGCTTTGGTTTAGGGTTAGGGTTAGGGTTAGGGTTAGGGTTAGGGGTTAGGGTTGGGGTTGGGTTAGGGTTGGGGTTGGGGTTTGGGGTCAAGGCTGAGAATCTGAGATCCAAGAGGCTGGATCCCATCTTCATCCCCTCTCCCCCTCTCCCCCCTCCCCAGATGCACGGGCACGTTCTGTCTGGAGGTGTCCCCGGAGACTATCTCTCATTCAGGCCCCTGGGGATTCTGGTGTCCAGCCTGCGGATCCAGAGCCTTTCAGCTCTTCTCCTCTGGGCTGGAGACCAAGCTGGATTGCATTCCAGCACCAGAGCAGAGACAGAGGTCCAATTGTGTCTGATGAAGTGTTGAGTTAAAGGCACATGAGTCTTTTTTTGCTTTTGGATATTATGTCTATGCTGGACGAAACGGGTGAGGAGGGTGTTTCCCGTCTCGCCCACATAATTGATTTTACAGATTTTGCATGTAATCAAATAAACACAATTTTTTAATTTAGGGTTAGGGTTAGGGTTAGGGTTAGGGTTAGGGTTAGGGTTAGGGTTAGGATAAGGGATGAAAGCCAGAAAATCATGTGGCTCACTCAAAATATCTCAAAAAGTAAAAAAGCTGGGGGTGTGATACTTGGTCCACAGACACCTCTAGAGGTCCCCTACAAGCTATTAAAATTTGGTGGGTGTGGCTTGTTCCCTTATGGTAGCTGCCATTGACTCCCATTGATTGAAAAAAGTGGCTCACTCAAAATAACTCAAGAACCGTAAGGACTCATGGGCTGAAACCTGGTCCCTATTAGTCCCCCCTAGGGCCCCACCTGCCCACCGAGTTTGGTGGCTCTAGCCCCTCCCCTTCCTATAGCTGCCATAGACTCCCATTCATTTTCGGTGATGTCATAGGAAGGTCATAGCGATCTGGGGGTGGTACCTACGTGCTCAGGGGCTCCCCCCGAGTCCGTAGATGTAGTGTTCATCTTGATTCATTGACCTTCAAAAATTGGTGAAAATGCACTAAGTGTCGTCCTTGGGCCTTACTGTGGGGACCTTACCAGAGTGCGTTTTGGAGCCCCCTGAGTCGATTGGAGGTACTGCCACGGGTAGTTTTTTGGAAATTCATGTGGACACAACTTCCCCATACTTGGTCCAATCTCAACAGGAGTGGTACCTACGTGCTCAGGAGAGTCCCCTGAGTGCGCAGATACCCATATTGTGGCACTTTGCCAACTTTGGAAAAATTACAAAAATTGACCCAAGTACTTGGTATGAAAAAATTCCTTCATAATAGCATGTTTCATAACTCTTGATAGGAAGGTCCTAGCGACTTGGGATTACGTTCTCCGTGCTCAGGAGCGCCCCCTGAGTCCGTAGGTATAAGGTTCATCATGGTTCTTTGAGGTTAGGGTCAGGGTTAAGTTTGGGTCAGGGTTAGGTTTGGGTTGGGTTTGGGTTAGGGTTAGGGGTTAGGGTTAGGGTAGGGTTAGGGTTGGGGTTGGGTTAGGGTTGGGGTTGGGGTTTGGGGTCAAGGCTGAGAATCTGAGATCCAAGAGGCTGGATCCCATCTTCATCCCTCTCCCCCTCTCCCCCCTCCCAGATGCACGGGCACGTTCTGTCTGGAGGTGTCCCCGGAGACTATCTCTCATTCAGGCCCCTGGGGATTCTGGTGTCCAGCCTGCGGATCCAGAGCCTTTCAGCTCTTCTCCTCTGGGCTGGAGACCAAGCTGGATTGCATTCCAGCACCAGAGCAGAGACAGAGGTCCAATTGTGTCTGATGAAGTGTTGAGTTAAAGGCACATGAGTCTTTTTTTGCTTTTGGATATTATGTCTATGCTGGACGAAACGGGTGAGGAGGGTGTTTCCCGTCTCGCCCACATAATTGATTTTACAGATTTTGCATGTAATCAAATAAACACAATTTTTTAATTTGGGGTGTCCTAATTGATCTAATTTGAAAATTGTGTTATTGAATTTGTTTTGTACCCAACTCAACTGTTTGAAAAATCCACTCTGACCTTTGACCTGAGGCCTCTCCAGAGGTTTGACTTCAGCTTTAACGAGGAAATCCCTCAAATTCTTGTTTCTTTTGTAGGCCGCAATTATTTTGTAGTTTGGAGTAAAGAAGTTTCTGATTGGAATTTAGTAAAATTCTGTTTGATATTATATACAAATCGGCCTGCTGAAGTGGTGAAGGTCGTGATCAGAGGAATCATCGGGGATGAATCGGAGGGTCTGGACTCCAAGAAGTTTTTCCTACATGCCCTTAGGAAAGTTCTGGAATACCCTCTCTTGGAAAGTGCAGAAAACAGGATCTTAACGGCCTCCTCAAAGTCTGTTTTCTGCGTACATATTCTATGGAATCTGAGGAGTTGTGATTTAATGAGCCCGGCATAAGTGTGCCTGGGATGATAACTAGTTTTAAATAATAAGGCATGTGTGTCTGTTTCTTTGAAAAAAACTTTAATATCCAATTTGTGTGATGTGTCAAAATTTGGACCTTTGAATGTTGTTGTGTCCAGAAAATCTACGGCTTTATTGCTAGTAGTGGACTTGACTGTTATGGATGGATTATGTGTATTTAGGTGCTGGAGGAATTCCTCAAATTCTGCTTCCGAGTGAGTCCAGACCCCCAGATGTCATCCAAGTACCTGTAATAAAACAGGGGGGTCTTTCTGCAAGTGTTCAGGGCACCCTCCTCCCAATCAGCCATGAATATGTTTGCATATGCAGGTGCAAACTTTTTACCCATGGCTGTGCCCTTCACTTGCAGGAAGAAATTGCCATCAAACACAAAGTCATTCCTTTTCAGGTTGATTTCCAGCAACTGTATAAGTTCACGATCTGGCCTCCTCGAATCTGGATGTTTCAAAAATGTTTTTTTAATGCAACTAATTCCTTCATCTATGTCAATATTGGTGTACAAACTGTCGATGTCAATGGTAAATAAAATAGAGTCCTGAGGTAGAGAAACTAATTTGACTTTTTCAATAAAATCATATGTATCTTTAACATAGCTTTTGTGTATAATGGACAGAGGGTATAAATAATAATCAATGAACTCAGCTGTGTTGTATGTTTCGCTCCCACAGTCTGAGACAATTGGCCTTCCAGGTGGGATCTCATTTTTCTTGCTCCAAGCTTCTCTTTTTTTGTGGATTTTAGGGAGCAAGTAGAACCTCCTGGCTCTGGGTTCAGGAGGCCCAAGCAGGTAAGTTTTTTGTTTGGCATTAATAAATTTCTTTTTGTGCAAATTTTGTATTATTTTGGTTATTAGGGGGGCAGTGTCTTTATAAATTGGAGCTTCTAATTTCTTATAATATGTTTCATTATATAATTGTTTGTAGCCCTCCCATAAATATTGTTCTCTATCCATTATCACAATAGCACTGCCTTTATCAGCAGGTTTAATTATAATATTTTTGTTATCAATTAATTCTTTAAGTGCTTTGGTTTAGGGTT